>JADLZL010002201.1:0-521710 GCA_015844335.1 Chrysopogon serrulatus
CATATATGAATATCTACTAGAACAGGGTTACCACCGACAATTTCCAAGAGTTTTGGTGATTTGTGTATTTTTCGAGGGAATTATCGAGAAAAGCTTAAAAAGAGGGATTTAAGTGCTAATCTACCACGAAACTTATCTGCGACGAAAGGATGTCACCGGAGGGATCACGAATATTCCGAAGACACCGAAGCAGGGGGGGCCGCCGCCAAGTGGGGCCGGCCCGGCTCCACCCCTTGCGGCCGGGCGGCCCCTAGGGTTAGGGTTGGCCGCCCCCTTCCGGAGTCTTCCTCCATCGCCTCCGAGGAGCCATCTTGGCCACTTATTACGTCGGTTTGATCCAACGGCGCGTATCCATCCCACCGGGCTATAAATAAAGGGCCAGACCCCCCTGAGAAAGAGGCCAGATCAAGAGCTGAAGAGTCAAAGCATTAGATAGAGATCCACTAGATCTAGGCTAGCAATCAAGATAGAGATTAGAGAGATAGAGTAGAGGAGTAGAGATTCGGAGGAGTCCCGGCACTGTCGGAGCTTCCTCGGGGAGCTGTATAAATGCGATTCGGCTCCCTCACCCGGAGCTGCGTTTTGAGGTACTTTTGTATTTACCATTCTGATTCAAGTAAGCAACTTGTTTTTATTCGTTCTTTGGTTTGCAACTCATATTATATTGAGTACTTCGATTTGGGTAGCTCCTAGGTCGGAGTAGTGATTAAGTAGCATAGGCGTGGTGTGCGGGCTATGGTTGCTTGTAGATGTCCTCGATCGGCCGAATAGTGGTAGCTCGCGTAGGTGACTTTATAGCTACGTTGAATCCTCTGTAGTCCACTTCCCGTTGATAGGGGTGATAGGCTTATAGGTGCCTGGTAGGAGATTACTCTGTTTCTTCTCCTATTTGGGTTACTTGTCCAGATAAGAAGATATTATACAAAGTTTACCGGTTATTAGAACAGTACATTAGCTATTTCCTCATTCTTAATAGTTTTCTAGATTGTTTGTACCCCCTTAGATTAAGAGTTATAGGCTAGGTTATAAATCACCCTTTTTGTTCCTTTGGGTTCGATATTAAAACCGGATTGATCTTGGTGAAGTCTTGATCGGTATATATACGTGCGCTTGCGGATAATCGATTATAATTATTATATAGGGTGCGATTAATTTATACCAACAAGCATTTTCGATGCCGTTGCCGGGAACGGTTTGCTGATTTTGACATTAGTCTATCTTAGTCTATATTTATCCTTTTATCTTAAAATAAAAATAAAAATATATTATGGAAAATGAATCTCAACTTTTATATCAATATGGAGCACCATCGGGATCGTACCTCCAGCCAAAGAAATCTTCTAAACCTATCACATCATCTGGCTATGAGCTACGCCCAGGATTAATTAAATTAGTTCAAGAACAAACTTTTTCTAGTAATTCTAGCGAAAACCCCTATTCCCACTTAACCGATTTTGAGCAGGCATGTTCATGTCTGAGTATTAAGGGCACGGCCGATGAGACTTTAAGAGAGCTAAGAAATGGTATAATCGCCATGTTGGGAATAGTCAAGGAGATTGGGATATATTACGAAAAGACTTTCACCTTAAACTTTTCTCAGTACAAAAGGTCGCTAAACTTCAATTTGAAATTATAGGATTCAAACAATTAGACAATGAATCGCTAGGCAAGATTTGGGATCGTTTTGATGGCTTTGTAAATTCGGACCTAATCTTGCTTTACGGAACCCATGCTTTTACAACATTTCTTTTTAGGCCTTAATGATAGAAATAAATAATTCCTTAATTTGGCCTCGGGTGGAGCATTTATGCATATTACTTGTTGAGCATGCTAAAACTATTCTTACTAATATTTTAAATGATCTCTCGAAGAAAAAAAGAAGAGTTGTTAGAAGAAGAATCTCTGTTAGCTGAAAATAAACTTTTACCCGATTCATCTCAATCTATAGTTGAATTAAAACCTGAACTAGCTAATGAGAAGGAGATAACTCCAACTTCTGAATGGATGTTTAAAATTAAGGATGATTTCTTTGATGATTATGGTAATACTACATTTTATCGTAAGATTATTCAACCCCAACAATCTAGGGATTTTAATCCTAATTTCTCACATCCTAATGATTTAAAATTTCTTAGAGAAATTACAAGAGAATTAGTTTTTATTTTGGGTGATGATTGGTTAATAGAATCTGAGCAATCCTCTGAAATAATTAATCTTAATTCACCCTCTGTTGCTATAAAGTTGCAAGTAGATTCATATCCTTTTGAAGCTTTATACAATCCAGGTTGTAGGAGTCAACATTATGTCATGTTCTTTTTGCTAAAGAATTCTTGAGAGACATACCATTAATTCCTACATATTAAAGAATTGTTCAGGACACATTATTCTAGCTTAGGAGTTTTAAGTGCACTTCCTATTGTTATTAATGATTTCCGTATTTTGCTAAATTTCTATATATTTGATATGTGGGATTTTGATGTAATAATTGGAGTACCCATAATAAAACTTCTTCAAGAAGGTCGTGATGGTAAATTAAATATTAAATTTGGGAAAGGATTTAGTTTTTCAATACCTATAACTCATGCAGTAAAAGTTAAAAGCGAGAACCCTTCCTGAATTAGATCCAATAGAAGAGGTTAAGACAATTGAATTCGATAATTTTATTCAACCCCGATTTAGAAGATGATACCCAGTTCTTCATCGATGAAGAAGAAGAGGACCCTATTGATCCTGAACCTCTTGATGAATTCTTGGAGCCACTTAAACCTCCTATTGAGCTTAAACCACTACTTTACGGACTTAAATATATTTTTCTAAATAATGATCAAAAATATCCTATGATTATAAGTGATAAACTCTCGGAGGAAGAGGCTTATAAACTAATAACTGTTTTTTTTTAGAAAAACACCGTCTTTGCTTTTGGTTATTCACTCCAAGACCTAAAAGGGATTAGCCCATCCTTTACACTCATCGCATACCGACCAATCCAGAAATTACACCTTCAAAGAGAGCCTCGGCGTAGACTCCAAAATACGATGAGAGAGGTAGTAAAGAAAGAGGTCTTAAAGCTTTTGCATGCAGGGATTATATATCATGTACCGTATAGTGAGTGGGTAATTTCTGTGCAGGTTGTACCTAAAAAGGGAGGAATGACAGTTGTCCAAAATTATAAAAATGAATTAATACCTCAAAGAACTGTCACTAGATGGCGAATGTGCATAGATTATAGAAAACTCAACAAGACAACAAAGAAAGATCATTTTCCTCTACCTTTCATTGATGAGATACTAGAGCATTTAGCCAATCATTCTTTCTTTTGTTTCCTTGATGGTTGTTCAGGATATCACCAAATCCCTATCCACCACGATGATCAAAGCAAAACCACATTTACATGTCCCTATGAAACTTATGCTTATCATAGAATGTCTTTTGGATTATGTAATGCACCTGCTTCTTTTCTTCAAAGATGCATGATGTCTATATTTTTCGATTTGATAGAAGAAATCATAGAAGTTTTTATGGATGATTTTTTAGTTTATGGAAAAACTTTTGATGATTGTTTAGAAAATTTAGATAAGGTTTTACAAAGATGTGAAGAAAAACACTTAGTCCTCAATTGGAAAAAATGTCATTTTATGGTTAGAGAAGGAATAGTGTTAGGACACCTAGTGTCGAGAAAAGAGGTATAGAGGTAGATAAAGCTAAAATTGAAGTAATTAAACAGCTACCTCCACTGTTAATATAAAAGGAATCGAAGCTTTCTTGGTCATTGTGGTTTTTATCATAGATTTATAAGAAATTTCTCACAAATTGCTAGGCCAATGACTAGATTATTAGCTAAGGATATACCTTTTGAATTTGATGATGAATGCTTAGAATCATTTAATATTCTTAAGAAAGCACTTACATCGGCGCCAATCATCCAACCCCCTGATTGGTCTTTGCCTTTTGAAATTATGTGTGATGGTAGTGATTATGTTGTAGGCGCAGTTTTAGGACAAACAAAAGATAAAGCGCATCATGCAATTGCTTATGCTAGCAAAACAATGACAGAAGCACAATTAAATTATGCAACCACTGAAAAAAGAACTTTTTAGCTGTTGTTTTTGCTATTGATAAATTTAGGTCTTACTTAGTTGGAGCTAAAATAATTGTTTATTCGACCATCTTTGCTCTTAAATATTTGCTCACTAAGAAAGATGCTAAACCACGATTAATAAGATAGATTTTATTACTTCAAGAATTTGATTTGGAAATTAAAGATAGAAAAGGAATAAAAAACCCTATTGTTGATCATTTGTCTAGGATGTATTTTAAAGAACCTTAGGAGCTACCTATTAATGATTCATTAAGAGATGACATCTTTGTTTAAAGTGACCAAGACAGATCCTTGGTACACGAATATTATCAACTTTATGGTTGCAGGTTACATACCACCGGGAGAAAATAAGAAGAAGCTCATTTATGAAAGTCGTCTCCACATATGGGATCCACCCTACCTCTTTTCGGGTATGCTCGGATGGGTTGCTTAGAAGATGTGTACTGTGTGGAGGAAGGCATGCAGATCATTCAAAAATGTCATTCATCACCATATGGAGGTCATTATGGGGTATTCCGCACTCATGCAAAAATTTGGCAGAGTGGTTTCTTCTGGCGAACCATGTATGAAGACACCAAAGGTTTCATCTGAAGATGTGGGTCGTGTCAGAGGCACGGAAATATCAATACTAGAAATGCTATGCCACTCACCAACAATCTTCAGATAGAGCTCTTTGATGTCTGGGGAATTGATTACATGGGACCATTTGTGAAATCGCGGAATTATGAGTACATTTTGGTGGCAGTTGACTATGTATCCAAGTGGGTAGAAGCCATGCCATGCAAGAATGCTGATTCAAGACACTCAAAAAAGATGTTTGAAGAAGTTATATTTCCGAGGTTTGAAACACCTAGGATGGTTATAAGTGATGGAGGAACATATTTCACTGATAAGAAGTTTCACTTATACCTACAAGCTCATGGAATACGACATAATGTCGCTACTCCATATCATCCTCGAGACAAGTGGTCGGACGACGAAACATCAAATAAACAAATCAAAAACATTCTCCAGAAAACAGTAAATGAGATGGAAACTTTATGGAAGGATCGGTTACCCGATGCATTATGGGCATACCGAGCGACTTATAAAACACCTTTGGGTATGTCACCATATCAACTAGTATATGGTAAGACCTGCCACTTACCTAGGTTGAACTAGAATATAAAAGCTTGGGCTATCAAAAGATGGAACATGGATTTAGAAGCCATTTGGAGAGAAAAGAAAAATGCAATTATCGAACTAGAAGAATGGAGAGAAAAGGCTTATCGCAATTCGAAGATCTACAAAGAACGAACGAAGAGATGGCATGACAAGAGGATCAAGAAGGAGGAATTTACACCAGGAGATAAGGTATTACTTTTTTAATTCGTGTTTAAATTATTCGAGCTTCGAAAATTGCGAAGCAAATGGGAAGGACCATTTCTTGTTGTGAAGTCATCACCACATGGGGCGGTAACTCTACAATCAAACGAAGGTACGTTATTCATGGTAAATGGGCAACGACTTAAACTTTTTCTAGAACCATTTGGTTCAGGGAGTAGTTGATGAATTGGATTTTATCCAATTACCAATTTATTAAGTTACATTCTTCTTCGATGCGAAAATATATCTCGTAATACAACTAATAGAAAGTAGTTAGAGTCCGAAGGCACCACCGAAGGAGGGCACCCCGAGAGGACCCCTGGTGGGGCGGGCGGCGCCCTAGTGGGGCCGGGCGGCGCCCTAGTGGGGCAGGGCGGGCCCCCTGCTGCCTCTCGTCCCGACTCTCGTTCCTCTGTCCTTCTACACCCTTCCTACGCATATTCGCGTATTATCCAACCGTGTTCGGATATTCGTACGGATCCCGTAGAGCCTAGGTTTTGTCCTCATCCTGTCTCCTGAAAACCCATATAAATACGCACCTAGACCTTCCTCAATTGTATCCCATAAACAGCCACCTCTCTCCTCTAGAGAAACTCTCCAATCTAGATCTAGTAGTAATGGCGGACAAGGCGATCGTCTCCTACGGCGCGGACTTCAACAACATCCCCAGCGATGATTCGAAGGCCCTCGTCCTCGCGCAGCCGAAGCCTCTCGCCGTCGTGCCGCCAAAGCAAGTTGCTACGGTACCCCAGCGCCATGAGCATGCCTACTACATACAAGATCCATCTGCTCTTCCTCCACCACCGCAAAGCTGCCGCTTGAAGGAGGTGCTAAGGGGAAGCAAATTGCTATTCCAAAGGGTACTCTGCTTCTTCCACCTAGAGACAATGAACGGCTCTTGTCGGTCCAAACCGATAAGAAAGAAAAGCTGGTATGCGTCAAGTACACCACTGCTCGTCCTGCCGTCCCAGGAGTTCGCGCAAACCCCAACGAGGTCTGCTACACTGAGCACATCCCGCTTAAGCCCAAGCCAAAGAGGAAGAGAGCTGCACCAGCACTAGCACTAGAAAAGGTTCCTAAGCAGCCAGCACTTTCTCTACGCATTCTCAGTGAGAGGCTTGAAGGCCTCTCTAACACTGTTAAAGGCTTAGAGACATCTGACAAGCTACGAGACAAGATAATAGAAGACATGGCTAAGCAGATAGAGATCAATCTCAAGTTAATCCGCAGTCTCAAGCGCGATAAAGACAAGCTTGAAACAGAGGTTGCAACCCTCAAGGAAGAAATTCAGGGCCTCAACAATGAAGGGCAGCCATAGTTGCCTAGTTATCTATTAGTAAGGCACGTTTTCGCTAGGTTCGGTTAGTTAATTGGGTCAGTCGAGTCATAAATTTTTCTTAGGACAAAGCCTAATGAGCTAGAGCAGTCGTTAGCTCGGTCGTTAAAGCGTCTGTCAAGTTATATATTATCACCGCCACAAATGAATAAAGTGCCTTATCTTTTATCTACTCTACTCTCTATTTTGGTATGTGTTTGTCTCCACATATTGCGTAGAAAAGTATACAGGAAAACAAGTGTGGGGGAGGCACATTGCAATCAAAAAATGAAAATTCGATCGAAAAAATAGCGTAATTCGGAACACAATCGAACCAAGACCGCGCACAGCAAAGCGGGCCCCACAGTGCTCACTTGTGGGGCCGGCCCACCCCTTTGCTCGCCCGCCTTCCCTCTCGCTTCGGTCACGGTCAAGTTTGAGTGAATTACAGTATAGTTGCATACATCTCACTTTGAATTATCATCCGAATCATGAATCTTTATATTAAATATTTTTAAGAAATAATAAACACCATTTAATCTATGACTTGAAAATAAATTATATAACACTTTTCTAGAGTCATGATAATTGTGAAATTTATAGTACTTCATGATTGCTTAAGTTATTGTGGAAAGAGAGATAGCAAAATAATGAGTGCTCAATTCCTGATAATTTGTCTTTAGAGATTTTTATTTCAAAAGGGCGAAAACAATTAGCTTAACCTCTCTTTGTAATGGAATCAAATAATAATCATATCATTTCTACTGTTAATTATTATGGCTTTGGTTGAGAGATTTATCATATTCCTAGTATCATAAAACAAAATAAAATAAAAATATAATACACTCTCTTGAAGCATTATTATGAAGGAGGCATGAGCTATTCATAAAGAAATCTGAGGAAATAAAAAGGGACAAGTGTCCTAAACCTTAAAAAAGATAAATCACGAGGAAATAAAAAGGGACAAGTGTCCGGAACCTCGATTCAATAAGAAAAGAAATATGAGCATGTGCTCATAAGTAGAATTAGTTAAAAAGAGCTCATGGTCTCCCCAACATAATATGCCAAAGAGTGGATGATTTTTTTCGATCTAGGAATATGATATTTCTCTCTCTGGTTATGAATATCAAATTAATATCACAACCGTTGATGCCACTACAAATAAGAGAAGGTCGAAGCTATGTTTTAGTTGCAAACTCCACTTACTCTCCAATAGACATAATTAAAGAAAGAGAGTAATCTGTTTTAAGCTATCCTACTCCGCAATCACTACAGAATTCATGATAAACACTTTAAAATTCCACAATGCATGGTAGCTAGACTAGTTTTATATAATTTAATTTCCAAGTTATGCATTAAATGTTTATTCTTTATGATAGAATCAACCTTTTTCTCGAGACAGTAAAAGCCTAAGTGTGGGGGTAATTGTTGACACCTGCTAACCCACAATATTTGTTAGCAATTATCTCTCCACCATATATGAATATCTACTAGAACAGGGTTACCACCGACAATTTCTACGAGTTTTGGTGATTTGTGTATTTTTTAGGGAATTATCCGAGAAAAGCTTAAAAAAGAGGGATTTAAGTGCTAATTTGCCATGAAACTTATCCGCGACGAAAGGATGTCACGAGAGGGATCACGAATATTCCAGAAGACACCTGAAGCAACAGGGGGGCAGCAGCCGCCAAGTGGGGCCGGCCGAGCCCACCCCTGCGCCGGGCGGCCCCTAGGGTTAGGGTTGGCCGCCCCCTTCCGGAGTCTTCCTCCACCGCCTCCCGAGGAGCCATCTTGGCCGCTTGTTACGTCGGTTTGATCCAACGGCGCGTATCCATCCCAGGGCTATAAATAAAGGGCGGACCCCCCCGAGAAAGAGGCCGGATCAAGAGCTGAAGAGTCGAGCATTAGATAGAGATCCACTAGATCTAGGCTAGCAATCAAGATAGAGATTAGAGAGATAGAGTAGAGGAGTACAGATTCGGAGGAGTCCCTACTGTCGGAGCTTCCTTAGGAGCTGTATTCGTGCGGATTAAACTCCCTCGTCCGAGGGGCTGCGTTCGAGGTACTTTTGTATTTACCATTTCGATTCAAGTAAGCAACTTGTTTTTATTCGTTCTTTGGTTTGCAACTCATATTATATTGAGTACTTCAATTTGGGTAGCTCCTAGGTCGGAGTAGTGATTCGTAGCATAGACGTGGTGTCGGGTTATGGTTGCTTATAGATGTCCCCTGATCAGCCGAACAGTAGTAGCTCGCGTAGGTGACTTTATAGCTATGTTGAATCCTCTGTAGTCCACTTCCCGTTGATAGGACTGATAGGCTTATAGGTGCCTGTTAGGAGATTACTCTGTTTCTTCTCCTATTTGGGTTACTTGTCCGATAAGACGATATTATACAAAGTTTACCGGTTATTAGAACCAGAGTACATTAGCTATTTCCTCATTCTCAATAGTTTTCTAGATTGTTTGTACCCCCTTAGATTAAGAGTTATAGGCTAGGTCATAAATCACCTACAGTTCCTTTGGGTTCGATATTAAAACCGGGTTGATCTTGGTGAAGTGCTGATCAGTATATATCTGTGCGCTTGCGGATAATCTGATTATAATTATTATATAGGGTGCAGTTAATTTATACCAACACTGATGAATTGGCCATGAGCGAGAGAGTGCCAGAGTAAGAACTGCCCGAATGGCTGTAGGTTTGACCACAGGACTGAAGGTTTCATCATAATCAATACCCGGAAGCTGTGTGAAGCCGCGCAGAACCCACCGAGCCTTGTAGCGGTCAAGAGAGCCATACGATTTGAACTTATGACGAAATACCCATTTTGCTGTGACAAGGTTGACATCGCGTGGTCGAGGCACCAGGGTCCAGGTGTCATTTGCTTGTAGGGCGTCGAACTCAGCCTGCATAGCAAGGTGCCACGCAAGGTCCAACATGGCGGTGCGAACCGAGGTAGGCACCGGAGAGAGCGCCGCCGTGTGCAGGTTCAGGCGATCGACGGGGTGACAGACACCATCCTTGCCACGTGTGCGCATGCTATGCGCATTGGTGACCGGGATGATCGCTTGCGGTCTTTGTGGCGATGGTGCGGCCGGTGGGGCGACCGCCACCGCCGGGCAATGACTGGGACGATGTGTCCGCTGGGGCAAAGCAAAGACCGGCCGACCCAATGGAGGAGGCACCGGCCTGGGAGCGCCCGGCCCCGTGGAGGGGGGCGCGAGGCGGGGGGCCAAAGGGTGCGTCGATGCACCCGGCTTGTTGGGAGCCGGGTGTGGGCGCGGGCCCCGCTTTGCACGGGCTACCCCAGGTGGTGTCCATGCCGGCCTGGGAAAGTGGGTACCTGCATGCATAACTCTTGACCCTTTGGGTGAAGAGAAATCATCAGCATCGTCCAAAAAATTGAGTGTGGTGGGATCCTAAGGTGAGGTGGACATATCGGCAAACAGAAACACCGTCTCATCAAAGATAACATGACGAGAAACGATAATCCGGTTGGAGTGAAGATCAAGACACCGATAGCCCTTATGATCGGAAGAATACCCCAGGAAAACACATAGAATGGAACGAGGAGATAATTTAAGTGGAGCTATGGATGACAGGTTAGGATAGCAGGCGCAGCCGAAGACACGAAGGTGGATGTAGGAGGGCTACGTGCCGAATAAGGCGAAGTGGGGTGTTCGGCCGTCTAAGGTTTTTGTGGGGTGGCGGTTGAGAAGATAGGTGGCGGTGTGTAAAGAATCTGCCCAATAAACCAAAGGAAGGCTGGCCTAGAATAGGAGAGAGCGCACAATGTTATTAATGGTGCAAAGAGTGCGCTCTGCCCGCCTATTTTGCGGAGAAGTGTATGGGCACGACATGCGAAGCACGACACTATGGGTGAGGAAGAATGTGCGGGTCAAGGAATGATCAAATTCACGGCCATTGTCGCACTGAACTGCCTTGATGGAGGAGTCGAACTGCGTGCGCACATACGAGAAAAAATGGGTGAGTACGCTAAAAGTGTCAGATTAGGGCGTAAAGGGAATGTCCAGCTATAGTGAGTGCAATCATCTAAAATGACAACATAATATTTATAGCCAGACACACTAACAACTGGGGATGTCCAAAGATCACAATGTATTAAATCAAATAGATGAAGTGCACGAGAGTTTGACAGGCTAAAAGGGAGGCGCACATGGCGGCCTAGCTAACAAGCATGGCAAACAGAGCCTCAAGACCGACGTGACCAAGGCAACGATGCCACAGGGTGGTGGAGGACACGGCAGCAGTGAGAGCGGTGGTGCTGGGTGGTGCCAGCGGAAAGAACGGGTAAAGATCACCCGTGCTATTGCACCTGGTGATCACGCTCCGTGTCTGGAGGTCCTTCACAGAAAGGCCAAAAGGATCAAACTCGATAGAACAGTTATTATCAATGGTGAAACGATGAACGAAAATTAAATTCACAACAATGTTAGGTGAGACTAAAACATTAGAAAGAATTAAAGGATGTCGCGAAGTGGAAAAAGAATGAGATCCGACGAAAGTAACAGGAAGCGAAGCCCCATTACCAACAATGATAGATGAAGTACTCGATGACAAGGGAGGATGAGAGGATGAAATTATACTAGCATTGTTAACCATGTGAGCACCGGCGCCGGAGTCAACGTACTAGTCGCTTGAGCCTGGTGGAGTTAGCAACATGGTGAGGGATGACGTGTCGAAGGACCCAGCTGGTGAGGGATGACGTGTCGAAGGACCCTCCGTGCATGGGAGTCCATGCCTGCTGCTGTGGTGGTGGCATGGCGTAGGTCGGCTGCCCACAGCCGAACCCTGGGGGACATCCCCCAGGGGCCGCCGTAGCCGTATGGCGCCAGGGAGGGCTGCTATTGTGGCTGAGGTGTAGCCGTGAGTGCCACCTGCGGTGGGCAATATGGCCTCCCTGGAGCACTGCCGGAGGGTGGTGGGTGTGGCTAGAATTGCACCATGCCCGCCCACGTGTTGTAGAGGAGTGGGGGCGGACGAGGACCACCAGCAGTGCACCGGCTGCTATGGCTGGTCTTTGCTTCCCCCCGCGGCCGTGGCATCGCCGGGCGATTGCCCTTGCCGCCACCGAGTTGCCTCGGCCGCCGCCCAGGCCTTTGCCTTGGCCGGGGGGCGCCACGCCGAGAGGGGCGGGAGCAGCAAAGCCGGACAAGTCGGGCGACGAGGGACAGCGCCGCGCTAGAGCGGGTGGGAGGTTGGTGTCAGTGGCCACGTCATTGAGGTCGATCTCCTCGAGAAGGAGCAGCGTGCATGCCTATGCGAAGGTCGGGAATGGCTGCCATAGCTTGATGTTGGACACCATAGGGCGGAACTTGCCACTGAGGCCGCAAAGCAGCTAAGGACGAGGGTGCGGTCACCGACCGGATCACCAAAGTCGCGGAGGGTTGCGGCCATCGTCTCGAGGCTGCGGTAGAAGTCCGTGATGGAGGACGACCCTTGCGCCGTGCGAAACTCGGCGGACAGCAGCAACGCGCGCAATTCGTGCTAGCCGAGGAATTCGTCCTCGAGGTGAAGACAGGCGACACGGGCGTTAGGGTTCTTCAGCATGGTGGACTGCTGCAGATCGGCGTTGATCGTGCTGTAGATCCACGTGAGGACGGTGTAGTCCATCTGCACCCACGCCGACCGATCGGCGTTGACCACGTCGGTGAGAACGTGATCGGTGAGGGCTTGCCCAATACGACGAGGAAGAGGCCACGCCAATGGTTGTAGTTGTTGGCGGTGCGATCCAGGACCACCCAAGCACGAAAGTACCTTGATGTTGAGGATAGCAATGGTGGCGGCGTGGACGGCGGCGTGCTTGGCCTCATAGGCGTCGAGTGCGGCGGTGCGGGCGTCCTCGGCCTCGCGTTCGCTGTTCGCGGCGCGCGGGTGAGACGTTCAGCTTCCGGTCTCCGCCATGGGATCGGATCGGGGAGCCAACGAGGATCGGCGGCTGCGGATCACAAAGAGGGATGGCATGGCGCGATCGCACGCGTGAGGAGTGAGGCCGGTGAGCTGAAGTTTGCCCAGCGATGGCCTAGACCAACCGATCATGGGGATCGGCGGGGCTAGGTTTTGGTGTGTGGAAGCAGGAGGTACGGATTGTTACCTCGCATGATACCATGAAAGAGTGGAATACTGAATGAATTACTTAGGCATAGTCAGTGTACATATATAGGCTAGGTGGGAAGTCATGATAGATAGGCCCACGAGCCCAATTACATTCCAACAGTCCTTCCTCTACGCTGAATCTCACAACACTGACATCATGAACCCCGAAACACCACTCAATCGGATCAACTGACTATGGTACATTTAAGAATCATATCAGAAAAATATATGTAACAGTCTTAAGAACAAATTAATTTACTAAAAACATGTTCCTTACTATGCTTGGATGTGGGAAGTTAGCATACGCCAACCTTGGTTCGAATCCCCAATTATATGTAGTGCCGAAACCTGGTATATTTGGCGGAGGCAGACTTCCAGACATCTCTTCTCCTAAATTTGTGTTAATGCAAACACAGTAATTATTTTTGTAGCTTATGCACGAATGAGGTTGACCCATGTGTTGCTACAAGCCATACAACTACTAAATTCAGACTCCAACTATACAAATTCCACTAACTAAACAAATCAGAGTCCATTTATACAAATTCCCCTAACTTAATCTAAATATTAATTGTTTGGACAAGACAACAAGCGAACACTTGGAAAATAAACCTAGATTAATTGTCTTGCATAATACACTCGAAAAATAAACGTAGACTAAGCTATCAACCAAAGTACCACGTAGCAGAGACCAGCAATGACAACAAACTGAATAGAGATGACAATGCCTTTGGACGTAATTGATTTTTCACACTCTTTCCGCTTAACAGCCTCATGCTCAACCTTTTGCTCATATGTGCCACCTTTCATGTATGCACCAAACGCTATGAAGGCTTCATCGTTGGTCTCATGTATCTTACAGCATGCATTAGAGAAGACTGAGACTTGAGCATGGCATTGAGCCCATTGGGGGTAAATACCTGGTTCTTTACCATGGAATACAACATACCAAGACATGGTCCTAACCAGAACAAAAATTAGCGATCATTCATGAAATACAAAATTAGTAAGGATGGAAAGAGAAAAACTTATTATCAATGGTGATTATCATTGCATATGCCTTAGTGCCTCAGTTTAGTAAGAATGGAACTTAGTTTAGCAAGAATGGAAAAAGGAAAACAAAATATCAATGGTAATCATCATTGCATATGCCTTAGTGCCTCAGTTTAGTAAGAAATTAATAAGGAAAACTAACATAACATGCATTACATTGGCATATGCTCATATTCAAACATCAAACATCACAGGCATCATATAGCCATATGCTCAGATTAAAACAACAAACATCGCAGGCATTGTTGACAGTAGATAACGATCACTTTTAACCATCAACTAAATGCATAAAAGAGATCACCACTAGAAAAGATAGAGGTTTTAGCTAACAATTTCCACGAGTTTTGGTGATTTCATATTTTCACCGCAACATGGGGGTGATGGGATTGCTAACTAGTTGCTTGGCCGAGCCAGGCTTCGGAAGAACGGTCGAATCGGCCATTTGAGTCTGACCTTAGTTTTAATTATTGTCACCTTATCATGTGAACTGTATATTTTTAGCATAAAAGTTTATATGTCCCGTAGCAGCGCATAAGCACGCTATCTAGTATAAATTGAAAGTAAAGTAACAGATGCCCACCAGTCACTAGAGGGAGGACACAAGACAAAGCTGGCAACTGGCCATGAAGGGATGGGCAGTGTAGGTCCATGGATGGAAACCACCAGGAGGTTGCTGCATGTAATCTGAAATTCAGTTTTCTCATTCTCTATATAAGACTGGAGAAAAAGCA
This sequence comes from Chrysopogon serrulatus, assembly GCA_015844335.1. Taxonomy (NCBI): domain Eukaryota; kingdom Viridiplantae; phylum Streptophyta; class Magnoliopsida; order Poales; family Poaceae; genus Chrysopogon; species Chrysopogon serrulatus. The sequence goes on from JADLZL010002201.1 coordinate 14,681, forward strand.
AAAAAAAAAAAAAAAAAAAAGAGAGGCTGGAATGCTACTCGGCCTCCGTAATCTGCAAACCCAATCAATGGCACGGTGAAAGTCCTTCCAAAATTGTGAGAATCAATATGCATGATGAATGTACCCGCGAAAGAGAAACTGAGTCCTTGTTCAGATTCAAAAGTTAAAAAAATTGTAACTGTAGCATTTCGTTTGTATTTGGCAAATATTGTTCAATCGTGGACTAACTAGGCTCAAAACATTCGTCTCGTGATTTACAACCAAATTGTGCAATTAGTTATTTTTTTTACTTACATTTAATGCTCCATACATGCGGCTAAAAATTGATGTGACGGAGAGAGTGAAAACATCTGGAATTTGGAGGGAAAGAATTTGGAGGGAAAGAGAACAAGGGCTGGATGAGAATCAAACTGATCGGAGGCGTGGGGCATGAATGATGAATGCACAGCACAACTCATTATTGATGCTTGCATTACATCGCTGCCCCCCACAGATGGCCTGGCCACATGGGCGCACTGAGCGAGAGCTGGGGCGTGTTTGGATTCTGGCCACACTCCGCCATGCCACACCGGTGGCCCGCCATCATTCATTGGGCAGCGGTTGGTTCTGTTGTGTATTTGGCAGCTACAGGTCGTTTGCACCTGTCTGCTCTTGTCGCTTGTAAATAACTGCAGCATGGCTCATGCTGTTTGCTCCTGTTTACTCCTGTCGCTTGTCAATAATTACAGCGTGACCGTGGCGAGGCCATGGCGAGCGATTCGACCGCCACAGGTTGTGGCCGCCACACATCACGGCGTGGCTGAGTGTGGCCGGAATCCAAACACGCCACACATGGATGGGATGGCCCCTTGCATTATTGGCGCACATCGTCAAGTCGTCTACAGATATGGTACAGCCCGACGACATGGCACGTTATTACATTCACGGGAGGTCTCTCCATCCGTATCCATAGAGCAGAGCAGTGCGTGCGCTGAAGGTTTTGTGTTGCATCCAGTGAGACTCGCTCGTCAGTCGTCCCACAGTCCACAGAAGCCGGCTACTCCACTGTCCACTCTACTAGACTCCACCGGGCTGCTGGATCTGGACGGCGAGCAGTCGCATCCGCAGGGGCAACCGCGAGCAGCAGGGGTGAAGAACACGAGATGCTGCGCGGCTTCCCCGACCTCCCTCCTCCTTCTACAGCAGCTGCTGCTTGAGGCCGAGATCGATCGGACGGATCTGGGTGAGACTTCCCTTTCCTAGCTAGCTTTCTCCAACACGCTGTGCATCTTGTTCCCAACACAACACACTTACACACACACATGGAGCCACTAATTGACCACTAAGCTGCTGCCGCTCGCGGGAACCACCCGCCGCTGTTCCAAGCATGGAGCTGGTGACGGGGGCGATGGGAAGCCTGCTTCCCAAGCTGGGCAAGCTGCTCAAGGAGGAGTACCACCTGCAGACGGGCGTGAAGAAGAAGATCCAAAAACTATCACGGGAGCTCAAGGATGCGCACGCATTCCTCCGCAAGATCAGCAGCATACCACCGGACCAGCTCGACGAGCAGCTCAAGCTCTGGGCGCGAAGTCAGAGAGGCATCCTACGACATGGAAGAGATCATCGACAAGTTCCTAGTACACATCGACAGCCCTGAGCCTGCCGATCATATACGCATGCTCCGGCGCATCAAAAAAAAGGTGACCAAACTATTCAAGAAGACCAAGGCCCGTCGGGACATCTCTAGCCAGATCCAAGAAGTCTGCAAGAAGCTTGAGGATTTGGCAGCAAGGCATCAAAGGTACAAAACACACCACAATGACAAGCCAGCTGGGATGCACCACTAGAATAATCTCAGCCTGTTGGTTGAGGAGACGATGACCCACCACCACACGGACCGCCCCCTGCCGACTGCCACCCCGGCGCCGGCGTCCACGGCTGCGGCGGTCCTCCCCTGCCCCCCCTCGCAACTGCTCTGCTTCGGCTCCCTTTCCCCTCTGCTACTCTGCCCCCACAGCCACCTCCCGCCCTTCCCCACCGCCCCAACTCCGAGCTTTCCCTCCACCTCTTCTGGGGGCAGGCTTGCGAAGCCGCCATGGATGGTACCTCTGCCACCCTGGACGAAGACCTCGCGTGCGCCTCAATCCACGCGTGCCCCTGCAGGCATGTGCTCCTTCGGGGTGGTGCCCGGCAGGTGCTCGACGAATGGCCTCCGCTGCAGCGGCTCATCCGTCCCACCTCCAGACCTTGCAGGTCCGCGCGCCAAGTGTTCGACGCAAGGCCTGCCTGAGAGGAAATCGCCGGCAGCCTTGGATAAAGCGCATCCACGCGCGGAGATCGAGCTGCGCCCTACGCCTGGACCGCGCCACCCCCGCCCCACTCCCTCCCACAATGATCCTCGAGCGCGCCGAGCGATCGTCGCAATCAAGGGAGATACTTCTGCTCACCCGGGTACGCGATTTCAAACATTTGTCTTGAAAAACTTATACTGCCCGGTCGTTATGCCACTTGTTCCCGCTGCTCTCTCCTCTTCAGTGATCTGGATTTCCCAATCAACCAGGGGACCTCCTTTGTCTCCTGAGTTCGTTGCCTCTGCTCTGAACTTCCACTTCTGTGCTTTGCCTGAATCGTTCTCTGTGTCTGCTGGCAAGCCATTCACGTTTTTTGCCCCCGTGGCTTCTGAGATGGTGAGGGCGCTGCTTATCAGAATTGGTGTGTTTGCTCTAGATGGCGTAATCTTTCACATCCATGGTGATGAGGCCACGGCTCTCAACAAAGCTCTGTCGGTGACCTCCTCTTCGTCAACGGCGGCCATCACTTCAATTTCTGAATCGACTGTTATGGCGCCGCTGAATAAAATTGCTGCCCTTCCCCTCCCTCTGTCTAAGGACAACACTCGGATGAACAAGAAATGCTTCAGGTGTTTGGCTTCTGATCATCTTGTCAATGACTGCCGGGACCCTATAAAATGTGTATGTTGCTATCGGTCTGGTCATAAGAGTTTCCAATGCAAAGCTACCCCTGACCCAAGAATACCCGATCATTCCTCCTGTGTTCAGTCTCCCACTACTCCTACCCTCCAACCAGTTGATACAAAGTGTGCCACCCCTTCCTCCAACAATGCCTCAACCAACGTCCCTCCTACTTCATCGGATTTTGTTGGGCCATTCCTTCCTCTTCCTTGGTACGGTATGGATGGTATGCCTGAGCCTCAGCACGATAATGATCTAAAGGCTAGCACTGACATGGGGAGTGGAGAGCTGGCCCCCACTTCACAGGACAAAGACAATGAGGATGACACTGTGAGTGCGTCTGTTGTGTCCATGGTGAATGACCTACCCGTCTTCTCAACGGAGGCCCCCATCGATGAGGAGCATGAGAGCCTGGCTCGCAAGCGACGTGCGAGGCGAAAGCGTGTGTCGGACAGTGCCCACAAACTCCGTCGTAGCTCTAGGCTCATGGCTAAGGAGGAGCAGAACTTCGAACCACCTGCTGCCAAGGCAGCCCGTGTTCAAACGGCCAAGTTTGACTTCTCGGGAGCGTCTCGCCGCCTCCGCGCTGCTCTTGACCGTTCCAAACTCCTTCATGATCCTACTACTCCTTCTGATGATGGTAGAAATCTGGCTGAAATCGCCGCGGCCTGTGGTGCCACGGAGGAGGAGCAGGCAAGCCTTGCTGGTGTGCTTGCTGTTTCCTATGGGTAGGATCTTCAATCTTTGTTTCTGGAATGTCTGTGGTCTTGGTGATCACGAGAAATGCAATGATGTCCTTGCTGAACTTCTCTCTTCCTCCCCCCACCTTGTCCTTCTTCAGGAAACTAAACTCTCCAATTTTGATAACAACAAATTCTTCTCTTTCATGCCAAAAAATCTAAACACTTACCGTACCCTACCTGCTGACGGCACTTCGGGTGGCCTGATCACTGCCTGGAATGATTCTCACTTCAGCTGCACTAACTCTTTCACTTCCACAAATTCCCTTACTGTCTTGTTGTCTGAAAGGTCGTCTGACCTTTGTCTCCGCATTACCAATGTTTATGCCCCCTCTATTCCTGAGCTCCGTCCCGCTTTCCTGGATGAAATCAAAGAAATCACCCCCGATGACAACACTCCTTGGCTCATCTGTGGAGACTTTAATATGATTCGATATGCTTGTGAGAAGAACAATGATAACTTCAGGCGCAATGAAGCCGATGCCTTCAACGATATGATTCATGACATCTGTCTCATTGAACTCCCTCTCCTTGATCGTCAATTCACCTGGTCCAATCGGAGAGCTTCACCTACTCTTGAACGTATTGATAGAGCCTTCATCAACACTACCTGGGATTCTTTGTTGCCCAACACCATCCTCTCCTCCCTCACCCGTTCTACCTCTGACCATGTTCCACTCAAAATTCAAATCTCTACCTCTGTGCCAAAATCTCCGCTCTATCGCTTTGAGAACTCTTGGATCCAGCAGCCTGCCTTCCTCAGTACCGTCAACACGGCTTGGAATCTCCGCTATTCTCCCCCGACCCTGCATCCTCCCTGGTGATTCGCTTGAAAAGATCCAGAGCTGCAACAAAAAAGTGGAGCAAGAAGCATGGTGCTGCTTCCCAGTGTGAAACAGACTGCAAGATTGTCATCGCCTTGCTGGACATCATTGAAGAGACACGTGCTCTATCTAGTTTGGAATTACTTCTGAGGGAGATTGTCGTCGCCACCCTTAGCCGTGCAGTCAAAGAGAAGTTACTTCGGTGGAAGCAACGAAGCAAAGTGCATGTCGCGATTGAAGGAGACGAGAATACTCGATTTTTTCACGCCTGCGCTTCCCAACGTCTGCGCAGCAACAAAATTCAGATTTTGGAGCATGAGAATTTGGAAATTTCTGGGCATGATCAGAAAGCACGTCTACTATTTGAATTCTACCAGTCCCTCATTGGCGAGGCCCGTACTGTTTCCTGGCGCTTTGATTTAGACTCTCTTTACCCAGGCCCTTCGACCAATCTGTCCTTCCTGGACAGCCATTTTAATGCTGATGAAATCAAATCCGCCTTCTTCTCAATGCGTACCACCTCCAGCCCAGGCCCGGACGGCTTTGGGCCTTCCTTCTACAAGAGCACCTGGTCCATCACTTCTCCCGCCATCTTCGCTCTGTTCGAAGCTTTTTATTGTAGAACTGTCGACCTAGAGCGCATCAACCGTTCTTATATTGTCCTTCTCCCTAAAAAGGACACTGCCCGATCGCCGGCCGACTTTCGGCCTATTTGCCTCCAAAACTGCCCTGTCAAAGGTATCTCAAAGGTCCTAACCAATCGACTTCAAGCTGTCATTCCTGATCTTGTTAGTGATGATCAATCAGGCTTTGTCTTAGGTCGTTCCATTGCTGATAGTTTTGCTTACGCTGCGGACCTTCTCAATTGCTGCTATCGCAGAGCTATTCCTACAATCCTCCTCAAGTTGGACTTCCACAAAGCCTTTGACTCTATTAACTGGACCAGCCTCACAAAAATTCTACTCCACCGTGGCTTCTCTACAACTTGGTGTGGCTGGATTCATGATTTGTTAAAAACTGGCAAGTCCTCTATCCTGCTCAATGGAGTCCCTGGCAATTGGATTTCATGTCGAAATGGTCTTCGGCAAGGCGACCCCCTATCTCCTTACCTTTTCATCATTGTTGCTGATGTCTTAAGACAGCTGCTCCACCGACCTGCTATGCTTCCTGATGTCCACCACCCACTAATCCCTGACAGTGCCTGCCCTGTGCTGCAATATGCTGATGATACGCTCATTTTCCTCCCTGCAACTCCCAAGGCCGTTTTTGCCGTGAAGGATACTCTCCAGGACTTTGAACTTGCTACTGGACTTTCCATCAATTACCACAAAACGACGTTTCTCCCTTTGGGCATCAGTGAGGCCGCCGCCCTTGAACTCGCTTCCATCTTTGGCGCAAATATTTCTTCCTTTCCCCAGACCTATTTAGGCCTCCCTCTCTCTCCACACAAGCTCTCTGTCTCTGACTGCCAACCCGTCATTGCTGCTTGTGATCGCAACCTATCTGGGTGGCGCGCTTCCCTACTCAATAGGGCAGGACGTCTTACTCTTGCTTCTGCAGTTCTCAGTGCTCTCCCTCTCCACTACATGTCTGCGATTGGTCTTCACAAGACTCTAATAAAAGCAATCGACCGGCGCCGAAGAGCCTTCTTCTGGACTGGAGAAGATTCCTGTCATGGATCTAAATGTTTGGTGGCCTGGGAGCAGGTCTGCACCAGCAAACAGTTGGGTGGTCTTGGCCTCAAGGACTTAGAACTCCAGAATCAGTGCATGTTACTCAAATTCGTCGATAAATTCTTCTCAGGTCAGCATGTTCCTTGGCGTGACTGGCTTCTGCAAAATGACTGTCTTCTCTGAAACTCCCTCAACCTCTCCGTCATATCTCTGGAAAATTATCAACAATGAACTTGCCACCTACAGGTCCATCACTATCGTTGAAATTGGTGACGGTGCTTCTACCTCTTTTTGGTTCGATCGCTGGCTCGATTCTGATACCCTTGCTACCTCCCATTCTGCCTTGTTTTCCCACACCATTCGGCCTAACGTTTCGGTGCAACAAGTTTTTCAGGACAGGTTTGATTTACGCCTTAGACCCAGGCTAACCCGAGCGGCGCGTGCCGAGCTCGACCACCTATTGTCTGTCCTGCAGGGTATACAACTTCATGATGCAAAGGATGTCCGACGGCTTACAAACACAAACAAACCTTTCTGTACAAGGGATGCATATGAGGCACTGTCTCCAACTCCGGAGGTTCAGGACTTCCATGGCACATGGATTTGGAGGTCCAAGGTGCCCAATAAGGTGAAGATCTTTGCGTGGCTGTTTTTCAAGGACAGACTCAACACAAAGGCGAACCTCCTGCACAAGAATATCATGGAAAATGCAATCTGCCACCGCTGCAGCCACCCTGACGAAGACAGACATCATGTATTTTTCAGTTGTCATATCAGCCGCGATGTATGGCGGCACATTGGGCTCTCTGCGATCTTAGCTACTGATGATATCAACCTATGGGTTGTTCCTGATATTCCGGAGGCTGACTCAGCTACTTGGCCATCAGTTTTGCTTACACTTCTTTGGCGGCTATGGGATGCTCGGAATGGCACCATCTTCAGAGGAGAGACGCACCATTGGCGCAGCATTGTCTCTCGGGTTTGCGATGACTTGACAACCTGGGAAGGGCGTTTTGTTTCAGCCTCCATGGTCCCTGGTTTGCGACAGTGGAAAATGTATTTTCGTTCATGTATTGATCAGCCCACGTCTAGTGCTAGTGCTGGATCGCTGGATCGCTGATATGTAACTGACTCTTGCACTCTCTTCTAATGAAATCCAGGCGGGGAATCTCTCCCCTCCGTAGTTCTTCCTCAAAAAAAAAATGACAAGCCAGCTGAGATCATCGACCCTCGCATCATGAATCTGTACAAGAGTGTAAAAGAGCTTGTTGCCATTGAGGGACCAAAGAATGAGCTCATAGATAAGTTGTCCCTAAAGGATGGTGACGGTGACGTGTCCGATCATAAGAAGATGAAGATAGTCTCTATTGTTGGATTTGGAGGACTGGGCAAGACTACACTTGCAAAAGCCGTCTACGACCAGCTTAAACCTCATTTCCAATGTGGGGCTTTTGTTCCAGTGGGTCAAAATCCTGACATCAAGAAAGTCCTTGGAGACATTCTCATTGGCCTTGATAAGGCAAAGTTCATGAATTTGAATATGACGATGTTGGATGTAAAGCAACTCATGGACGAACTCAAGGAATTCATCAAGGAAAAGAGGTTGGTACGAGTTTAATCACTCGAGAGAATGCTGGTCCTGCATATATGCATAGAGATTTTTAATTATATTTCAGTAGTACGTAGCTGTACAATTCTTTCCTAATATCTTAATTGTTTTATATATTACATTAAGACTGGAAGGAGCTAGCATGCTCCACTTGAAGTCTATGAATTACTACTGCAATCAATGGATCCTCGTACTCCCTCTATATCTATAAAAATTAACGTTTTAGATAAGGACACGATTTCCAAAACCTAACTTTATCCATTATTTTTTATTAAAATATACTCCCTCTATTCCAAATTATAAGACGTTTTGGCTTTTTTAGATACATTGTTTTTGCTATATATTTAGATGCATGTATATTATTATGTCTAGATACATAATAAAAGCAATGTACTTTGAAATGCCAAAACGTCTTATAATTTGAAACGGAGGGAATATAAGAAAAACTAAAAATAAAATTACTTTTATAAAAGTGGATTTCAAGATGAATCAATACATATAAGTTTCACCTTTTTAAACTAAATATTTTAAAAGTTATTGATAGTTTATGTTCCCAATGTTTGACCTAAACCTTGTCCAAAACATCAACTTTTATGGATATGGAGAGAGTACACAATTAATTTGAAAGAGGCACAAAGTAGTAAGTTTGTATTTTTCTGCATGAAGCGTAACCGGTTGTATAAAATACAAATCTACAGCCACCTGTTCCTTTTTAAGGTCTATAATGCCACTGCTCTGTTCTTTATATGCTTTCTCATTTTAATTACAAACTCATGAAGGCAATTGCACTGTTGTCATGTATGCAGATATTTGATTGTTATTGATGATATATGGGACAAGGATTCAAGGAAAGTAATCAAATGTGCTCTGCAAGAAAGTAATTGTGGAAGTAGACTTGTGATCACTACTCGTAATTATGAAGTTGCCACTTATGCTGGTCAAGCTTACAAAATGCAGCCGCTTTCTCATGATAACTCTAGAAAGTTACTGTCTGCATGGATAATTGATGGTGAAGGGAAGTCCTTCGATAGTCCTTCGATTGATGCATGTGAAAGAATTTTGAAGAAATGTGGTGGTGTGCCACTAGCTATCATTACAATAGCCAGTTTGTTGGCCGGTAAACCAAGGGACGATTGGTCTGAGGTCTACAACTCAATTGGTTTTGGACATAAAGGCAATGATGAGGTAGATAATACCAGAAGGATATTATCTTTTAGCTACTATGATCTATCCTCACATCTAAAGCCTTGTATATTGTATTTAAGCGTATTTCCAGAAGATGAAACGATAGAGAAAAATAGTTTGATATGGAAGTGGGTAGCTGAAGGTTTCATCACTGAAGAACAAGCAGCAGCATCAGGGGTAGGATTATTTGATCTCGGGGAGAGGTACTTTAATGAATTGATAAATAGAAACATGGTCCTGCCACAGGAATATAATGGGTACGTTGATGCATGCTCTGTTCATGATATGGTTCTTGATTTGATACAGCAACTGTCGAGTGAAGAGAATTTTGTCACTGTATTGAATGGTGGTGAGCGACAGAAACTTGAGGGGAGCATTTGTCGCAGGTTAGCTCTACAGTGTGTTGAAGAGCACAACGATGGTCAGCTGGCTAATGTAGCTGTGGAGAAAGTGAGGTCCATCTTTTCCAGTGACTCTGATTTTTTTGTGCATTATGCCCACGCCTCCCATTTTTACGTGTAGTAGAAATGGTAGATTGTTCTGCTTCCAAAGAAGACTGCAGCAATGATGTGTCGAATCATCTTTGGAGTTTACTTCACTTGAGGTACCTCAGATCATCAGGTATAATCCGTGAGCTGCCTAGAGAGGTAAGATATCTGAGGTTTCTACAAACACTGGATGTATGGAACTGCTGTATAAACGAGCTGCCTGTGGAGGTGGGACTTCTGACGCAACTTGTTTGCCTCCAAACTGATTGGGACACAACAGTGCCTTCTGGTTTGATCGGTAAGCTGATGTCATTGCAAGAGCTGTCTATAGGAGCTGGGCCTGCTGAAGGAACTAAGGGTGCTCCGGACTCGAATTAAAGTTACGAGCGAGAGCTTGCAGAGATGTTTGCTTGAGTCCCTAGGGAATCTGCACAATATCAACGTGCTGCTAATAATTGGTTCATCATCTCTAGGTAAGGACCACAAGGACGATGCAGCAGGATTATTGGTCTCCTGTACGGTCCCTGCGTTGCCGTGTTCTCTGGACTGCCAGTGTGGATTAACTCGTCGCTTACTCCAAACCTCTCCTATCTGTAAGTGCAAGTGGTAGTTGTGAAAGACCAGGACACAGAAACCCTTGCGAAGTTGCCAGAGCTCAGTTGCCTCATACTGCATTCAAAAAGTGACACCGAGTCAGTAGTCAGCATAAAGTGTCATACTGAAGAAGGTGTTGGGTACTTCTGCAGGTTGAGATTCTTAAAGTTATTCGGTTCATTAATTATCAGGTTTGATCCATGCAACAGTGAGTGCAGGGTACCATCATCTAACAATACTATCATGCCAAGTCTTGAATCCCTTGAGTTTGATGTACATGTGTGGTCCCTCAAAGGCGAGAACCCACATCTTGGTTTTGACAAGCTGCTTCGCTTCGATAATCTCGGCAGAGAGTCTCCGCCCGAGTGGACTGTAGTGGTGCCGGTCCTCGGGAAGTGGAGGAAGCAGAGGCTGCGTTAAAACACGTGGCTGCAGTCCATCCAAAACATCCCACCCTTCAAAGCAAAAAGTTATGTGAAGAAGATATGGTGTCACGCTACCAAGAGGTACGGTGAACTGATCATGCATGCATTGCATGCATCCACGTTAAATATGCATTGTTGACCCAGGAATTCATGCATGCTTTCATACGCTACCGGCTTCTTTAATTGATTCTTGTGTCCTGTCTTTCTATATATCTTTGCAATTGGGCACAACAAAACATTTATTCCTCTCAAACCCACACCCACGCGTTGGTTCAGTAGCGAAGGTAGTTCCTCCCCCCTACTATACTGTACCTCACGAAATAGGAATGGAATCTAGATAGCAGCTTCAAGTTTTCTCTTCTTCTAGTAATTATTAGTCCTAGCTCCATGTGGTTCTGCTATGCATGGTATCCTAGGCAACGGCAATGTATGTATGGTACCTAAGTTATAAGTAAGGGTGAATTCTGCAAAAGTACATAAGAACACGTCTAGTAATTATTAGATGCTACGTGAATGCAAGGGGTGGCAAGAAAAACTTTTTGAGCTAGCAAGAAGAGAAAAACCTAATTAAGCTCTTTGCGTGTCTCGGTGCATAGATACGTAACTCATCTATCTCTTTTGATATATAGGACACACAGAATAAGATGATATCTGAAATCGATATCTAACTCTTACTATTTGAGGTATTCAAGGTGTCCTTACATATCTATACAGAAAGGGGGTAACAAGGGCAACCCATGAATTTAAAAAAAAAATCCCGTTCATCTAATTGTCGCTTGCGTGCATGTATTGCAGTGGCCAATGCACACATATCACCATGGCCCACTTACTGCTTGTTCACTACTATACAAATGTTTTGTAGGGGCAGCTGGTGAGGATTTGTAGGGACAGCTCGGCCAGCCACCCCTACCATACCGTCTCTACAAATCGTGCATTTGTAGAGGTGGTTCCCTGACCATCCTTACAAATCAATTTGCAGAGGCTGCAACAAAATCAATTTGTAGGAGTGACTATAGTACCAGCCACCCCTATAATCCCTATTTGTAGATTTGGTTCAATCTAGGACCGCCCCCCACAATACATTTTTCCACAAAAAAATATCGAATTTATAATTTTAATCTGACCAGAACATGTATACATATATCCATATATATTCAAATCTGACTAGAACATATATGCATAATTCAAATCTGACCAGAACCTACCTTTTTTTTTATATATGTTCACAATGCAAAGTAGGTAATAAGCTTCTTCTTTATTGTGTTTCCTCCTTATTGTGGGACGTCTTACTCCTAGTACACAAGAGTTCTGGCCAAATATAAATGGTAAAATTTCATCAAAAGAGCCAAAAATATTTCACAACAAAACTGAAAAAAATAAAAAAAAAGAAGATAGGGGAGGGAGGAGGGCTAGTCTGGATTTAAGCAAAAACCAAAAAATAAAAAATATTCTACATTCATAACTTTTTCAAACAAAGTTAGATAAAGACAAACTTTATATCAAAGTTCTAGGTCTGATCTTGATGACTTTTTCATTTGAAATCATTTACAATCATAAAATTCACTTTGAAGGTCTTATATTTGAAATTTAATTTTTTTTGAATTGTAAAAATGACTTCAAATGGAAAAACGACTAGAAGCAAAGTTGTAGATCTCCAAACTTTTTCATTAGAAATCATTTATGGTCTCATATTTATATTTGAAGTTTGTAATATTTTGACATCAAAATTTTCAAACGACCACGGATGAAAAATCAACCAGAATCAATGTTGTGATCTCGATGGAAACTATAACTTTGTAGTTGGTGACTTTTTCATTTGAGGTCCAAGCCCTCGATGTGTATATTGTATTCCTGACAGGGAACTCATGACTATTGAGTGCCCAACTTATTTTGCACGTGCTTATTTTTTGTTTTTCCTTGCAGTTCAATATATTTACTTCCTAACCATGTCAAACAAATGGTAGATATGTATGGAAATCAGCAAAGGCCCTGAGTTGATAACCAAGGCCTGGAAGCTGGCCGACATCATTCGATTTTTTTTCGAATTGTAAAAATGACCTTACGTGGAAAAACGACCAAAATCAATGTTGTGTATTTCAATGAAATCTATAACTTTTTAGTTGACAATTTTTTCATTAGAAATCATTTATGATTTTAAATTTGTTTTTAAAATAATATTTTGGCATTTAAATTTTTCAAGTACTCCCTCCATCCCAAATTATAAAGCAATCTAAGAATCTTGGAGAGTCAAAGTTTTTCAAGTTTGACCAAATTTATATAATAAAATAATAACATTTATGATACCAACTAAGTATGATTAGATTCTTCACTAGTGATATTTTCATCGTATACTTATCTGATATCATAAATGTATAAAATAATAACATTTATGATACCAACTAAGTATGATTAGATTCTTCACTAGTGATATTTTCATCGTATACTTATCTGATATCATAAATGTTTGTGCTTTTTTCTATAATGTTAGTCAAACTTAAAAAGTTTGACTCTCCAAGATCTGTGAAATACCTTGTAATTTAGGATGGAGGGAGTACCTCGGATGAATAATCAATGAGAATCAAAGTTGTGATCTCAATGAGAACTAGAACTTTGTAGTTGGTGACTTCTTCATTTCAAAACATTTGAGAACCAAGACCTCAGACGTGTATATTGTATTCGTGGCAGGGACTCATTACTAATGAGTGCCCAACTTATTTTGCACACGCTTCTTTTTGGTTTTCCTTGCAGTTCAATACATTTACTTCCTAACCGTACCAAACAAATGGCAGGCATGTATAGAAATCTGCAGAGCCCCTGAATTAGTAATTAAGGCATGGAAGTTGGCAGACATCGTTGCCTCAGAACAAATTCAAATAGTGCGTATGCCAGATCCGGAAGCATCTTCAAGCAAAGTATGTTCAACAACATTTGCATGTACATCTTCTATTTAATGCAAGAAATATCACACAGCAGTATTCGTTGATGTGCTGATGATTTTTGGGACATAGCACACACTAAACGCGGTAGAATGTAAGACTGTTATTGTCGTATTCAATATACAATTCTGATAAGCATTGTATTTTTTTTTCTTCATAGGTTATTCGCTTGCTGTACACAAATAGCAGGGTGGCACTTTTGGCTCTCAGCTCCGATGCCATTCATAAGCTGTGGAAATGGAAGTGCAGTGACAAGAATCTACGTGGCAAGGTTAGACAGGAGAACTGGCTTATTTTGATTTCAACAGTACAGTTTTATTTGGTTGTTTCCTAAAAATCGTTTATCATCGCTTTTCATTAGTTGTCTTCAATTCAGCCTGTATTATGGCAGCCAAAAAATGGCATTCCAATGACAAACGACACTACTGATGGTAACGACCCTGAAGAAGCAATAGCCTGTATTGCACTATCCAAAAATGACTCCTATCTAATTTCTGCTTCTGGTGGCAAAGTCTCGTTGTTCAACATGATGACATTCAAGGTATGTCTTCTTCAGTTTCTATGACAATAAGTCATGATTGCTCTCTTACAAATCATGCATGATTACTTCTGTAAAATAATTTTTATTTCGTGGCCTTTCTTTGGCTTCACTGTTCTTGTGGAATCTCTCATAGGTCATGGTTACTTTCATGGCACCTCCACCTGCTGCAACTTTCCTTGCATTCTACCCACTAGACAATAATATCATAGCTATTGGAAGGGAGGACTCATCAATTCAAATCTACAATGTCCGTATTGATGATGTGAGTATTACACGTGAATCTGTCATCCCTTGTTTGCCTGAAACTCAAAGTATTGTAAAAGAAACATTATATATGATTTTCATTGGAAGTGCAGTAGTGTGCCCCCATCATAAAATAATATGTTATCATTTTAGACTACATGTCCCCCCATGTTTTACTTATGTGTCAGGATATCATGATATTGTAAATGTTGTTTACATATATTAATTAGCTAGACGTTGAAAGATCTAGGAATTTTTAATGATAATTGATTAATCCTATATGGAATCTTATGTAAATGGACTAATTACCATTAAGAACTAATTCTGTAATGCAGGTCATTTTCAGGGGAGCATATTGGCTGCGCTTCTGGGCCCAGTTCCAGCGTGATGACCAGGACAGGGGACGCCCTCGTTTTGATGAGCAAGAAATTAGAGATGATTGCTTTAGAGATTTCCAATGGAGGGTGGAAGCACTTTCTTCGTTTGCTTTAGTTCTGGACTTGCTCTTTTATATTTCATACTTGTAAACTTTGGCTGTGTACATCCTTGGATGTAGAGGCCGGATTTTTATCCATTATCGAAAAATTTAAAATTGAAATGCCAAAATACAAGCTTATGTTAATCGAATTGCACAGGTTAAAATTGTGCTCATGGGCCATTAGAAAAAGGTTACTGGATTAGCATTTTCACAATCAATCGATGTTCTTGTATCTTCAGGTGCTGATGCTCAGGTATGAATCCTAATATATATCAAAGATTTACGGATTGGCAATTTTGTTGTTGTTCATTAGAGGATGTGAGTTAACTGTAAGCTTTGATCATGTGAGCATGGCTTCAGACCCCATGCTTATATATATTAGTCACATTTCAGACCGTCCTTTAGTCCACTTTCTAAGTGATACAAAAATTCATAAATAATGTCTTGATTGAATGAAAAGGTATGTACATTATACCTGTTTGTCTCTGAATCATTTTTTTTTGTTTCTTGCAATAAAATGAAATTCACAGCTATGTGTTTGGAGCATTAACGGTTGGGAGAAGAAGAGGTCAAGATACATCCAACCTCCATCTAATCATTCTGGTGCTTTAGTTGGTGACACAATGGTGCAGTTTCACTATGATGGAACACATCTTTTAGTAGTTCATGAGAGCCAATTGGCGATATATGATTGGCAACTAGAATGCTTGGGCTCGGTAAGTCATTCACAACATTTTCATAACAATATATTTGCATCTCTTAGTTTTCATATGCAGTCTTGACTATTGAGTCGGAGTACTAACATATTACATGATTTTACATGATTCTGCACATTGATAGTTAACATTCTGTAACTTAATAACGCAGTGGTTCTCAAGAGATGCACTCCCTGCTCCAATTTCGAGTGCGGTATACTCACTTGGTTGTTTGTTGGTCTATGCTGGATTTTGTGATGGTGCAATTGGAATATTCGAGGCAAATTCTCTTACATTACAGTGTAGGATAGCACCCTCTGCCTACATACCATCTTTGATTTTGTGATAGTGCAATTGGAATATTCAAGGCAAATTCTCTTACATTACAGTGTAGGATAGCACCCTCTGCCTACATACCATCTTTAATATCTAGGTATGTGTAGTTTCAAGCAGTTTCTAACTTTAATTTGAGTTGTAATTTCAATTCCTGTAACCAACATCTTGTTTTTGTTGCCCTTCTTGTCGCCAGCGGTGATGAGACTATCTATCCCACGGTTGTTGCTATGCATCCCTGGAAACCTAACCAGATCGCAGTGGGCATGAGCAATGATACAGTTTATGTGCTAGAACCATTGGATATTAACGACGTACAAGTGGGAAGCAACGCCTCCTTAGAACAGTGTCCACCTAGTGATGTTAGCAATAGCGGTGATAACAACCAAGTACTAGACGTCTGATCGGCCCACGAGGTGACATGGCAATGACATTATTCAATTAAATATTCGACTTTGGCTGTTACTCCCTCGGTCCCATGGAGAATGTCATTTTTTATTTTTGGACTTTATGTTTGACATGTCTTATTTAAAATATTTATGCAAATAATAAAATAAATCAATCAATATTCAAGTATTTTTGTTGATAAAAGAAGTCATAATAAAATAAATTATATTTATACAAAAGATTTGAATAAGACGAATGATCGGATAAGATGGCATGAAGTCCAACGTGACAAACTCAATGGGACGGAGGGAGTAGATGTATATTTAGTCAAATGGGATTGGTTGCTTATGCACCAATCAAGTTGCGTGTACACTTATCGCTAGATCTCCTCGAGACAAGTCGTTGGGGACTTACTTATTTGTAATAAATATACATGCATGATACTAGTGGGTGAGACATTTCCCTCCCCATCTCTTTTCTTCTTTATTAAAAAACATAACTGTACGGTGGATAATGTATTCAAGTTAAGCTGGCTTATACCTGTATATTGCAATATTCTTGCTTCGTGAATAATGCGAGATTTTGACATGCTTGTTAAAAACCTGTTCCAAAAGTGGGGAAATTGCCCTTGGATAAAATAGTATAGAACACATATATGCAAGTTAGATTACATATGCTGTATTATTTTTAAAAAAATATGAGAAAAGCATTCGAGTAAAAAGTCACAAAGGAAAATGCACGATAATGTCAAAATCTTTTTTTATTCAGTCCTCTGTACTATCATCCTTCATGAGTAGTTATCAATCTTCATAATTTATAACAATGGTATTGTTTATCTTTAAATAATTAGACGGCGTATCTTCAAGCTAAATCCAAAATAATTATCTTCAAAGTAAAATAATTGATGCTTATAACCTCCATGAACACCTTCACAACCAAAAGCCCCTGGACGACTGTAAAACCACAAGTTTGAACTTGATTCGTACGAGAGACAAAAGAGTGCCCTTCTAAACATTCACAAGGTCACAGAGAATATTCCTTGTCACATGTTTCGAACGGGAAGAAATTCCATAAAACGACAGTAAGTACATGTACCCTGTTTTCAATCAAAACAAATGGGGATAGAGCAATTTCAAGCACTTCACCTTTCACACATCCTTTCCTTCCTCAATGCAAATAATATCAGTAATGAATATACGACAACAATGTATCGGTTTTCCACAAAGATCCCACAGCAAAAATCAACCCACCGATATCTGCAAACAACAGTTCCAGTTTCTCCCCACACAAAATGGGGAAAAGAGA
Source organism: Chrysopogon serrulatus (assembly GCA_015844335.1). Lineage (NCBI taxonomy): Eukaryota > Viridiplantae > Streptophyta > Magnoliopsida > Poales > Poaceae > Chrysopogon > Chrysopogon serrulatus. The sequence continues at coordinate 32,088 of JADLZL010002201.1, forward strand.
AGAAAGGCAAAGTGGGCAAGCCATACATCCGCCAAAAAAACACACCCAAGCAGCCCCACTGTAAAAAAGACTTACCAAACTGGTTATCAACCCTGACAAATCCAAAGTGTCCAGATGGTATCAGCCAGGACCATGCATGGACATCAGCCAAGACCTAAGCCACTACCACGTCTTCTTCACCGCTTTGCTATGATCTAGCATTTCTGGAGCGCACGGGAGAAAAAACACTAATAGACCACAATTGAGCTCCAAGCGATCAGATTTCCAAGCAAAAGGCCAGGGCCATTGCTGGTCATACTATCTGGAGGGTTTCTTACGGCTAAGGATCTCTTGCTCTTTGAGGCGGTGCTGAAACCGTGGTAAGCGTGCTTGGAGGCTGACCAAGCCTGCAGCCTTGCGTGACAGCAGAAAGCTCAGTTGGGTCACATAGTTGTCAATTAGGCTACCTGGTTGATCAACCTCTGCCAAAAGGTTCATCTCCTGAGACAAATAAAACATATGTTACGTGGCAAAATGAATAATATTGTGAGGTCACAGTACTATCAACCAGTGACCTTACAACAAAAGAACAAAAAGGAAGTTAAAGCAAATAGACAACATAACATTAATTCACAAAATATATGGCCATCACTTTATGATAACTCAGCATATTATCTGCATATATGTGTACTAGCTAATCATATTTCTTCATAGGAACACACTAATATCATTATAATAAGGCATAGTACGATTAGAAGAATCTATCAAGGTGCGATTTGGCCATTGATTCTCTTACAATATACTACAAAACTATGTTACAAAAAGGCGCGTGAAATATTGCCTCCGTCCCAAAAAGGATGCAATTCTAGGTCTGGTCAAACTCGAACTATCTTAAGTTTGACAGAGTTTATAGAAAATATTACCAATGTATGACTCCAAATAAATATACAGCAAAAATATATTTTATGACGGTTCTAATGATACTTATTTCTATTATAACATTAGCATCTCTTTATATAAATTTGGTCAAACTTCAAATCGTTCGACTTAGCAGTATTCACATTCTTTTTGGGATGGATTACAAATCTATTGTCCACTAAACAAGTAGCTGTAGATAAATTTTAACTAATTGATGGTCAAAACTTACAGTGACTGGCTTTTTTGAATTCTAATTCAGCCTACAGTTTGAAATTGAGGTAATAGTAGTATACAGTAAGATGACTTATACAGCTGTCAATCTAAGAACATGATCATGGACTCTAAGTATATTAAGACTTACTTCCCGCACCTCCATAGTATTCTCGATTTCGTTCCTGTGAGCTGCTATGAGGGCCTCCTCTTCCTAACATACAAAAAAAAGCTTAGCACCACAGCTCAATGCAGGATACACAGCAGTTTCATGAATTAGTATTCATGAATTGTTCTTTACCTCAAGAATTGCAACAATTTCTACATCATCACAAGAACTTTCCTTTTTCAGATTGTCTTGATGAAGCTGAAGCAGATGCTGGCCTTTGCTGCTGTTGCAGCTGCTTTGCCTGCTGCATCTTATACCCAACCCGACCTGTGTCAGGACCATTATCCTTTTTCGTGAAGTTGCTCTGTCTATCAGATTTGTCTTCTCTATAAGCCTTTCTCCGAGGAGGCGAGACTTTTGTGACTTTCTCCTCCTGTGTGTTTGCTGAATCCTGAATCAACTGTGCCTTACTAGTGTAAGCCGTTTGGCTGGACTTCAAATCGTACCTCTCCCTGTCATTACCAGATGCTGCACCATTTTCTTCTCTGCCTCTATTAGAATAACTTGGAATCATACTGAAGGAATTTCTGTCAGGCTCTACAGAAGCGTTGGAGATAAAATTTTCAGTGCCCTTGCGGTAGGTATCAACTGGTCTCTTATCTTGAATCGGATTAGGAATTTCTTCAGCTTCAGCAGGCAATTGATATGATGGAGTTGATGAAGACTCCCGGCTAGAAGTGGCAGTTGGTCCTGTGGACTGCTCTTTTCTTGTGTTTCCACCCTTGGAAATACTTTAAACCCTGTTATTATTATTTAATTCAATTTAATGACAGGAAGCATTTTTGAAACAAACAAACCACGTATATCACTTGAATATATAGCATTGTTACCTATCTGCATATCTCAAGGTATTTAGTGTGTGTTCACATGAACCTGCGTTTGGAGAAATGCAAGAAATCATCACTGTCCTAGAGTTACCAACAAATGAGTCACGGAGAACCTCTGTAAGCTTGCTTCCTCTGAAAGGAATGTGTATCTGATCATTATCAAGAGCTCGAATGCATTCCTTGAGAGCTAACAGACTTTTATTTATCTCTGCTCCCTCAATCCTGATATATGATAACAAGTAGATGGTTAAAACAAGTGAGATGAAAAAGGAGCTTGATCAACAAATGGGTGCAAATCTACAGAACACACCTTGTCTGTTTATCATTGTCAGTAGTATCAGCACCACGCTCACTTCCAGCAAGATCAATAAATGATATTTTCCCCACAGCCTTTGTATTTTTAGCTTCATTAGCATCACGATCTCTCTGTCTCCTGGTATCTTTTACAATGATATGCTTCTTCACAGCCAGTTGCAGAATAGCATGTGACCTTGATGATTCCTCATTGGCCCCTGTTGACCCTGTGCTCCTGGCTGCATTTCCTCTTTCAATATATTCCTTGACGATCTGGACGTCAGAAACCTCAAATTCCTGTAGACCAACAATGCAAACTTGTTTCTTGCCATCTTCCCTCATTAGTAGCTGCCTATAAAACAAAGTATAAAAATTTCAGTTCAGGTAAAATAATTGCACATAACATCCCAAGAAAAAATTTTAGGCCCATATTTCAAACATCAAACAATAAGTTAAATCTTCAAAACCCAAAAGGAAGTGTCATTGTTTCAGACATAAATATTTCTTTTATAATTGATGAAAAAAATGTAAGTTACATCAAAGGGAACTTTAACAGTGTTTCGTAAATCTACAATGCTGCTGTTTTTTTAAAAAAAAAAAAAAACATCAAGTGGCATTTCGGCCTAATATCCAAAAAAAATGGATTTCTAATCCAAACAAATAGTGCTCAAGGCTAACAATAGGCTAAGTATAAATGAAGAATAGATACTTTGAAGTAGGGAACATGCTTCAACACTCGCACCAGTGATCATGAATACGAACGACAATCAGACATGCAAAAGTTCACCCACACACAACCAGGAAGAGGGAAAAAAGACAATGTGACTGGTATTCAATACATCCAGATCACGAAGGTAGAAAGGTATACCATTTTTAAATATTTAGGTAGGTCATGTAACCTGAAAAATAAAAGAAAATCCAAAAACTAACCTTCTGTCAGATAGAAGATCAAAGAGTTTCCCACCATATATCTCGAAATAGTTAAGCCACAACTTAAAATTCTGATTCCGACAGACAGGTTGGTGTAATAGACGAACCATGTCTTGTGCAGCTCTCAGAGGCAGAGGCTGCATTGTGTATGTCTTGCCACTGCCTGTTCATGAATTCAATAAATGGTAGGTCAACAGAAACTATTAGAAATTACAATGCAATTATGCACAAAAAATATAATTGGGATAACAGAATGTACTATCTAACCTGTTTGTCCATAAGCAAAACATGTTGCTTTTGTTCTCTGAAATATAATTGGGATTATGGGCTCAACTGTTTCACGGTAAACCTGCCCAGAAAATTCCATAAGGTTAACTGTAAATTCATTTTGAGCGTACACCCTCCTTGTTCAAGAAAAGAATAGATAACTCATCATTGGAAACTTGTTCGTCAAGGACAGCATCGAAACAAAATTCATGCTTCTCCACATAGGCTGTCAGATCCACCTTCCAGTGGAAAGAATATGTTAGCAGACAGCATAAAAGTAGGAAAGAAGGGTCCGAAGTACTTGTGAAATCTCAAGTTATGAGTTCGCGTTTATCCTACAGCATTTCAGAATTATTTTAGAACTCTTGTGGAAAACATATATATATAGCTGACAAGGAAAATGAGCAGCATTTCAGTTAGTCCGATGCCTTTTTTCCAATAATGTTCTAAAGGATTATTTTAAGAACCGCAGGTTCACTGCATAGGTTCATTAATAAGCTCAGGAATGTCTAGCAGCAATGTTAACCCAACATGCTAGTCAACAGACATAAGTTATCATTAAATTAGAACATATTAAATCAAAATGGGGGCAAAAAGAACTGCTCCATCTGGCACTATCTATCTCAGGCTGAAAGCAGCATCTTCCACCTCCCTCTGAGTCCCCAAGCATCAGATGAGTTAGAGGACTTGCAGAACCTCTTGGGCAGCTTCGACTGGAACCCTGAACTACAAGATAGATGGATATATGCATGGAACTCTACCTCGACTTTCAGCTCAAGGAAGGTATACAAAGTACTGAAAGGTACGGTACCAGCCTCTCCCCTTTTTTCCTGGTTATGGGCAGGAGACAACCTGGGAAAGCACAAGTTCTTTTTCTGGTTATTATTGAAAGACAGACTGAACACCAGAAACGCTTTGAGAAGAAAGAATATGGAGCTACCGAGCTACTCCTGTGCCATTTGCAGTAGTAACACTGAAGAAACTGTCATGCACCTCTTCTTTGGCTGCCAATTCAGTCAATCGTGTTGGAATCTCCTAGGCATTCACTGGAACCTAAACCTCCCTCCATTGGATATGCTGATTGATGCAAGACTAAACTTCAACAACCCCATCTTCAGGGAAATTGTCATAGCAGCATGTTGGTCGATTTGGTGCTCCAGAAACGGTCTAATTTTGTATGGCAAGGATTGCACCATAAATTCCTGGAAGCTGCACTTCAAGGATGAAATTAGCTTGATATGTATCAAGGCTAATTCGAGCCGTGCTGGCCAACTAAATTTGTGGTTAGAGAGTATACATTAGTCATAGCTGCTTTTTGTTTTGAGCTTTGCAAGCTCCCCTTTGCACTACTCGTGCGCTTTGTCTTTGTACTCAATACTCTCTTTTATCTATATGCAAAAAAATAGGTGGGGGGGTTTTCCCCCACCGAGCCCTCAAAAAAAAAAATCACTTCCTGCACATTCCAAGGAACAGGCACTCCCCAACACAAATATATACACACACCACTGGAAAGCTACAAGTCTACTTAATACCCATCTGGTAGCTCTAACACGGTAGGCATGGAATAGTATCAGTATTCCAGGTTTTGATACATAGTTAATATGACTGGCAGCAAGTAACTCTAATGAAGTATACAAAAATAAAAGAGTTAAAGGTGTATCTCTACCGATGCTGACCATCCAATGCATCAAATAGAGACATTTAAGTGTAAAATGGTTGATTTCCATAACCATGAAAAGAAACAAAACAAATGGTCATAGCTTTACATAAGCACAGCAAAACTTCCTGAAAATGAGTCATAGATACCTTTAACTTAGGCTCGTAGACTGTCAAACATGATGAATCATGCACAGTTATGATGTCTTCTTCCTTTCGAGATAGCTCCTTTCTGTTCAAAGGTCTTTTCCTTACCTGAAAATGTGAAGAAATAAGTCAGATATGTAAGTATTAACCAGATTCAAGCATATCACTTACTTGAACAAGATTAACATACCACTACTTTAATCTTTGCTACATTATTTTCCCTAGCAGTGCTCTCTTTTTCACTGGTCACCACACCATAATTATCTACTGGGACTTGCTGGCTCCCTGATATCACATCCTCATCATCATCATCAATATCCTTTGGCATAAAAGGTGACGGCTCAAATGGTTCCGATGCTACATCCTGCCAACAGAAAAAATAATAAGCTTAAAATAGACTGAATGAAGCCACTTCATGAATCAATATGAAATACTGTTTTGACACATAGATCATGCAATCGCAAATGTTTACAAGGCATACCTCAGACAGAAGCTCTGTATCATCCATAGCATGAAGGTCTAGAAGTCCAGCACCAAGTTGCCCTCTAAGTTCAGGTGAATAAAACCCCTCTACAGGGTTCCCACCACCAAAGCTCTGGGCCGTTGGTGTGTAAGGTTCAGGCATCGATGTGGGTGCAGACTCACCGTTAAAATTTAGACCTCTTAGAAGCGTATAAAGCCTCTGCTTTTCTTCAATTGATTCTGGTCCATAGCCCTATGAAACAATTATAGTAATGACGATCATCGTTTATGCAATTGCACAGGTTACAAGAGTACATACATATGCAAACGTCCTATCACTAGGAAAACCATAATACTTTTTATGTAGTGGCATACAATACTTGAAGGAAACATGTTGAAAGAAAACAGGAGATTCTATTTAGTTACATCACACATAACAAACAAGGGTCTAAATAAGGCACCTCAGATATATGCATATGTGTTGAAAGTTGTCTCTAGTTTTTACTTGGTGCCCCTTGTCACCACAACTACACAAGAATCATACTAGATTCAAGTTAGTAGGGTTTCCTGGATGCCTCAACTTCCAACGAAGCCAAAATGATATGCGATGTGATCATGCATGGTTGGTCACAATAGGCCTATCATCATTTCTTGCTGCAGTCCGTACAAGTTGCCTATTACCGGAACCATGCTATTTCTAATATAACAAACAATACAAAATGAATTAAACCGTCACTTATTGATTTTGTCAGACTATTTTCCTCATAGGGGTATGGTATTCATAGGCATTCCAAAATGCGGTAAGCAACAATCAAAATACCACCTAAAGGAACCATAGAGAACAAAAATTAAGTCCTCAACTTCCCAAACTCCATTTAAAAATACACATTGCATAAAGATGTTTATAATCACAGGTTCAACAATGTGGGCTTGCCTGTGATTTAATGGGTAGGGCATTGATACAGCTCATCACACTCCTCGATTATAATACACCTTGAAAAAGCCTAGAAAAGATTATAGACTCTATCGAATCATGCTGACGTAGCCTGGAAAGCCGGAGGACACAATCCAGTTGTTCACGAAGCGAAGACAGAGGGGGCATTCATCTCCCGATAGACAGAGAGAGGGGGGCAGAGGAACCTCACCTGCATGAGCAGGCTGGACAGCATGCTCCCGATAGACAGCATGTTCCGAGGCATTGGAAAAGTTGTCGTCAACTGAAACAATTCTCCGCCTGCTCTGTCTCTCTGGTTATTTTTGAATTGTCACGGCTTGCGGGCTCTGCAGCTTGCTCCCATCTCAATAACACGGAATAGTAATTCTATATGTTTCTCTTTTGGAGCCACCATTGCGAGGGGCGTGAAGATCCAGCTGCTGCGTGGCTATCCTCAACCAAGAACAGGGGTTGAATCTGGGTTTCTCTGCTACAGGGCTCACACCAAGAACAGGAGGTGAATCTGGGTGAGCCCACCTTCACACCAAGAATAGGAGCGTAGCAGCACTGGTTTTCGCATTTCAGTGGCCGTGCACAGTGCTCGTGAATCGTGACTAGCAAGGCCCGTGAGCAGTTTCTGATTGCAGAGAGTACACTAGAGCGCCGCACTGATAGCCGAGAGACACACACGTCGTCTTCGCCACCATTTTACTCTCCGCCGTACACTGGTACTACCCGTGCACATCAAGCATGCGAGCTGGTTCTGCTTCTGGTTTGGACGGTGCCGATGAGCTGCTTTGCGCGCATCTAAATTTAGATTAGTTTACTGCCGACACATCACAGGACAATGAAGCAGAGTTGTTTTTCTCTCTCTCTCTCTCTCTCTCTCTCTCTGCTTGTGTGCAACTTCCTAGAGCTGCGTGGCACAAACAAACGTTAATCAAGCAATTGAAAATTGAAAAGCTCACCTTTTCTCTTTGATAAAGTGTAAATTTGTATTCTCAGTCTTGTAACCTGCTGAGGCTTTTTCCCGCGCTGCCTGGCCGCCCACGTCGCCCACGTCGCGTGCGCGCTCGGTGCAGATGCGCCTCGCGCGTTGGCAGTTCCACTGCCTGTATTGTACAAATACTGAGAGATCAACACGATTCAGTTTGTTGGCTCCATTGCTCTCTCCTTCATGGTATCAATCGCTTAGGTCTGTTCCCCTATTCCCGCTGCCTTTGCCGCTGCATCTGCGTCGCCGGCGTTCTGCCTCCGCTGCCCGCCCACCTCGCCATGGATGTCAATCCGCTGCACGACGCCGATCTGTCTGACAGCGAGTCTTCCTCCTCTTCCTCCGGCGTCTCCTTCACCGAGCCCATCCAGCCTCCCTCCGCCCACGTCCTCCAGACGGTTAACATCAAGCACCATGTCCCCGTCGAGCTCGACCTCGTGGAGTCCAACTACACGGAGTGGCGCTGCTTCTTTGATGCCTTCATCGGGAAGTTCGGCCTGGGCTCCCATCTCACCTCATCGCCGAAGTCCGACGAGCGCCACGACCCGGAGTGGGTGATGACCGACCAGTGCATCCTGTCCTAGCTGTACATCACCATGTCCAAGGGCGTCCGCGCCATCGTCCGCGTTCCCAAGGCGACGGCGTACAAGATCTGGAAGGCACTCCACGCCCAGTTCCGCGACAACGAGCTCCATCGGGCGGTCTACCTCGAGGCCGAGTTCCGCAACTTGGTTCAAGGCGACATGGACATCACGACGTACACCGGCCGGCTGAAGCGCCTCGCCGATGCTCTGCGCGACGTCGGACAGCCGGTGCGCAAGACTTCCCAGGTGCTGAACATGCTTCGCGGTCTCTCCCCCAAGTTCCGCCACGCCGTTCCTGTCATCACCGCCAAGAACCCTCCACACACATTCCTGTCCGCGCGTTCCTATCTGCTGCTGGAGGAGCAGTATGACAAGGAACACGCCAAGTCTGCCGCGCAGCACGCCCTCCTCGCCGCCGGTATCCACGACAGCAGCACCAGGCGCAGCTCAAATGGATCCTGCGCTATGTCCGCGGCACGACGACACACGGTCTCATGCTTCGTGCTTCAACGAACCTCGACGTCACGGCGTACTCCGACGCGGACTGGGCTGGCTGTCCTGAGACTCGACGGTCGACATCGGGCTTCTGTGTGTTTCTCGGCGATTCCCTGGTGTCATGGTCGTCCAAACGACAGCCCACCGTCTCCCGGTCCAGTGCCGAGGCGGAATACCGCGCCGTCGCCAACGCCGCTGCCGAGTGCATTTGGCTTCGACAACTGCTTGGCGAGCTTTACTTCCCCATCCTGAAGGCTACCGTGGCGTTCTGCGACAATGTGTTGGCCGTCTACATGTCCAAGAATCCGGTCCACCACAAGAGAACGAAGCACATCGAACTCGACATTCATTTCGTTCGAGAACGAGTGCAAGCTGGCGAGCTCCGCGTTCTTCACGTGCCGACCGGCGAGCAGTACGCCGATATCATGACCAAGGGACTCACGACGAAGACCTTCGAAGCCTTTCGGGACAGTCTTTGCGTCATGCCGATGACTCTTCAGACTGCGGGGGGTGATAAAGTGTAAATTTGTACTCTCAGTCTTGTAACCTGCTGAGGCTTTTTCCCACGCTGCCTGGCCGCCCACGTCGCCCACGTCGTGTGCGCGCTCGGTGCAGACGCGCCTCGCGCGTTGGCAGTTCCACTGCCTGTATTGTACAAATACTGAGTGATCAACACGATTCAGTTTGTTGGCTCCATTGCTCTCTCCTTCACTCTTGTCGTCACCTGGAAAAGTTGTCTGCTTGCTCTGTCATGTTATTTGTATTATCTTAGGTCGGGCTCGTGAGCATGCTCCAATCTCAAGAACACGGAAACAGTAATTATATACATTTCTCTTTTAATTAATTTGGGGAGCCACCATTGCGCGGGGCGTGAGAAGATGCAGCTGCTGCGCGGCTTCCTCGACCTGTTTGGATTTCTTCCATGTCTCATCTGGCAAGACATTCAAATTAAGGCCTGGGTTCGCAAAATCATTTGTGATTAATTGGTCCTTTGCTTGAACTTGGGTCTCTCGTTGGCGAGCCCTATAGGTAGTAGGGTTTGTATGCGTGCGTTTGTAGGTGTAAATATGCATGCGAGCTTGGAGGCTGACCAAGTCTAAAGCCTAGCATGGCATGTGGCTGGAACGAGAAACAACGATTTAGAGTTTGTTTGGTTAAGATTCAAAGATTCACCAATGGAAAAGGTGAATTTGGATCAAAATTCACCGTGGATAAGCTCCACCGTGGATCTGAGATCTACCATGAATCTACCAGAAAACTATTTGGCTAATACAACTATTTTCAGGTCCACCCAAGGACATTTTGGTTGGAATGACCTGTTTAGTCCTTGGCTTAGGCATTTCTATCCGTCCCACACTTAAGGTGAAAAAAAAAACAACATTGAGCTCTTGTCACGTGTGTTTCTTGGCTAGCTAGCAGTGTGTGAACGGCACCGCCGGATGGCTCTGCCAGCGCGACTCGGTGCGAGGTAGTAGGGCGGGTGCCAGAGAGCGGCAGGGCGGGCGCGGTTCTGGTAGTGTCGGGCTCAGCTACGGAGGGGCTCGGGTGGGGGGTGGGGGTGGGCGCGGCCAGAGCTTGCAGGCAGCGATGGGACAAGTTGGGAAAGAGAAGGGAGAAGAAATGCTCGGGAAGAAGAAGAACCAGTATGTGAGATTGAGGGTGTGTAATTAGTGGCATGCATGGTGGATAATTTTCTCCAACTCAACTAGGCTCAAAAGATTCTTCTTATGATTTACAACCAAACTGTGTAATTACTTATTTTTTTACTAACATTTAATGCTCTATGCATGTGGGTAAAAATTGATGTGATGGAGAGAGAGTGAAAAAACTTAGAATTTGGGAGGAAAGTGAACAGGACTAGCTCCATCAAAGTGTTGAATCGACCTCTAGATCTACCGTTTTGGTGATCCAAAATGTTTGCCAATTTTATTTATGGAGTGAAGTGAAACTTATGAATCCGAAGTTGATTTGAAGACGATGGATCTCTACCAAAAACGTCTTTGCTATAATTTTTTACCCGTGCATGAGGAGCTAAAGTTTGTCAGCGACACTTCGGAGGCAGCAGAGTTGTTTTTCCTTTCTCCTTGTGCAACTTGCTAGCTTTTTTTTTTTTTTTTTTTTTACTTACACGTTAGTAAGCAACTGAAAAATTAAGAGCTCACCTTTTCTCTTATGGCCAACTGGAAAAGTTGTCTATCTGCTTTGTCTTATTTTGAATTTCAATTGTCTCGGCCTCGGGGCTCTTCACATGGGTTACTGCATTCATAGTTAAAACTAATTAACCAAACACTTTTTCTTTTAAGTTCACTATATTCACTTAAGCCAGTTTCAGTGGGATTTCATGATCTAGTGTCCAAGACGGCGAGATTTTTATAAACAGTGCAGAAAAAGTATTATTCCTATAAAACTATCTCTACTCTCATCAAACTCTTACCATCTCTTTCTTTATTAATAAAGTACGATGTTAGTGTATTTAATGCACATAAAACTCCATGAAACCCTAATTAAGATTGACCACCCCAATTGAGATTGGCCTTAATCTGTTTGGCTCATCCAGAATATACGGTGCAATTCTACAGAATCTCATTCAAAGCAACAATTTTTACAATCTAAATTAGTGAGGCGGACTAAATAGAGAAGTCGAAAGTTCACTGGATTCAAATCAGTGAACGATCAGACAACATTTTTTTTGAAAGTCACAAAGTTATACGCATAACTTCAACACATAACTTATACACATAAGTTATACGTATAATTTATGCCAAAACTTTTATATATGCAAGTTATTAAACGAATTAACTTATAACTTATGTCAAACCTTAGAAACACAAAAGCAAATTAACTTAGAACTTCTACTAGAACTTGAAACACACAAGTTGTGAAACGCAACTTATGCATAAAATGTTATATTATCAAAGTTGTGGTAATAAGTTTTGCATAAAAGTTATATGTACTAGTCCATCAACACGTGCTTTCGCTTTTTTGTGAGAATCTTATGAGACATAAGAATTATTTCTATTTCTATTTCTAACTGATAAAAATACTTATATTAAATTGCACGTTTTTTTTCACTTTTGTTCATTTTCTAACGCAATAGATGCAATAGGTACACTATGTTGGTAAGTTGGAAGCAAAGTTATAAATAGCAGGTTATACCGATGCTATAGCGCCGCTATAACTCTTTGGAAAGAGACAACGCTAAGCTATTGTCAATTTGGCCACTATGTCAACTATTTGCTATATTGCACTATAGCACCGCTAAATTGCTTAGATGTATCTTGGAAATAGCGCCGCTATCTCAATTTCATCTATAATAGTGACAATCAAGTTATTATTTGCTTATAATTTGTTTTAAAGTTTGAATTTTGGCAAATTAATCTCTTCAGTTTCATGAATCATGCTCTAATATCACATGAAGTAATGTTTCCTACATCCCTAGAACCATAAAAACATACAAGTGTTCGTTAGATCTTATGATTGCCATATTTTTTTACTCAAATACTTGTAAATTTTATAGTTTTCTTATAAAACGCTACCTGGTATAGCTTCGCTATAGCTTTATAGCCTTTCGGAAAAAAATACCGCTATTTGCTATAGCTCACTATTTAAAACTTTGGTTGGAAATAAATATAGGGGTTACATTCTATTATCCTTCGTAATAGTAGGCGTGTATTTTATATATATCACCTTTCCTAATAGCCGATGTCTATATTCTAGTTACAAATTTCAAGAGTTGCTTCAAATGTGATTCACAATAGCAAAGTTGGCTAATTTAAAGAAAATTCAGGGGATAATTTTGAATTATCTTTCATAATTACAAACATTTGTGATCCAATGCAAATTTAGGGAGATTACTTTGGAATCATCATTCCATTGATGAAAACGATAGAATGGACGTCGGATAAGATGGATTCCTTATTCCAAGACTTCCATTTAATAGCCAGATGTTCCTAATTAATGTGAGAATCTCTAGTATTTATATGTTTTTTCCTAGCATGTTTGGTGAGAACTAACATGGAGGCTGGCCTCCAATTAGTAATAGTAAGTACAAACGAATATGGAAGGATGGCTGATAAATGCTGATTATTTTAGAGAAATTTTCAAGGGTTATTTCGAACTATCTTTCATAAATTTCATATGTAGATGTAAGGTAGATTATCTATCATATAGTATGTAGATAATTAGATGTAAAATTAGGTTCACTTTATATAGGTGGCTAATTTAAATTTAAATTCATGGGTTAAACTTTTTCTGTTGTTTTACATAATAACAAAGATGTGTAATATATCAAATGGATCTTACATAACAGCATATGTTGATAATTTGAGTGCAAAATTAAAGGTTACATTGCATTATCTTTCTTAATGATAGAGGTGCCTAATTTATAAAAAAATATTAGTAGGCTATTTTAAATTATCTTTTATAATATTCAAGGTCTATATTCTACATAAATTTAGAGGGTTATTTTAAATTATTATTCATAATAGTAAAGATAGATAATTTAGAGAGAAGTTTAGGGGTTATTTTGAATTATCTTTCTTAATTACAGACATTTGTACTTTAGATGCAAATTTAGGAGTTAGTATCTTTTTTTGTTTAGCAAGGACTAACATGGAGGCTTGCGTCCAGTTAGTAATAGTAAGTACAGATGGATATGGATGGATGGATGATCAAAGCTAGTTAATTAAGCAAAAAAAATTTAGGGGGTGTTATTTTGAATTCTCTTATATAAAATTCAAATGGAAATTTAAGGTAAATTATCTATCATAATAGTAGGTAGATAATTTGATGTAAATTTAAGTTCACTATAGATAGATGGATAATTTAAATATAGAGTCAGGTTAAACTTTACGTTGTTTTATACAATAGCAATGTCCATCTTATATAACAGTATGTTGGTAATCTAAATATAAACTTAAGGGTTACACTGTATTATCTTTGATAATGGTAAGGTGACTAGTTAAAATATTAGTAGGTTATTTTAAATTATCATTTATAATGTTCGAGGTCTTCTAGTTATGAATTTAGATAGTTATTTTAATTATCATTTATAATTACAAATATGGTTAGTTTAAAGAAATTTAGGGGTTTGTTATCTTTATAATAACAAATATTTGTATTTAGATGTAAATTTAGGAGTTACTTTGAATCACCTTTCCATCAATGGAATCCTTGTTCTAAGTCTTTCCGTTTAATGATTAGGTAAATATAATTAACATGAGAATTTCTAGTATTTAGTAAGTACATATGGATATATTCTTTTTTGAAATATTATTTAAATAATATTACATTAATAGATGATTAAGCTTGTAATGGATTTTTTTATTAAATTTTTTTACCAATAGTGAACTTCATGGACACCGATCTCATTAAGCTTCTCGTGGATTTTTTATTGAAAAATTATTAAGCAATAGTGAACGTCATGGACAGCCAATCTGACTTTGTCTAAGTAACTAACTAACCTGAATAGTAGTTCGTATAACTATGCTGATTTTTTTAATTAACCAACTGCCTCCGTGTGGCTAGAGTTTGCTTCTCCGGCCAATTAGATTGAGGCTATTTTCTTATCTATAATAATGACGTATAGAAATTTAGGGGTTATTTGAATTGTCTTTCGTAATGGCAGAGGGGAGTAATTTAGATGCAAATTTAGGAGGTTACTTTATGTATTTTTATAATGACATAGGTGGGTATTTTTTATAAATTAATGTAGTTCTAATGGCTATTATCCATGATTAAAGTTTACCAAATCAAAGACTAGACGTTTCTGATTATTGTGAGAATTTCTAGGATTTACCTTTTTTTTAGCGTGTCTGATGAAAGTTAGTTTTTGCTTGAGACCTCTAACTAGTAATAGTAAGATAAGTAAGTATATTTTTTAAAAAAAAGAAAAGCTGTGAAAGTTTTTTGCTAAAAATAAAAAGTTACGGTAGTACTCAATGGTTCGTTGATCTGAATCTGTGAACGCTCACTAAAGTAAATTTGGGTAAATTATTTTACTAGCGACACATCACAGTGGAAAATTGTTTTTCTTGTTTTCTTTTGTGCAACTTCCTAGCTCTGTGTGACACACACGTTAATCAAGCAATTGAAAAATGAAGAGCTCGCCTTTTCTCTTGTCGTCAACTGGAAAAGTTGTCGGCCTGCTCTCTCTCCGGTTATTTTTGAATTATCTCGGCCCGCGGGCTCTGCAGCTTGCTCCCATCTCAATAACACACGGAATAGTAATCGTATAGATTTCTCTTTTGGAGCCACCATTGCGAGGGGCGTGAAAATCCAGCTGCTGAGTGGCTTTCCTCGACCAAAAACAGGGGGTGAATCTGGGTTTTCTTCTTTACAGGGCTCACACCAAGAACAGGAGGTGAATCAGCTGGGTGAGTCCACCTTTCACCTTGCTGCTCCACACACAAAAATCAGTACGTCCCGCTTACTAGTTACTACTACCACTAATGCAAGCTGCTGTTCGCAGGCGCCCACACCGGCCGAGAGCTTGAAGGCCATGGAGCTGGTGACGGGGGTGATGGGGAGCCTGCTCCCCGAGCTGGGCGAACTGCTCAAGGAGGAGTACCACCTGCAGACGGGCGTGAAGAAGAAGATCGACAAACTATCACGGGAGCTCGAGGACGCGCACGCATTCCTCCGCAAGATCAGCAGCATACCACCGGACCAGCTCGACGAGCAGGTCAAGCTCTGGGCGCGCGATGTCAGAGAGGCATCCTACGACATGGAAGACATCATCGACAAGTTCCTAGTGCACGTCGACAGCCCTGAGCCTGCCGACCCACGCATGCTCCGGCGCTTCAGAAAGAAGGTAACCACACTATTCAAGAAGAGCAAGGCCCGTCGGGACATGTCTAGCCAGATCCAAGAAATCTGCAAGAACCTTGAGGAGTTGGCAGCAAGGCGTGACAGGTACAAAACACCCGACAATGTTGTCAAGAACAAGCCAGCAATGACCATCGACCCTCGCATTGTGAATCTATACAAGAGTGTAAAAGAGCTTGTTGGCATTGAGGGACCAAAGGATGAGCTCATAGCTATGTTGTCTCTAGAGGATGACGGCGGTGATGTGTCTGCTCATAAGAAGATGAAGACAATCTCTGTCGTTGGATTTGGAGGACTGGGCAAGACTACACTTACAAAAGTTGTCTACGACCAGCTTAAACCTCATTTCCAATGTGGGGCTTTTGTTCCGGTGGGTCGAAACCCTGACATCAAGAAAGTTCTTAGAGACATTCTCCTTGGCCTTGATAAGGAAAAGTTCTTATATATGAATATGACAATGTTGGATGTAAAGCAACTCATGGACGAACTCAAGGAATTCGTCAAGGGAAAGAGGTACGAGTTTAATCACTCAAGACAATGCTGGTCACTGCATAATATACATGCATAGACTTTTAATATACGTACAATTATTTCCTTATCTCTTATTTATTTTAGATTTTATTCATGACGGCTGGAAGGAGCTAGCATGTTCCACTTCAATTAAATCCACGAATTAGTACAGTAATCAAGGATCCATACAAAATTTATTTAAAAGACTCATAAAGAAGCCACTTTATACTTACAGCAGGAAGCATAACTAGCTGTATAAAATACAAGACTCGCACTGGCTCTTTTTAAGGTCGATAATGTCATGCTCTGTTCTTTATATGCTTTCTCATTTTAGTTACCAACTCATGAAGGCAATTGTGCTGTCCTGTGAATGTGTAGGTGCTTCATTGTTATTGATGATATATGGGACGAGTATTCATGGGAATTAATCAGATGTGCTATACAAGAAAGTAACTATGCAAGTAGATTTATCATAACTACTCGTATTTCTGGAGTTGCGAAACATGCCAATGAGGTTTACAAAATACAGCCACTTTCTGATGCTAACTCCAAAAAGTTATTGTTTGCAAGAATAGCTGATGGTGAAGGAAAATATTTTGATAACCCATCAGCTGAGGCATGTCAAAATTTTTTGAAGAAATGCAGTGGTGTGCCATTAGCTATCATTACAATAGCTAGTCTAATGGCTAGTAAACCAGGGGAGGACTGGTCCAAGGTCTACAACTCAATTGGTTTTGGGCATAAAGGCAATGATGATGTCAGTATCAGTAATACAAGAAGGATTTTGTCTTTTAGCTACTATGATCTGCCCTCACATCTAAAGCCTTGTTTATTGTATTTAAGCATATTTCCAGAAGATCAAATAATAGAGAAAAATAGTTTGATATGGATGTGGGTAGCTGAAGGTTTCATCACTGAAGAACAAGCAACAGCAGCAGGGGTAGGATTATTTGAGCTCGGGGAGAGGTACTTTAATGAATTGATAAATAGAAACATGGTCCTGCCACAGGGGACACTATTTGACGGGTACATTGATGCATGCTCTGTTCATGATATGGTTCTTGATTTGATACAGCAATTATCAAGTGAAGAGAATTTTGTCAGTGTACTGAATGGTGGTGAGCGACAGAAACTTGAGGGGTGCATTTCTCGTAGGTTAGCCCTACAGTGTGTTGAAGAGCAACATGTAAGCCTGGATAACGAGCTGGCTCGGCTCGGCTCGGCTCGGCTCGGTCCAGCTCGTTAGGATAACGAGCTGGCTCGAGCTGGCTCGTTATGACTAACGAGCTAAAAAGTTTGGCTTCGGCTCGGCTCGCTAAAAAGCTCGAGCCAGCTCGTTTGGCTCGTGAGCCAGACACCAAAAAAAAATATAAAATAATGAATACCTTATATTTTGAATTGCAAAGTATGACATTAGCAAGGCTAACAAAGATATTGCATATGTTTCCACGACAAAGCATATTCATAATTCATCCAAGCAAATTGCAAAATAAGGCATTATAGCTAGATTAGAACGGCTACATAAACAGCTCGTTAGGCTCGTTAGGCTCACGAGCAGCTCGTTGGGCTCATTATTACAAAGAATACCTTCATTAGGCTCACGAGCAGCTCGTTTAGCTCGTTAGACTCATTATTACAAAGAATACCTTTGTTCAATGCACAGCCCGTTAAGCTCGCGAGCAGCTCGCGAGCTAGCTCGACTCGGCTCGTTATACTAACGAGCTAAATCCTAGGCTCGGCTCGGCTCGTTAGGATAACGAGTCGAGTCGAGTCGAGTCGAGCTGGCCGCGAGCCGAGCGAGCTAACGAGCTTCGAGTTTTTCGTCCAGGATTAGCCAACATGTTAATCAGCTGGCTAATGTAGCTGTGGAGAAAGTGAGGACCGTCTTTGCTAGTAAGTGTGATTTTTGTGCATTATGCCCACGCCTCCCATTTTTACGTGTAGTAGAAATGGTAGACTGTTCTGCTTCCAAAGAAGGCTGCAGTAAAGATGTGTCAGATCATCTAGGGAGTTCACTTCACTTGAGGTACCTCGGACTACGAGGTATCCATGAGATGCCTAGGGATGTAAGATATCTGAGGTTTCTGCAAACACTGGATGTAAGGGGCTGCAAACTCGTCCTGTCGGTGGAGGTGGGACTTCTGATGCAACTTGTTTGCCTCCGAAGTAGTAAGGGAACAATAGTGCCTTCTGGTTTGATCGGTAAGCTGACGTCATTGCAAGAGCTGCACATGCGGTGTTATGGTGAAGATGCTACAATAATGCAGTTGGTGAAGGAGCTGGGCCTGCTGAAGGAATTGAGGGTGCTCTGGATGCATATTCATGTTACGAGCGAGAGCTTGCAGAGATGTTTGCTTGAGTCCCTAGGGAATCTGCACAATATCAAGGAGTTGCACATTTTTGGTTCACCTGGAGATGAGGGCGACAAGAACGATGTAGCAGGATTGGTCTCCTGTCGGCATCTTCGGTTCCTGTGTTTGGAATGCTTCGTGTTCTCTGGACTGGCAGCGTGGATTAACTCGTCGCTTACTCCAAACCTCTCCTATCTGGAAGTGCGAGTGGTAGTTGTGAAAGACCAGGACATAAAAACCCTTGCGAAGTTGCCAGAGCTCAGCTGCCTCATACTTTATTTGCCAAGTGACACCGAGTTAGTATTTAGCATAAAGAGTCATACTGAAGAAGGTGTTGGGTACTTCCGCAAGTTGAGATTCTTAAAGACAAGTGGTTTATTAACTATCAGGTTTGATCCGTGCAACAGCGAGTGCAGGGAACCATCATCTAACAATACTGTCATGCCAAATCTTGAATCCCTTGAGTTTGTTGTCGATGTGCGGTCCCTCAAAGACGAGAACCCGCATCTTGGTTTTGACAAGCTGCCTCGCTTCGATAATCTTGGAAGAGGTTCGCTCCAGAGAGTCATCGCCACTGTGGACTGTAGAGGTGCCTGCATTCGGGAAGTGGAGGAAGCAGAGGCTGCATTGAAGCACGTGGCTGCAGTCCATCCAAAACATCCCACCCTTGAATGCAGCAGGCTCCATGAAATATATATGGTGTCATGCTACCAAAAGGTACGGTGAACTGATCATGCATGCATTATCTCTCCTGTCTTTCTATATATCTTTGCAACTGGGCACAACAAAACATTTATTCGTCTCAAACTCACACCCACGCGTTGGTTCAGTAGTGAAGGTAGTCACACCCACGCCCCCAACCCCCCCCCCAACCCCCATACTGTACCTCACGAACTAGGAATGGAATCTAGATAACTGCTTGTAGTTTCTCTTCTTCTTTTTAGTAATTGTTAGTCCTAGCTCCACGTGGTTCTGCTATGCATGGTACCTAGGCTGTAAGTAATATAAGGATGAATTCTGCGACAGTACGTAAGAACGCCTCTATAAATTAGTAGATATAAAAGGGGGTGGCAAGAAAAAGCTTTGAGCTAGATAGAAGAGAAAAACTAATTAAGTTCTTTGCATGTTTCAGTGCATGGATACATAACACATCTATCTCGCTTGATATGATTGAGAGAGAATATATAAATAAAAAACATCTTATATATAGGACACACAGAATAATAAGATAATATCTAAACTCGGTATCTAACTCTTACTGTTTAAGGTTTTCTTCGAGGTGTCCTAATAGTTTATCAAAATCTTAGTGTATACGGAAAGTAGGTAACAAGGGCAAAAAATCCCCGTTCATCTCATCCTCACTTGCATCCATGTACTGTAGGCCAATGCACGCATATCACCATGGCCCACTTACTGCTGGGCGTTACTACTATCCAGTTTTTTATATATACGTTCACAATGGCAAAGTAGGTAATAAGCTTTTTTTTTTATTGCCTTTCCTCCTTATTGTGGACATCTTACTCATAGTACGCAGGAGTTCTGGCCAAATTAAACGGTAAAATTTCACCAAAAGAGCCAAAAATATTTAACAAATAACTGAAACAATCACTACTACACAAAACTTAACCGAGGCGGTTAAAAATGATTAACCGAGGCGGTTTTTCCAACCGCCTCGGAAGGTCACGGTTAATCGTGGCCTTAACCGAGGCGGTTGGCCAACCGCCTCGGTTAATCTATTAACCAAGGCGGTCACATTACAAAAACCGCCTCGGTTAATCAAATTAAAAAAACAAAAAAAACCTAGCACAGATGGGCCTGGATCTGGGCCCGGCATAGCGAGTCGCCCGCCGCAATTTGCATTCGTCGTTGCTGCCGCATCCGCTCCTGCTGCTGCCGGAGGAGGAGGCCTGAACCCGCACCTACGCGTCCAAGCCGCCAGACCCGATCCGATCCGCCGCCAGACGGATCGAGCCGGATCTGTCGGGTCGGGCGGGCTCATCCATGCAGGACGCCGCCGTCGCCTGCACGATGGCTTCCTCCTCGCCTCCTCGGTGGATCCGAGGGCCTCCTGCTCCTTTGCTCGGGATCTGGCTCGCCTGCTCTAGATCTGGCGACGTAGGTGCTCGCCGGCTCAGATCCGAGAGAGAGGGAAGAGTGAGGGAGAAAAAAGAGAGGAGGAGAGAGGGAGAAGGGGAAGAAGACGATCTCGCTAGCCGACATACCTCAAGCACCGTGCCGCGCCGCCCTCGTAGGTGCTCCAGCGCCGCCGAGTGCCTCGCGCCGCCCAAGACGGCGCCGCCACGGCCGCAAGCACCTCACGCTGCTGCTCAAGGCGCCGCCAAGGCCTCGTGCCTCCCCACACGCCGGGCCCAAGGCTGCGGCCTTCCCCACACCGCGCCGGAGAGAGGGAGGGAGATGGAAAGGAGAGGGAGAGGGGCGGCCGCCAGAGGGAAGGAGGGTTGGGAGGGGAGCGGGAGGGGACAGGGGAGCGCGTCGGGCGCACAGCGCCGTGCGTGACTTCACTCGCGGGAGGAGGAGCGAGGAGTGCGGCTGCGCTGGAGAGAGAATGAGGAGCTGAGGCTGAAACCCTAGTCCCATCTATATATATGTGCGTTCAATAGTTGGGCTTTTTGGGCTAGTGGGCTGGGCCTCATTTTCCGAGGCGGTTATTTTATAGTGTACGCCTCGGTTAATCGATTAACCGAGGCGGTCCTTATAAAATAACCACCTCGGTTAATACTTATTAATCGAGGCGGTTATTTTATAAGGACCGCCTTGGTCAATTGATTTTACGAGGCGGTTGTAGTAACCGCCTCGGTTAATGAAAAATGACCGTCTTGGTTAATGCCAGGCATTAACCGAGGCGGTTTTCAGCCAAAACCGCCTCCGAGGGCAAAATCCAAGTGTCTTACAAAAGATTTTGTGTAGTAGTGAATGCAAACAAAACAGTGTGGATGGAGGAGGGCTAGTTCAGATATAACAAAAAGCCAAAACAATCATAATTTTTTTCAAACAAAATCAGATGAAGTCAAATTTTATATCAAAGTTACAGGTCTCTTCTTGATGATGAGTTTTACTTGAAATCATTTACAATCCCTAAATTTTGTTTGAAGATCTTATATTTGTAGTTCAATTTTTTCGAACTGTAAAAATGACCTCACATGGAAAAACCACTAAAAGCACAATTGTAGATCTCGATAGTTGATAACTTTTTCATAAGAAATAATTTATGGTCCCAAATTTGTATTTGAATCTATAATATTTTTACATTCAAAATTTTCAAACGACCTCAGACGAAAATCGACCAGAAGTTGTGATCTCGATGAGAACTACAACTTTGTAGTTGGTAACTTTTCATTTGAAATCATTTGAGCTCGTCAACCCTCAGATGTGTATATTGTATTCCTGACAGGGAACTCATGACTACTGGGTGCCCAACTTATTTTGCACGTGTTTCGTTTGGTTTTCCTTGCAGTTCAATATATTTATTTTCTAACCGTATCAAACAAATGGTAGGCATGTATGGAAATGAGGAGAGCCCCTGAGTTAGTAATTAAGGCCTGGAATTTGGCGGACATCGTTGCCTCAGAACAAATTCAAATAGTGCATATGAGAGACCCAGAAGCATCTTCAAGCAAAGTATGTTCAGCAACATTTGCATATACATATTCTATTTAATGCAAGAAAAATCACACATCAGTATTTGTTGACATAGCACACACTGCACGGTTTGGTAGAATTTAAGACTGTTATGGTCATATATATTCAGAGTAGTATACAATTCTGGTAAGCATTGTGTTTTATCTATTTTCTGTATAGGTTATGCGTTTGCAGTACACAGATACTGGGGTGGCACTATTAGCTCTCAACTCCAATGCTGTTCTTAAGGTGTGGAAATGGGAGCACAGTGACAAGAATCCACGTGAAAAGGTTAGACAGGACCACTATGACTTATTTGATTTCAACAATGCAGTTCTGTTTTGTTGTTTCTGAAAACCTTCCATCACTACTTTTCACTAGTCACCCAAATCTGTTCCATCTGTATTATGGCCACCGGAAAATGACATTCTAATGACAAATGGCACTACTGATGGCAACAACCCTGAAGAAGCAACAGCCTGCATAGCACTATCCCTAGGTGATGAGTATCTATTTTTTGCTTCTGGTGGCAACATCTCGTGGTTGGTCATGAAGACTCTCAAGGTATGTCTTCGATTGTCTTAGACGACTGATCTCTCAAAAATCATGACTACTTTTGTAAAATAATTTTTATTTCATAGTTGCATCATGGCCTTCCTATCGTTTTCACTGATTTGGTTGACTCTCTCACAGGTCATAGATACTAAAATGATTGCTTCAAAAAAGTAGATACTAAAATGGCACTACCAACTGCTGCAACTTTCATTGCAGTCCACCCACAATCCGGAAGCATCATAGCTATTGGAATGGAGGACTCTTCAATTCATATCTATAATTACTTTCTTAATCATGTGAGTATTAGATGTGTACCTATCATTCCATGTTTGCGTGGATCTCAAAGCCAAAGTATTTGAAAAACTAATTATGCATGGTTCTAACCGGAAGTGTTGTAGTGTACCCATCCATTATAATATAATGTGTCTGTCACACGTCCAATAAAGACGGTGACAAATTATGTAGTTGTTGGGCCAAAAGGAGGCACCAGAGAGGATCCGGCCGAAATTAGTGGGCTCCACGGCCCGCCCTAGGAGGAGGGGGTGTGGAACACCAAGGGAGGCGGTGGCTACCCTAGCCGCTGCCACCCAAGCGCGCGGGCAGGGGCCACGGGCCCACCGCGGACGCTTCGCCGCAAGTTACCTTTTATTAGTATTAATTAATTCAGACAGTTAGGATTAGAAAACTAGAAAATCCGTGTTCGGTAAAGATTTTCCTGTTAGAGTTTACTTGGGACTATAAATATTAGATCATTGTAATCGGATCGAATCAAGAAAGTAATTGGGTGAAAGTCCTTTATTCCATGCTCTCTGCACTTTCGCTCTCTCTCTTCTTTCTCCCTGCGCCGCCGCCGCCTTCTCTCCCCTACGCCGCCGCCGCCGTCGCCGCCAGCGCCACCCAGGCGCACGCGCCTCCCCCCCTCCTCCTCTTCCTCCAATATAACAAGCCCAATCCACCCTCCCCATTGCGTGTGTGTCACAACCGGTATCAGACGACTGGAGGATTCATAGATTGAATCTATGGCAGCCATTGTTGACCTCGAGAAGCTGATACGCGACCTCGCCAGCCGCCTCCATGTCTTGGAGCGAGGGTATGCCCTCACGGGCGCCCCCACCATGAAGGCCCCAATGATGATCGCCGATGCTACTGCATACGTCAATGACTTCACCAACGTCTCAATCGGAGATGAGATGCTCGTGGAACCCACCCGCGGGAAGGAGGAGCTCCTGCCGGCCAAGTTTGAGGACGCCATCGACATCTTGAAGGTGAGTCCAAACAGATCTGCTAAATCCCTTACTTGCGTTTATGAGCAACGCTTCCTCGCGTTGCTGGAGAAGAGGACGGCACCACCGGCGCCTGTGGCTCCGCCCCCGATGAAACCGGCGGCATCCTCTGCAAGCACGTAGAGCACCGCCAACATCGACACCAGGAGCCGTGCCATGGAGTTAGGGCATGCCCCCACAGGCGCCCCACCATCACTGTCCCAACGGTGATCATCAAAGCTCCAGCACCGATCGTCAGCGACACTGTCGTCACTATGGCCCGAGCTAGATCAGATCTGGATGCCGCTATTGACGATAATCTTGCTGCAGAAAAACAGCAAGTTGAGATCATCGTCGATATTTCCTTCGTCAAGACCATGATGGAGGAACCGTCGCCATCGGCACACAGCAGGGCGGCGCAGCCATCACCTCGTTGGGCGTTATGGAGGAGCATGCCCTCACGAGTGCGGTTGCCTTCAGTGCCAAGGCAAAGGTCGTCAGCAGCAATTTGCCACCAATAATAGATCCAATTGAGCCAGAGGACACCGGAGATGCCATCGTCAGCGCTCGCGGTAGCCCACTATTCATAGGAGCTGATCTGATCACCAGGTTTGACACCTAGATCACTTCCAATTTTGTTACTATAGTTGAATCTTTAGGATATTCTAATAAAAATCTTGTGTTCACTGGGAGCAATGTCATCGCTAAGATCCAACCCAAATTAGATTTCGAGAATACCATCAACGACACTGGAATCATAGTTCAGCATGATGTTATTAATAGCTTGAGCGCTACAGATCAGGATCATGCCCCTAAGGGCACCGCTGTTCATCACATGAAGGTACCGATCACCACCCACAATATAGATCTGGTATGGAAGGATGCTATTGATGTATTGTTCACAGTCAAGCAAGGAGCTGTCGTCAATAATAACATGGTAGACACCATTGATGGCCATGACAATGGACCCTTGGACGGACATCGGGATGAACATTTGGATGACAACTTTCCTCGCCAGCTGGTTATATGGCCACCGATGAATCAGACATTTGGGACTATTAAATTCTAGGCATCGTTTGCAAAGGTACCACTGACACCACTCAGTTGGCCACCAAAACATCAAATCAATATTAGCAGTGACACTGGCCTGAATTACTTACTCATCACTGGCTCTGGAGATCTGCTTGGGATAGTGGTTACATTAGATCATCCACAGAGAGAGGTGGACGACTCAGTTGGCAAGGATGACAGTGATGACAACTATAAGCAAGCTAAAGCCTCTTGCAACAGACGAATCGGGTATGCAATATTTGATTTACTAAATAATTCGCAATTGGTGGACATGCCCCTGATGGAGATAAAGCTAGCAACAGACATGGAGATGTCGGCCATGGCAGGCGCCACCCTCAGCACCAGCAATTACATGCTTATGGACTCAGGTACGCTGATAGAATTGGTGCAACCAATGTGGGACTTCTATACGATGGAGGTGATGAACAAGCTGTTGGATCCACCACTGTCACAACAGCAATTTATGCATATTGGACTGAAACCTCCAATAGACATTGGCACACCCAACATGATATTGTGAACATCTCAGATGGGGCTCTCCTTCGGGTTGCACCAAGCAATGGATGATCATGGAAACGGGTATGTAATTTTACAACTAACAAACAAAGCTCCTCTGTGGTTTCTCTGCTTCTTCGCTGTGGGTGATGTACCTCCCCCGGAAGGCACATACAACATCAACAAATGTGCCATGGGATTCACGCTCTACAAGATGAAGATGATCATGCACTCGGCACGACAACTGGCAGACTACACCGACAAAGGGTTCGATGTCAACGGCACCACGGAGAAGAGGGGAGTTCTGTCACACGTCCAATAAAGATGGTGATAAATTATGAAGTTGTTGGGCCAAAAGAAGGCGCCAGAGAGGATCCGAACGAGATTGGTGGGCTCCACGGCCCTCCCTAGGAGGAGGGCGGCGTGGAACACCAAGGGAGGTGGCCGCTACCCTAGCCGCCGCCGCCGCCTAAAAGCACGGGGGGGGGGGGCAAGAGGCCCCACCGCGGCTCCTTCGCCGCAAGTTACCTTTTATTATTATTAATTAATTTAGGTAGTTAAGATTAGGAAACTAGAAAATCCTTGTTTAATAAGGACTTCCTGTTAAAGTCCACTTGAGACTATAAATATTAGATCATTGTAATCGGATCGAATCAAGAAAATAATTGGGCTAAAGTCCTTTACTCCCTGCTCTCCCACGCCGCCGCCACCCTCTCCCTGCGCCGACGCCCTGCACATACCGCCATCATGCCGCCCCTGTGGCAAGTGCGCCTCCCCCTCCCCTCCCTCCTCCTCTTCCTCCAATCTACCAAACCCAATCCACCCTCCCCCCCGCGTGTGTTACAAGTGTCAAACTATACATCCCCTCATCTTTTACTTATGTATAAGCATACATGAGATTGTAAATGTTATTTTTCATGTGTTCTTTTCTATATAACAAATTATATACTATTTGTGGACTTTGAGTAGATACCACAAAGGTACACATATTCCATCACAAGTTTGTCGTATCTCCAGCCAACACTATGAAGAGTAGTAAGGCCTTCTTTGCTCGGGCTCCTAATTTATTTTGCCGGGAGACGGAGCCGAAGAAACCACAAAACCGTGGCTGGTCTCCTAGTTATCTTTTTTTTAGGAGAGACAAAAATAAACTCTTATGAATAGACAAGGGATGGATTTGGGCCTAGGGCCCCGGCCCCTGGCGTCGCCAAAAAAAACCTTTAGAGAACCTTGGGCCAAATTTGTTGTCCTAGTGGAGAGGGAGAGAAGGGAAGGAGGCAACGCGACCGCCGCACCATGTGTCCGCCCCCGTTCGCCACTCGCCAACTCCTCCTTGTTTCTGACTTTCTTCTCGCGGTCAACCTAGGCTCCGCACCACCACTCGTACTCCGTTGTCCGCCCGTCCGTCGACATCGGAAAAAGTCTATGTTACCCCCTCAACTATGAGGGGTGGACTACATAAGGCTCTCAACTACGAAACCGTCAATTCTACCCCTGAACTTTTCAAAACCGAATCAAATTACCCCTGAAGCGGTTTTAAACAGTGCTTTTGCTACACTAAAGTAATTTTGCCTTTTTCTTTTTTATTTATTTTGATTGAATCTTTAAAAATCATAGTAAATTACAAACAATTCATAAAATCAAAAATCCAATTTTGTAGGACTTCATATGAGTATATCTACACAGTGAACATATAATATAGTTTGTTTTACTATAAAGTTTTTCCTGTAACTTTGTCTCTATGTTTTTTTGTAATTAACTGGAATAATTCATAGCCGTAGTTTCTATGGTTGACTTGTGGTCAAATTTTTATGATGGGCTTATTGTTATATGCTTAAACTGTAACAAAAAATTTATACTCATTGGATCATGTATAACTTAGTTATAGATTTATTTATGTTTATGCTTAGGTTTATGCTTGTGAAATATAAACAAATTTATAACTAAGTTATACATGATTCAAATGAAAATTTTACTACAGTTCAACCAGACGATTATTAGCCCACGATAAAAATTTGACCACAATTGGACTATAGAAACTACAGTTATAAATTATTCTAATTAATTATGAAAAAAGCATAGATCTAAAGTTATAACAAAAAATTTGTAATAAAGTATATCATATTATATGTTCACTGTATAGATCTACTTATGTGAAGTCCAACAAATTTGGATTTTTTGATTTTATGATTTTTCTATAATTTACTATGATTTTTTCAAAGATTCAGCCGAAATGAATTAAAAAAAGGCAAAACCGCTTTATGGTAGAAACCACCGTTCAAAACTACTTTAGAGGGTAATTTGACCGGTTTTAAAAGGTTCAGGGGGTATAATAGACGGTTTTATAGTTGGGGACCTTACATAGTTCACCGCTTATAGTTGAGGGGGATAATATAGACTTTTTCGCTCGACACCCGACACCGAGGACCGTTCGGTGCCACCACGGCGGTTGGTACCCCGCACGTGGCAACTGGCACGGACACACGGCGGTACCCCTGGCCACTGCGGGCTACAGCTGCCTGTTGGTCTGGTCTTCCGACTGACACCGTGCCTAGCTCCTACCAGCGGTTGGCGCGGTGCCTGCCTAGGCCCGGCCCTGGCTGTAGCGGTGCACCACTGCATCAGGACTGGCAGAGCCTGAGGCCTCACGCTGTGATGCATTGAACCACTAATGCTAGTAATTCAGTACGCAGCTAATCCTCTTTTCCCCATCACTTCTAATCTGTAATTTAATATCGGATTCTTCCACATCTAGTAGGAATTCAATTATATCACGAATTTAAATATGAAATCGAGATATCATCCAAACTTACGTATTTATGAGCTAGTTTTGTTATTTATCGGTATTTATCTTGGTGTGGACAGTATTTTAACCCAGTTTGTGTAGTATACATATGCTTTGACATGGCCCTAGGCATCAAAATTGACGAGCCGTGCCACTGTAGAATAGTGTTGTTATAGTTGCTAGTGTAGGAGCTGCAGGCACAAGAATGTGATATCAAACAGGTCTTAAGTACCTTATGTCACCCAAAAACCATTCATCCACTATAAATATGGTGTTATCTCGACATTTAAAGATCTGAGAGTACTTAATGCAAGGACTCTTCCTATATAGAACATTATGCCTAATGTATTCATTACAATTTAATTTGTATTTAACATCAATATGCCACATGCCAACTTATCATAATCGAATTGCACAGGTTGATCATATGCTCATGGGTCATGCCAAAAAGATAACTGGACTAGCATTTTCACAATCAAATCGGGTGCTTGTATCTTCAGATGCTGATGCTCAGGTGCGAATTCTAATATACATCGAGAAGAATTTGAACTAGAATTTGGTTATTTTTTATTAAAGGAATATTGAGTTAAATGAATTTAAACTGGAATTTGGTTATTTTTTATTAAAGGAATATTGAGTTGAATGTAAGCTCAGGGGACTTGAGCATGGCTTCAAGCCCAATGTTATATTTGTCGCATTTTGTACCATCCTTTAGTCTACTTTCTAAAAATATATAAAGATATACAAGATTGAAAATTATCATCACCGTTGGGTCTAATATCATTGTTGGATCTAACCATGAACCATTAGTGGCACTTCATACTAAATGAGCTATGAAACAGTCGTGCCAATATAACTAGTGCTATACTTTTAAGCACACATTTATGAATCTTACATTGTATAAGATTTCAAATGGGAAATTTGTTAAAGTCCAATGCTGTAGATCTCATCAAGTACAACTTCTAAGCACACATTTTATTTTGCATAAAGTTTGTATTGATCTGACTTTTCGTACGAAAAAGTTAGAAAATTTTTTGTAGACACGAACAAACTCTCATATTACTGCAGTTCTATACATTATCACTGCTGGTTTCAATGCAACCGGCAGTGATAGTCTAACAGTGATTGTGTGTCTATAGTAGTGTATGTATATTATATTTATTTGTTTCTAAATCATTGTCTTTTCCTTTTTGCAATAAACCAAAAATAATTTGCAGCTATGCGTTTGGAGCATTGATGGTTGGGAGAAGATAACATCGACATACATCCAACCTCCATCTAACCTTTCCGATGCTTTAGTTGGTAATACAATGGTACAGTTTCACTATGATGGAACACATCTTTTGGTAGTTCATGAGAGCCAACTGGCAATCTATGATTGGCAACTAAAATGCTTATGCTCGGTAAGTCGTTCACAACGTTTTCATAACAAAAATTTGCATCTCTTCCTTGCCATATGCAGTCCAGACCTTGCCATATGCAGTCCAGAGTAACATATTATTACATCATGCCTATAGAATGCTCCTAATCTTAGCGATGCATTATGCTCCCTCGGTTCCAATTATAAGGCAATTTTCGCTTTTTTAGACACATTGTTTTTACTATGTATCTAGACAAAGTATATGTTTAAGTGCGAAGCAAAAGTAATTTATCTAGAAAAAACAAAAATGTCTTATAATTTGGAATATATGGAGTAGTTAACATGTTATACACTGATATTTAACCTCCCATAACTTGATAATACAGTGGTTTCCAAGAGATGCACTCCCTGCTCCAATTTCAAGTACAGTATACTCTCTTGGTTGTTTGTTGGTCTATGCTGGATTTTGTGATGGTGCAATTGGAATATTCAAAGCAGAATCTCTTGTGTTACAATGTAGGATAGCACCTTCTGCCTACATACCATCTTTAATATCCAGGTATGTGTAGCTTCAAGCAGTTTTTTTTTTTTTTTGTTTAAGTGGTACGTTTAATTCTGGCAACCAACATCTTGTTTCTGTTGCCTCTCTTGTTTCCAGCGGCGGTGAAACTATCTATCCCACGATCGTCACAACGCATCCTTGGAAGCCTAACCAGATTGCAGTGGGCATGAGCGATGGCGCAGTTTATGTGTTGGAGCCATTGGATGCTGATGACGTACAAGTGGGAAGCAATGCCTGCTCAGAACAATGTCCACCTATTGATGTTAGCAACAACGGTGGTTACAGCAATGCTTGCGTGGCATACAATGACAGATTCATCAATTAAATCATTCTGCTTTGGCTGCTAGATACTCCGGATATACTTAGTCAAATGGAACTGGTTGTTTATGCACCAATCCAGTTGTGTGTACACCATCTATCGCTAGATCTCCTCGAGATCTATATACATGAGACTAAGTGTTTTCTAGTCGTTGAGGGCGGCTTAATTATTTGTAATAAATTAATATGCATGTTGTTAGTGGGTGAGTCATTTCCCTCCCCATCTCTCTTCTTTATTAAAAAACGTAAATGTATGGTGGATAATGTACTCTTCTTATATTATACTAGTATATTGCCCGTGCTAACGCATACAGTGATATCTAGAAAACAATAAATCATAAAATCATAAAACTTAAAAAAAAACTAACTAATGGGAGGAACAAAAATTCACAAACAAACGTCATTGACATTTTGGCATCTAGCTATCAAAATATTATCCACTATAGTATACCAGTGGCCTCTATTCAAACATAAGATCCTCTCCCCAAACAGAAGCAATCAAACCACACCTTTCTCAGTTTGTTTGACTGAATTCAATAAAGCAAAAATACATAAGTATGGGCCTGAATGAATAAATTAAAAAATAGATTCAGAAGGAACAATTACTTAAGTGAGAAGATCCTTCAATCGTGAAAGCTCATAAATTTATCTCATAAACCACACCTTACTCACCATGATGGCATTAGCAATGGCGACCAGCAGGAAGAACATAAAGATCAGAAGGCCAGTCAATGCTATAAGCATGATTGTCCTGACCTACCAGATCAGAAAAAGGTAAAATGAGGAAATTTTATTTACTGAGAAATTTCAAGAATTCCCGAAATAGATGTCAATGCCATACCAACATAGTTTTAAATCTCCGGCTATAGCGACTATAGTTGTTTGGGGCTGATCAAGCTTCGAACTATAGCCCGCTATATCCCCATTTAGCCTCCGCTATAGATGTTTTAGAGGTCATCCGCTAAATACCCTTAGCCGGCGATTTAAAACCTTACATACCAAAGGCAACATACCTGTTTCATTGAGAAAATAGATCCACATTGAGAAAATAAATTGGATTCACTGTGGCTTCATGACCCCATCCGCGTCGGCTTCTTACTGTACCTATTTCATTTTGATGATGATCGGTTCTAGTACGAAACAAACCCAATTAACTGAAAATTGGTGCTGAAACAAGAGAAATAAACAATCACCGATCAAGAATTATTCCTCATTACTGAAACCAATGAACCGAACAAACAAGCAACAAGGAAGTGAACCTCATCTCTTAGAACCAGAGGCGCTCATTTGGTGAAGCCGAACTTCATCCCCTGCATGTCATCGCGTTTAATGCAGTCTTCTCTGTCCTCATTACCTCCCTCGATCCAGAAGTTTCGCCAGGGGAAAAAAAACTGTGCGCCAAGGGGAGCGGGAATCGGGCAAGTTGGCTGGAGCACGCGCCCTCCACTGCTCTAGCCACAGATCCACGCTCGGAAGTCAAGCAATCTTCTGTATCCTACCTTTTGGAAACCTCACGATGACCGCGTCGGTTCTCGGACGCCGCCTGATCTATGCACCGCCTCCTGCGTCTCGACGTGACCGGCCTGATGGTGCGGCGGCCGGACGCGCCTGATGAACACCGCAGCCTCCATCGACGCGATCGTGGGGCGACCGTGCGCCTGGAGGATCATCATGCGGTGGATCATGGGACGGCCGTGCGCCTGAGGACTGTCGGCGCCCAAGACTTCGCCGCGGCGACAGTCGTGCGGCGGCCGGCGGCGGGAGTAGAGTGCGGCATCTACGATCTTGCGGCGATGGCGATCGTCCGCAATCATGTAGTGGCGGCTATCGTCCGCAGTTGGGGCGCCGCGGTACATAGGAACGGGTGCAGGCGTGGGGGCTAGGCGTAGGGTTAGAGGAGGTGTGACACTTTTGATCTGGGCCATCTGATGTGAATAAGTAAGGAGAGAGAATATATAAAATTAAATCTGCGATGTCCATTTTAATTGTGTTGGTTTCCTGGGTACAATTTTGTGGGTGGATGAAGAGGGACTTCTCGGCGGAGGACGTGTATTGTGTGTGGTTGTAGCAAATAAAAATTTGTGCATTAGTAGAGTGATACAAAGTCCTTGGGGACAATGTTGGGTATGCTTGTTAAGAACTCATTCCAAGTGAAGAGAAATTGTCCTTGAATAAAATAGTATAGAGCATATATATGCAAGTTATTACATATGTTGTTTTATTAAAAAATATGAGGAAACCGTTCAAGTAAAAAGTCACGAAGGAAAATGCACTATAATGTC
This sequence comes from Chrysopogon serrulatus, assembly GCA_015844335.1. Lineage (NCBI taxonomy): Eukaryota > Viridiplantae > Streptophyta > Magnoliopsida > Poales > Poaceae > Chrysopogon > Chrysopogon serrulatus. The sequence continues at coordinate 64,969 of JADLZL010002201.1, forward strand.
AAAATGATTTTTTTTTGTTCAGCCCTCTGTACTATCGTCCTTCATGAGTAGTAATCAATCTTCATAATTTGCAACAATGATCTTGTTGATCTTTAAATAATTAGATGGCATATCTTCAAGCTAAATTTAAAATAATATATTCCGAGGACCTCAGTCCTTGAATAAAATAGTATGGAGCATGCATATGCAAGTTATTATATATGCAGTTTTTTATATATATATATATATATATATATATATATATATATATATATATATATATATATATATATATGAGGAAAAAATTTCAAGTAAAAAGTCTCCAAAGGAAAATGCACCATAATGTCAAAAAACTGTTGTCCTCTATACTATCGTCCTTCGTGAGTAGTCATCAATCTTCATAATTTGTAACAATGATCTTGTTGATCTTTAAATTATTAGATGGCATATCTTCAAGCTAAACTCAAATAATTATATTCCTAGGACCTCCATAACTACCACCACAACCAAAGAGCCCGGACAACCACATATTGATGCTTAGGATCATGGTAAAACCAGGTGTTTAACCTTGATTCATACCAAAAGTTAGAGACAAACAAGTGCCCTTCTAAACATTTGGAGCTTTTCAAGAACAAAAGAACAGTAGCAAAGTCACAAAGAATGTTCACTGTCATGTTTCGAGTGAGAAGAAATTCCACAAATACGATAGTGGGTACATGTTGCCTGTTTTCGCTCAAAACAAATAGGGATAAAGCAATTTCAAGCACTTCATCATTCACACATCCTTTCCTTCCTCAATGCAAATAATATCAGTAATGGATATACAACAATGTATCAGTTTCCACAGAGATCCCACGGCAAAAATCAACCTATCGATATCTGCAAACAACAGTTCCAGTTTCTCCTCGTACAAAATGGGGAAAAGAAAAGAAAGGCAAAGTGGGCAAGCCATACATCCGCCAAAAAAACACAACCAAGCAGCCCAACTGTAAAAAGACTATTACCAAACTGGTTATCAACCCTGACAAATCCAAACTGTCCAGATGGTATCAGCCAGGACCATGCACGGACATCAGCCCCGCACTAAGCCACTCCCACGTGTCTTGTTCACCACCTTGCTATGATCTAGCATTTCTGGAGCACGCTGGAGAAAAAACACTAGTGGACCACAGTTGAGCCCCAAGCGATCAGATTACCAAGCAAAAGGCCAGGGCCATTGCTGATTATACTATCTGGAGGGTTTCTTGCGGCTAAGGATCTCCTGCTCTTTGAGGCGGTGCTGAAACCGTGCCAAGCGTGCTTGGAGGCTGACCAAGCCCGCAGCCTTGCGTGACAGCAGAAAGCTCAGTTGGGTCACATAGTTGTCAATCAAGCTACCTGGTTGATCAACCTCTGCCAAAAGGTTCATCTCCTAGACAAATAAAACATATGTTTAAGCAGCGTAGCAAAATGAATAATATATTGCGAAGTCACAGTACTATCAACAAGTTACCCTTACAACAAAACAAACAAGGAAGTTGAAGCAAATAGACAGCTTAACATTAATTCACAAAATATATGGCCATCTCTTTATGATGACTCAAAACATATCTGCATAGATGTGTACTAGCTAATCACATTTCTTCCTAGGATCACACTAATATTGTTATAATAAAGCATATTATGATTACAAGAATCTATCAAGGTGCGGTTTGGCCATTGATTCTCTTACAATATAATATCAATTACTACAAAACTATGTTACTAAAAGGCGCGTGAAATATTGCCTCCGTCCCAAAAAAGGATGCAAATCTAGGTCTGGTCAAAGTCAAACTAGCATGTTTGGCAGAGTTTATAGAAAATATTGCCAATCCGTATGACTCCAAATTGATATACGACAAAAATATCTTTTATGACGGTTCTAATGATACTTTATACTATAACATTAGCATCTCTTTATAAAAATTTGGTCAAACTTCCGATCGTTTGACTTAGCACTATTCACATTCTTTTTGGGATGTAGTACAGATCTATTGGTTTATCATTTTGTCCACTAAACAAGTACTGTAGATAGATTTTAAATAATTGATGGTCAAAGCTTACAGTGTCTGGCTTTTTCAAATTCTAATTCCGCCTACAGTCTGAAATTCAGGTAGTAGTATGAAGTTAGATGACTTAATACAGCTGTCAATCTAAGAATATGATCATGGACATTATTAAATATATTAAGACTTACTTCCCGCACGATCTCCATAGTATTCTCGATTTCCTTCCTGTGAGCTGCTATGAGGGCCTCCTCTTCCTAACATACAAAAGAAAGCTTAGAACCACAGCTTGATGTAGGACACACAGCAGTTTCATGAATTAGTATTCCTGAATTGTTCTTTACCTCAAGAATTGCATCAATTTCTACATCATCACAAGAACTTTCCTTTTCAGATTGCCTTGATGAAGCTGAAGCAGATGGTGGCCTTTGCTGCTGTTGCTGCTGCTTTGCCTGCAGCATCTTATACCCAACCCGACCTGTGTCAGGACCGTTATCCTTTTTCGTGAAGTTGCTCTGCCTATCAGATTTGTCTTCTCTATAAGCCTTTCTCCGTGGAGGTGAGACTTTGGTGACTTTCTCCTCCTGTGTGTTTGCTGAATCCTGAATCAACTGTGCCTTACTAGTGTAAGCTGTTTGGCTGGACTTCAAATCGTACCTCTCCCTGTCATTACCAGATGCTGCACCATTTTCTTCTCTGCCTCTATTAGAATAACTTGGAATCATACTAAATGAATTTCTGTCAGGCTCTGCAGAAGCGTTGGAGATAAAATTTTCAGTGCCCTTCCGGTAGGTATCAACTGGTCTCTTATCCTGAATCTGATTAGGAATTTCTTCAGCTTCAGCAGGCAATTGATATGATGGAGCTGACAAAGACTCCCGGCTAGAAGTGGCAGTTGGTCCTGTGGACTGCTCTTTTCTTGTGTTTCCACCCTTGGAAAGACTTTTAACCCTGTTATTAGTTAATTCAATTAATTGACAGGAAGCATTTTCGAAACAAACAAACCACATATATCACTTGAATATATAGCATTCTTACCTATCTGCATATCTCAAGGTATTTAGTGTGTGTTCACATGAACCTGCGTTTGGAGAAATGCAAGAAATCATCACTGTCCTAGAGTTACCAACAAATGAGTCACGAAGAACCTCTGTAAGCTTGCTTCCTCTGAAAGGGATGTGTATCTGATCATTATCAAGAGCTCGAATGCATTCCTTGAGAGCTAACAGACTTTTATTTATCTCTGCTCCCTCAATCCTGATATATGATAACAAGTAGATGGCTAAAATAAGTGAGATGAAGGAGGAGCTTGAGAAATCAACAAAGGGGTGCAAATCTATAGAACACACCTTGTCTGTCTATCATTGTCCGTAGTATCAGCACCACGCTCACTTCCAGCAAGATCAATAAATGATATTTTCCCCACAGCCTTTGTATTTTTAGCTTCATTAGCATCACGATCTCTCTGTCTCCTGGTATCTTTTACAATGATATGCTTCTTCACAGCCAGTTGCAGAATAGCATGTGACCTTGATGATTCCTCATTGGCCCCTGTTGACCCTGTGCTCCTGGCTGCATTTCCTTTTTCAATATATTCCTTGACGATCTGGACGTCGGAAACCTCAAATTCCTGTAGACCGACAATGCAAACTTGTTTCTTGCCATCTTCCCTCATTAGTAGTTGCCTACAAAACAAAGCATATAAAAATCTCAGCTCAGGTAGAATAATTTGGACATAACATCCAAGAAAAATTTTTAGGCCCATATTTCAAACAATAAGTTAAATCTTCAAAACTCAAAAGGAAGTGTCAAATATTTATTTTCGGTAATTGATGAAAAATGTAAGTACATCAAAGGGAACTTTAACAGTGTTTCGTAAATCTACAATGCTGCTGTTTTTTTATATATATAAAAAAATCATGTGCCATTTCGGCCTAATATCCAAAAAAAAAAATGGATTTCTAATCCAAATAAATAATCGATTTCTAACAACAGACTATGTATAAATGAAGAATAGATACTTTGAAGTAGATAACATGCTTCAACACTTGCACTAGTGATCATGAATACGAGCGACAATCACACATGCACAAGTTCACAACCAGGAAGAGGGAAAAAGACAATGTGACTGGTATTCAATACATCCAGATCGTGAAGGTAGAAAGGTATGGCATTTTTAAATATTTACGTAGGTCATGTAACCTGAAAAATAAAAGAAAATCCAAAAACTAACCTTCTGTCAGATAGAAGATCAAAGAGTTTCCCACCATATATTTCGAAATAGCTAAGCCACAACTTAAAATTCTGATTCCGATAGACAGGTTGGTGCAATAGACGAACCATATCTTGTGCAGCTCTCAGAGGCAGAGGCTGCATTGTGTATGTCTTGCCACTGCCTGTTCACAAATTCAATGAATGGTAGGTTAACAGAAACTATTAGAAACCACATGCAATTATGCACAATAAAATAATATATATTGATAACCCAATAACAGAATGTACTATCTAACCTGTTTGTCCATAAGCAAAACATGTTGCTTTTGTTCTCTGAAATATAATTGGGATTATGGGCTCAACTGTTTCACGGTAAACCTGCCCAGAAAATTTCGTAAGGTTAACTGTAAATTCATTTTTGAGCGTACAACCTCCTGCCTGTTCAAAGAACAGATAAAAAAGAGCAACACCTCATCATTGGAAACTTGTTCGTCGAGGACAGCATCGAAACAAAATTCATGCTTCTCCACATAGGCTGTCAGATCCACCTTCCAGTGGAAAGAATATGTTAGCAGACAGCATAAAAGTAGGAAAGAAAGGTCCGAAGTACTTGTGAAATCTCAAGTTATGAGTTCACGTTTATCCTACAGCATTTCAGAATTATTTTAGAACTGTTAGGGAAAACATATATATAGCTGATAAGGAAAACGAGCAGCATTTCAGTAAGTTTCGATGCCTTTTTTTCAATAATGTTCGAAAGGATTATTTTAAGCACTGCAGGTTCACTGCATAGGTTCATTAATAAGCTCAGGAATGTCTAGCAGCAATGTTAAACCCAACATGCTAGTCAACAGGAGACATCTAGAACATATTAAATCAAAATGGTGGCAGTCACTTCCTGCACATTCCAAGGAACAGGCACGTCCCAACACAAATATATACACACACGTCTACTTCGCACCCATCTGGTAGCTATCTAGCATGGTAGGCATGGAATAGTATCAACATTCCAGGTTTTGATACATAGTGAATATGACTAGCAGCAAGTAACTCCAATGAAGTACACAAACATAAAAGAGTTAAAGGTGTATCTCTACCGATGTTGACCATCTGCATCAAATAGACATTTAACTGTAAAATGGTTGGTTTCCATAACCATGAAAAGAAGCCAAACAAATGGTTGTAGCTTTATATAAGCACAACAAAACTTCCTGAAGATGAGTAATAGATACCTTCAGCTTAGGCTCGTAGACTGTCAAACATGATGAATCATGCACAGTTATGATGTCTTCTTCCTTTCGAGATAGCTCCTTTCTGTTCAAAGGCCTTTTCCTTACCTGAAAATGTGAAGAAATAAGTCAGACATGTAAGTATTAACCAGATTCAAGCATACCACTCACTTGAACAAGATTACATACCACTACTTTAATCTTTGCTACATTATTTTCCCTAGCAGTGCTCTCTTTTTCACTGGTCACCACACCATAATTATCTACTGGGACTTGCTGGCTCCCTGATATCGCATCCTCATCATCATCGTCAATATCCTTTGCAATAAAAGGTGATGGCTCAAATGGTTCTGATGCTACATCCTGCCAACAGAAAAAATAATAAGCTTAAAATAGACTGAGTGAAGCCACTTCACGAACCAATATGAAATACTGTTTCGGCACATAGATCATGCAATCGCAAATGTTTACACGGCATACCTCAGACAGAAGCTCCGTATCATCCATAGCATGAAGGTCTAGAAGTCCAGCACCAAGTTCCCCTCTAAGTTCAGGTGAATAAAACCCCTCTACAGGGTTCCCACCACCAAAGCTCTGAGCTGTTGGTGTGTAAGGTTCAGACATTGATGTGGCTGCAGACTCACCATTAAAATTTAGACCTCTTAGAAGTGTATAAAGCCTCTGTTTTTCTTCAATTGATTCTGGTCCATAGCCCTATGAAACAATAATAGTAATGATGATCATCATTTATGCAATTGTACAGGTTACGAGAGTATATGCATATGTAAACGTCCTTATCACTAGGAAAATCATAATACTTTTATGTTGGCATGCAATACTTGATGGAAACAGTGTTAGAAGAAAACAGAAGAATTTATTTAGTTATACATCACACATAACAAACAAGGTCTAAATAAGGCACCTCAGATATATGCATATGTGTTGAAAGTTGCCTCCAGTTTTAACTTGGTGCCCCTTGTCAACACAACTACACAAGAATCATATACTAGATTCAAGTTAGTAGGGTTTCCTGGATGCCTCAAGCCCTCAACGTCTAACAAAGCCAAAATGATATCCGATGTGATCATGCATGGTGGGCCACAATAGGCCCATGATCATTTCTTGCTGCAGTCGGTACAAGTTGCCTTTTATCCGAACCATGCTATGTGTACTATAACAAAAAAAATAAAACATGAATTAAGAAATCACCTCATTGTCAGACTATTTCCCCGATACGAGTACGGTATTCAAAGCCATTCCAAAAGAAATGGTAATTTAACAATCAGAATACCACCTTAAGGAAACCATAATAATGCACAAAAATTAAGTCCTCGATTCCATTCTAACATTCTAACGGTTCTCTTTTCAAACTCCATTTAAAAGCACAGAAAAGTTTACACATTGCATAAAGATGTTTACAATCACAGATTGCTATCAGTTAGACAATGCGGGTTTGCAAGTGAATTAATGGGTCGGGCATTTCATACAGCTCATCACACTCCTCGATTAATAAGCCGTGAAAAAAGCCTAGAAAAAGTTGTAGATTGTAATCATGCTGACGTAGCCTAGACAGCCGGACGACACAGACCAGAGTTATTCATGAAGCCAAGCTGAACCCGATCGATTCAGCGCAAAGCAACAAACCCTAGAGCGAATCGCGGGATTCCGACATCTCATATCGACAGTAAACCGATCCGGAACATGCGGAACTGGAACACGCCACCATCGCGATCCGCATTCCAAGAGCTAGATCACACATTCATCTCCCGAGAAAGTTAGCCAGGGGAATCTCACCTGCATGAGCAGGCTGGACAGCATGCTCCCGGCGCCAGCGCCCCCGAGCCCAGGCATCCCACCGCGGTAGTCGGCGGCGCCAGCGCCGGCGGCGGCGGAGGAGGCCGCGGCGAGGTGCTGGAGCCCCGCGGACTGGAGCCAGCGCGCCATGACGGCGTCGCCCGAGTCGCCGCCCATCGCGGCCTGCGCGCCGGCGGCTCCGGGCGGCGGCCCCGCGGCGGCGGCGGCGGAGCCCGCGCCGCCGCCGGCGAGGCGCTGCGACCTCCGCTGGGGCGCCAACTTGGCGGTTGGGGGGCAAGGCGCGATCACGCGCGTCCCGGGACCTCGCGGGCGGCGGGGGATCCGGCGGCGGCGGATCCCAGATCTGCGCGCGGGCGGGTCACGAATGCGGGCGCCGGATTTGAGGAGGGCGAATTGGGAATGGGAATTGGGGGGCCGAGGAAGAGGAAGGAAGAAGAGAGTTGTGGGGGGCCGGGCTGGCTGGCTGGCTGGCTGTCTTCGCTTTTTTATTTCTTTTTTTTTTCTTTCTTTCTTTCTCTCTCCGAAATGGATTCGCTGGAGGGAGAGAGAAAGCGATTAAAGGAGTGGCAAAAGATGGCTGGCTGCAAATTACTTAGAGTTCAGTTTCCTTTCTGGGTTTTTCCAATTTTTCGAGAGAGAAGAAAAGGGTGTTGCTTTGTTTCGAATTTTATTGTGGAATTTTGAGTTTGAAAAGGACTTGTTTTTTTTTTTTTTTTGGGGGGGGGTTTGGGGGGTGGGGGAAGGGGAGAAGGACTTGTTTGTGCTTTTTCGGAGAGAGGATGGCCGGCTTGTTTTTTCTTTTATTTTATTTTGTCTCAACTCAACATGTCGTGTGTCATTAGTTGTTTGGTAATTACTACAATTGTAACACAAGTGACATGAGGTATCAGGTAGTATATCGTTGTTACCTACTCATGCGTACGAGCACAAGAGCACAAGTGGCGGAGGGTGGGTTAGAAGGGCATTTTTTACACGGCCTTGCACCACCAAAATAAATACAAATTATATAGATTGAACTGTTTCCTCTTTTCTTTTTGCAATGTGAGCATGTCACCCAGGATTTAAAACTATCAAAAACTTTACCAAAACCTGCAACAAAAGTTGTTATATCAATCGATGGCACCTATATTGGGCCAAGAGGAAGAATAAAAGCACTATTATGACAAAGTATCCAAAGGTAGGATCAAAGTGTTAAGCATTTTCACATAGAAAATATATGAATAGTATCAGCTTTCCGTGAGACACGCTCAATATATTTGCTAATAAGGTTGATGGTTGAACTATTGGCCATAAGCACGTTATCACTCAAGGGGGTCTCAGTTCCTTTTTCTAAGTTGTCGGATAAAAGGGAGAATTGATTGTGCCAATTATCCACTCATCTTGTCATGAACAACAATAGGAGAACTTCATCAAACAGATTAGCAATGGAAATAACAATTATCTCCACAATTGACATGATTATTTTAAAAAACTCAAGGTGAGGAGTAAAAACACAAAGAGACCAACTAGTCCACCAATAAGGATAACCCTGCATAGGGAAAATATATGGGCGCATTTGGACCATCAGTTTGGCTTTCTAAATACTTTTTAAATTTTTTTAACTTCAAATGTGTTCTGACTTGAACAACCTAACGTTATGGACTTAGTTAGCATTTCATAGCATGATCACTTCCTCACCATGTCACTAAATCAGATGCTTATGCAAAGTTAGTTCAAATCTATTGGCACTAGATAACTGTCTTCGTTTTAGAATTCTCTATGTTAATAGTACAACTATCTATCCTAAACATGGCCATGCACTTTACTGAATCTTCGTTAGTGAAATAAAAAAACTTGGTTTATTATACGTTGCCTTTGGGCTTGTTTTTATCTCTCTTCTCCAAGAGTAAAGCTTCGCTTTATATGGCTTGATTTACATCTCCACTGTCTCCTACCCTTACTCATCACACCTTGTGGTCACTCACAATTAGTCCATTACTTATTACTCAATTACTAAAACCAAACGTAGAGCTTCCAAAAGCCCCTTAAGGCACATCCAGGCTAGGGTACCTTGGGTGTCCTACATATAAATACCCTTAACAGCCCCTTAAGTTTGCATGTAAACTTTAGTTATTGTCACTTTCTTGTAATTTTATTGTTACTTTCTTATAAGCGCGTGTTTCGACTAGACCATTTGTTCTTTGATTGCCAACTTGTTAGCAAGTTCAAGGTTGCTATTGACATGTCAAGAACATCAATAATATGAACTCAACGTACCAGTTACATTGATGTAGCACCCATGTGGTTGTTTTGTGAGGAAATAAGAGGGGGGATGAAGAGGTAATTCATATCCCCTATGTGTGGGGCGGTTGAAATGATATTTGGATGTCTAAAGGAGGATAAACAGGCCAATTTTAAGAGTCTCGATAGCATAAAAAACTATACAGAAGAATTAGACCAAAAGGAGGCCCTGATAGTTCTACCTCTTAGCTATTATTTTGCAAGCCTAGGGTGAAAGCAACCTGCACAATTCTAGTGAACAAGATAGAGGTTGAACTATGTCAATATAAATAAAATAAATTATGTAGGTTTATTTTCTAGGATGACAATGCCTAATAGTTCTACTTTTGGAACAAATGAACCTAAAGTAATCCACCAGAGTAGAGTAAGCTCTACAAGAAGAAAGATGACACAAGATAAATCCCCAAGCTTCGGTCACTTGCTAGTAACCTATGTCCACATTGAGACAAGCCCAAGGATCATCGCTCCCATATCACATATACAACTCTCAAAAGGTTGGCTCCGATGTGAACACTTGATCTTGAGCCGGCTTGATCACAAGGTGTTATCCAAGTTTTGATTCCACTAGAGTGGTTCTTTGCCTCCTCCGATGGGGATGAAGGTATTAGGTCCTAACAATGCAATCACTCTCGGAGCACAGCAGCCCTGCAATTTTCAATTGACTGTTTTAATTTAGCACTGTTGTTTAAAGCCATCTAGATGTCGGCAACTATCAAGAGTAATAAGCAAACCCACAACAAACTTGATTTCTAGTACCAGCCAATGCAATCTCTCAAAGCAAATGCATGCACTAGGATTACTCTAATAATCTCACCAAGAATGCAATCACTAGCAAGCAGATGTGATGGGTGTTTCTTGACCTCTAATGTGTCTGAGTATCAGCAAGCGGGTTCAAGAATTGTGTCAAATCTTTAATAGTCTCCCACACCTAGGTCTGGAGAATATAGAACGCCAAATGGCATTGAAACTAGAGACGACGAGACAAGATGGTTCACTTTTGGACTGAGCTTTAGTCCATCTCTTGAGCTCTTGTGGAGGCCCCATATATTCTGAGCTCTGGGTGTTGCACCTACCTCGGGCCCGTATAATGTTACTTTTGTTTTCCATAATTTTTTTTCCATTCCAATCCTGATGGATTTAGAGGATTCTAGATAATATTACAGTACTTAAAAAAAGATAAATATTATAATAACAAAATAGAAAAAATATATATACGTACGTAGAATCTTCTAACTAGGATTATTGTAGGATTGTATCCTCAAATTAAGATTGTAAAAACATAAACGATCATCATCATATTATTATTATTATTATTATGAAGTCACAGATTAATTTTGTAACTGAAGTACTAGTAGTAGCAGTAGTACTGTGGACTAGATGGAATAGTGGCCGCCATGACACCGCTCCCGAGTCCTGACTCCTGAGTCCTGACTTGGGAGTGAACGGAACCTCTCCGCAACGGCCAGTCCCGTGGGAGCCTCGGACTGAGCATCCTCCGCGTCCGTGGCCGGCGGCGGCGCCTTCGATGCAATCTCCCATGACATGAACAAGAGTTTGAGAGGACAATCAAGAGGCATGTGCAGAGCAGGAACGGCCGTCGATCGTCTGGCTCTTCCGCCCGGCCGGGCCGGGCCGCGCGCATGCATTCCCAGCCCAGGGTAACAGAAATAGCCGCAGCCTGCTCCTGCAGAGTGCTCGAGACATGCTCACTTGCAGTCACGCAGACGTACTGCGTACGTCGTGGGCCCACCAAGGCCAAGGCCAAGGGTGTCTAGCTTGGCCCGCCGCGCACGCACACGTCATCCATCCTCGTTTGCACGCGGCCGCGCCACTCCTCTGCAGTCTGCACGCCGCCCCCGGTCCGGTCCGGTAGTCAAACCAACCCCAACCTGTGTGCGGTGCCGGTAGCCCGTACTCCACGCCCTCGCATCCCGTTCCCGCTGACGCACCGGGCCCACAGGTCGTAAAAGCAGCGGGTGATTCGCTTTCGCTACGGAGGGACACGTCGCCGCTTCCTTCCTTCCTTTGCTGCCTCTCCTGCGCCGCCGGCTTCGCTCGCTCACACCCACACGCCGCCGCTCTCGGACAGCCCAGGCGGGTGGACCCCTGCAACCTTGAAACCCAGAAGGTGACGGTGAAATTCTTTTTTGCGGATACCACCACCCTATGGTTTTTGCAATTTGTATGAATGGCCCCTACTTGGATGCTACTCATGCTCTACTAGCTGTTTTGCCGCCATCCGGGGCTGCAGCTGCCAACTGCCACGCTGCGCGCTCGGATTCCACCTCCTCCGCTCCGCCTCCTTGGAGCACAAGTCAAATATTCATTCATTCATGAGCTAGGATGCTGAGCCTTATTGACCATTTCTTTCTCTTCAAGTACTACTACTGTATCTAATAGTAGTAGTAGTAGTATCGCGCACCCCTCGTTTGACCGGTATCGGGCTGTTCGGCAGACTTATAAGTTGGTCGATAAGCCAAAATATTGTTGAAAAAATTTGATTTTCTATGAGAAAAAAATACTTTGCCGGGCCGATAATTTGAAACGGCTTTTTTAGATGAAGTTTAACAATGCCCAAGACGCACGCATCTTTCATGTGCATGCCAGTGCGTGCTTCTGAAATCGGAGCTATTTACTATTGTGTATTATCGTCCATTCGTATTAATTACGAGTACATTCCATTCGATTATAAGGCATAAAGGTGATGTGCCAGCCAGCCTCAGCAAATGCATAAGAACCGTGTATTCTACTAGTATACTACTTCATACTCATATTAGTTGACGTTTTGGACAAGGTTTGGGTCAAACATTGAGAACATAAACTAGCAATAACTTTTAAAATATTTAGTTTGAAAAGGTGAAACTTATATGTATAGATTCACCTTGAAGCCTACTTTTGTAAAAGTAATTTTATTTTTATTTATTTTTTATATATTTTAATAAAAAATGATAGATAAAATTAGATCTTGGAGACCGTGTCCTTGTCCAAAATGTCAACTAATATAAGTATGGAGGGAGTATATCAAGTAGATATATAGTTCTTGCATGCCACTTCCACACTAAATCATGGCACACTTTAGTTTTGCCATACAATTTATCTATATCTCTTCTCTAAATTTCAATCGCGTTTACAAAAAAATGTATATTAACATCCACTACATGCTTAATAAATAAAAGCATCATCTAAACAAATTTCATGGATACAAATTAATCTTCAATTGCAAAAAAAAAATGATCACTGATCTGGCTGTTTACTGGCCATTATACGGCCTAAACCGAAGAGCAAGCATCATATATTTACTGTTCAAACATAGTCGAAATACTGGCAAATAAAACACTCGTTTAGGCTAACAATAGAACATATATGTTCGAAGCTAACAAAAACTAATCATGCCTCTTTGCAAGACGTAAAATAGACACAACAAATCCAATCTTTAGTACATATGCCATTCTCAAAATGTTTTTTTCTTCTAAATGACATTTGAGATGTCTCGACTTGCGATGTATTTTTCTTTAAAACAAATTATGAATGTCAAATTAGAGGCTGGCCGGTTGCTACCTTATTGCATCTAATTTCAAGCAATTGGTAATTGTCCAAGGCAAATATATATTTTTTCTTTGGTAAAAGGATAGTCTAATTGATTCAACAATGTCTACATGTTCTTTTTTCTTATTTTTTCAATTCAAAAAAAATCATTTTAGATGCAACGCATATATGCAATAATAAATGTGTTACAAAGCATATATGCAATAAAAGTCAAGTTCAATTATTAAATAACAAAACCATGACAGCCATACGTCTACATCAACTATTCATTTTATACCAGCTTATATAAACTACAAAATAAAATTTCGCAAGAAAAAAAATGAAATACAAATATTCGTGATGGTTTATTACCTTTTTTTTTACAAAGACAAGAAGAAAAGCTGTACCAAGTCACAAAAAATAGTCCGTGGTAGTATCTATCCTTACTCACTAAAGTCGTATACCACTCTGCCTCCCTCACAGAGACACTGGTACACGTACAGTGCCTTGCGCCCTCACAGATCACTGCTCATGAACAGTAACCGTTCTCATGCACAGTGCCGCCCGCAATGAACAGGACCCCGTTGTAAACAGTACACCCGCTATGAACGGTGACGGGTCACGAGAACAGTACACCCTGCAGTAAACAGTACCTAGCTATGTTACTGTTTACACCGTATATGAACAGTACCCTTCCTGTTACTGTTCATAGTGTTTCCATCTTTTTAAAAAAAGATTTTTCCCCCTTTCTCTCCTCCAACGCGGGGTTCCAACTCGGTTGGCAGGCGGTGCGGGTGTGCACGCTGCCCACCAGCGTTCGAACCCCGGGTTCGGCGCTGGTGCTCTCACCAGAATTTATTCCCATAAATAATATTTCAGTCCAGCCTCTCTACACGTGGAGCCACAATGGTACTACGACGTGCCCGTCGTCTACAGAGTCTTGATGTCTCTGGTGATCTCTTCAAGGACGCGTCTTTATATCTGCGTATAGTTATAGGTCTGGTTGTATACAGGTGGTGTGAGTGAGGTGGTGTGAGTGAGGTGTGCATGTGTGTGGTGTAGGTGTGTGTCTGTACTACAGCTGTATCCAGATGAGAGGGGTAAAAAAAAAACCGACCGTTACTAGAGTTGTAATAATAAATACCAAACTACACGAGGTGTTCATTGCAAAATATCCGTCATATTCCCCTGCCTGCGCCGCCCCTGTTTTTTTTTCCATCTTTTTTTCTCTGTTTATCTAATTTCTCGTGGAGGCGAGCAGATAGACAGGAGAGAGAACGCCCGCACGCAAGAAAGAGAGAAAGAAAGAGGGACACAGGAGGAGGCGCTCTCCCCGCGATTGGACAGGGGCGCGAGCACCCCGAGGGCGCGCGCGATCCCCGAGGCACGGGGGTGCCAGCCTCGCCGTCGCCGTCGCCGGGGCGGCCGTTTCGAGCTCCGTCCCGCCTCAGCCCGGCTCGGATTTGGTGGGATCCGGCGAAGAAACCCCGCGGTTGGTGAGGAGGGGAGAGGAAGGGAGGGGGAGGGGATGGGCGTCGGTGCGGAGCCCAAGGAGCAGGCGGCGACGGCCGCCGGGGAGCCGGCGGAGGAGGACGAGGCGGGCGGCAAGGAGGACAAGGCCGCCGCGGTGTCATGCTCGATCTGCCTCGACGCCGTGCTCGCCGGCGCCGGGGAGAGGTCCACCGCTAGGCTGCACTGCGGCCATGAGTTCCACCTAGGTAATTGTTTCGTGGACGCTGGATCTGTCGGTGGATTGTTGCTTCTGAATTTTGTGGTTCAATTGCGGGCAAGGTGCTATTTTTGGGTTGTACAGGCAAATTGGATGTGGGACCTTTAAATGTGGCCATATTCGCAATAAAAATGGTTTAATTTGGCGGAACTAGGAATGGTTCACAGTTTATAGCTGCCTCTGTGCTGAATTTTGGGCAAGAAGATCTAAAGGTCGGATCTTTCCAGCTATGTAGGCATAATAGGCTTTTGTTGCATGAACAGGTTTCGTGGATGAATTTTTGCTATATTTTAGCTGGCTCCATATGTAGGTACTGTTTGTGAGCTAGATTTGATGCCTGAGGATGCTTTGGGAGTGTGCACGGTTCTGAATTTTAGGTCAAGGTTCCTATTGTCTGTTTTTTTTTTTTTTTGTGTAATCTTGAATAATTTATGGTATCTTTATTAAAGGTTTGTGAGCGATTTTTGTGCTCTATTAGTCTACTTGTTAAAACGCCGAAATTTTTGGGAACAATTTAACAATGGGAGGATGATTTGGGCAAGTACACCAGGTGGTTATTGCCAGATTTGTGGAACTTCTCTCTGGTTTTTGTTTGCCTCTTTCAAAAATCACATGAGTACTGCTCTGTTTGATTATGGTATAAGTTAAGCCTATTTGGTGTGACTTTGAGGTGAGCATGGGAGTTTTTCCTAGAATTTTTGGGGTCTTGAGCTATTTTATTGTACTTCGGTATAAACTTGATTTTGCCGTTTGCTGGTTCTTCAATGGGATTTAAGCACGTTTCAAATGCAAATATTGAAACTTAGGTAAAACTAAAAATGGCACAAATTTGAGGAGTTGTCAGCTTGAGGATCTCATTGGACAGTCCTTGTTGTCTGCTGTAATGAATTTAACCTCATGTCCTCACCTATTATATTCCCTTTTATGCTAGATTTATAGTTATGTGCAATTTAAATCTTTAGTAAATACTAGGCTGTCAGCTGTTTTAAGATGGCCAGTAAGAGGATTAGAGGAACTTTGCAGATTTGTTGTTAACTTATCCTTAGGGATTGCTTGAATACATAGACTAGAGATTCAGGTAAAATCCTTGCTGTTTTGTAGGGACATTGGACTAATATCTAGCACACTCAAAAGAATTTGTGTAGTCTTTATATTACTGAACAAATATTTAGCTGTTACCTTGATGAATGGAACTGTCTTGTATATGGTACATACTCACTAAAGTTTAATTTTAGTGGCATCAGCCTTCCTCAACTTTTTCTTAGCTTAACATTCCCTCATGTGACAATTATAAGTCATTTAGGAATAGGATACATGGTTGATAGATCTCTGATGATATCTAAAGAAAAAAGGATTATATTTTATGGAAGCATATTTCATGATGACCCTACTAACATCAATCCTACATTGTCAAAATATCTAGTTCTTTATACATTAGTGGTCAAAGTTGAAAAGGTTTACTGACAAGAAATTAAAATGGCTTATGTTTATTATAGGAGGAAGTATCCATATGGTTGTAATTGAGTTCTGCTAGTGTGTTTGCTACTTCCTTGGTTTTCTGATGAAATATTGCTTTCTCTCAGTTATCTACAGCATTTGTGCCAGGTTGAGGGTGGTTTTAGATGCTTTTGAGTGTTTATGTCTATTTTTCTAAATATGGTCTTCAAATAGAGATTGGAATTTCGAGAACCCATGATATTACAACACGCTTTCATGTATATCCAGGTGTTTATCGGGGTTTGTTGAACCTGACAAAATGTATAATTTCTTTAGCAAAATACTGTTGAAGCTCAATAAAATCTACTCCCTCCGTTCCACAAATAAATGTACATGTCTGACTTTTGCAGTTATTGTTTGACCATTCGTTTTATTTAAAATTTTTATGTAAATAATAAAATAAATAAACTATTATGAAAATATCTCTAATAAATAAATAGGTCATAACAAAATAAATAATATTTCTTAAAATTTTTTAAATAAGACGCATGGTCAAACAGAAACCATAGAAGTCAAAAAAAAATTCATTTATTTGTGGAACGGAGGGAGTATATCATTTAATGAAGCTGACCCTGATGACGCTGACAAAATTTATAAATCCTTTAGCAAAATACTGTGTATATATCATTAATTCTTTAACAAATGACGCTACTTATGAAGGACCACACGTATTGTGTATCTAATCTTGATTTGAAATGTCTGACTTGATAAATTAAGTTATGGGAGATAAAATAAGTATTACGTTTCCAAGGTGTTCGACGTGACTTCTGCCTGGTCTTTGAATATACAATTTGCTGTTATTTGGCTAGTAATTTCTGGTTTGCAATGTCACAGTGAGATTAGGTGCTGAATTGTTGGTGGAGATGGTTGTTCTCAAGGAATGTGCTTATTATGTGGTGTGAAGTTGTGATAGTTTACATTATTACCTTTTCTTATTCTATTATGCTGTTTTAAGGTGTTCGACGCGGCTTCTGCCTGGTCTTTGAATATACAATTTGTTGTTGTTTGGCTAGTAATTTGTGGTTTGCAATGTCACAGTGAGATTAGATGCTGAATTGTTGATGGAGATGGTTGTTCTCAAGGAATGTGCTTATTATGTGGTGTGAAGTTGTGATAGTTTACATTATTACCTTTGCTTATTCTATTATGCTGTCTTAATGTCTTAATAACCTACTATTGTGTGAACTAATTAGTGCTCTGAATTTACTTTGCTTCATAATCTTTGGTGTGCTAAGTATAAGTTGTTTTCCCCAGATTGCATTGGATCAGCATTTAATGCCAAAGGGGTTATGCAATGTCCCAACTGCCGCAAAATTGAGAAAGGGAATTGGCTTTATGCAAATGGTTCCCGATCTGCACATGATGTTAGCATGGATGAGTGGGCCCATGATGAAGACCTTTATGATGTTAGCTACTCAGATATGGTATGTGACTGTGTCAACTGTACCCTTAAATTATTTGTGTTTATTAAAGAGACTTGACTTCTTCCTTGTTAGTTTTTGTGTTGGCTACATGCCTTTTTCTACTGAATTTTCCTATATTTCAGCGTGTACTCCTGATGCTTCATATGATTCCTCATGCTAGCATGCAAATGATGGAACTGACCATACTTTTCTTTTGGTGTACTTGTTATGTTACATGAACCTTTATTCAGTGGCTTCTACTAAGTTCAAGAGCTTTTATGTAGCATATTCAGTGTTTTAGAAACAATGCCTGAGTTAATTCATCAATGTTCTTGCTACATGAATAATCCTGGGGACGAAACACTGTCCCTTCTTTAGATAATTATAATAATGCATGTTTATAGGTCCTTGTTGCCTTTTTTTAAAACATTTATGTGCTCATATAAATCCTAGTTTGTTTTTTACCCTAATAAACCACCCAAGTTTAGTTTATTTTTGTCGATTCATCATTTGCTGGCATTGTTTTACTTGCAGAGGCAGTCTTGTGCATGGTTATCCTGATAATTTTATATTTCTGTTTTGTGCAGCCATTTCGCTTCCATTGGTGTCCATTTGGTCGCTTAGCACAACTTCCATCTTTATTTGAGTATGTTCTGCTTCAGATGATTATTTTTTTTTTCTCTTTTTAACATTCTGTTCAAGGATTCCATGCACACGGTTTCATCTAATTGATTACGGGCCAGTAGGTTTAACACACAAGCCGCATTATTTACCTACCTACGTTACCTTGTTATAGATTCATACACGCCTCATATCATTTATTCAACTTAAAGCACCCCTTTGGGATTTGTGGATAACAATAATAGGTGCTTTACCTATGTAGGGTGTATTGAAGAAGACAAAGTAAGCCAATACTAAGATCAGTAGTATTGATAATTTATTTTCTAGTTGTAATCATGCGAGAAAAACTCATGCAGGGCAACCAGCTATTTGCTTTTTTAAGCGGGAAACTTGATTATTTGTGTTGCAATGCAATCCTGAACTATCTGCAATAATGAATTATTTTATGGTAATGTCCATGGTGGCATTCTTGCCAAGATAGATACATGGCTTTTTTTTTTCTGAGAAGCATAGTTCAAGTAATGATTCACAATCCATATTGCCATAGTGCTTCATGTGTAATACAAGGAAAATCTCAGGTAGGATACTCGGTGGTTTTGCAGGAAACTTGATTATTTGTGTTGATATGTAATCCTGAACATACTACAATAATATATTGCCAGATTCCACACCTGCTAGTTTGACCAGTGCTTGGTTGAAATCATGTATCAAGTTCTATGGCAATATGGAATCTGTACATTTAACATTTTTATTCCAGTGATCTCCTAAGATCATATCTGATTTATCAACAAACCTGTTATCTGTTCTCTTGCTGTGAATCCCAATCTTTTCCTGTTACGTGCTATGAAAAAATTAGTGCTATTCACTTACGCCTTTCCTTTTTCTGTCAGGGAAGGAGAATCATCACCTCCAATTACATGTAAGTTCTTATTTGTACTCAATCTGCTCCAAATTATAAGATGTTTTGGCTTACTTGGATATACACTATGTATAGAAGCATAGTGAAAGCAATGTATCTAGAAAAGCCAAAACATCTTATAATTTGGAACGGAGGGAGTATTGAGCAGTTTGTAGTAAATTTGAAATTATATTGAACATGTTTGGATATTGGTCTTGCAGTTCATGACTTCATGGGACAACATGTGTTTACGGAGCAAGTAGCTGTATCTGCTGCACCAGGGACAACTCATCCTTGCCCCTATGTGGCATACTTGCATCCTCTTCCACCACTAACGTCATCGTCAAGCTCCCATGTCCCTGAGAGAACTATGGATCGTCCTGCATACCATGATCATTGGAACCCCATGGCTGGGCCATCAGATGTTAGGCCCATGCAAACAATGCAACCTGCTGATTTCCATCATAGCCATTGGGCACATGTGCCCCATTCTTATGCTCAACCCAACAGCAATAACGAGCAGCCAGGAATCCCTTTTGGAACAAGGGCTGCACGGGTTGATGGTGATAGCCAACGTCGAGCATCTGTTGTTTCTCCATCTTACTTCAGTAATGGGTAAATTATTATACTTATCTCTTGTGAGTTATGCTATGACTTTGCTATGAAAAATATGAAATTCTGAAAATTCAGGCATTGTACTCTGAGAAGATGCACCATTTTTTAGTAAAATGAATCTAAACAAACAAAACCTGGGTCTCAGCATATATCACCTGTGAATATTGTTAAAAAATTTCTTGTGCATATTTCTCAATGTTGGATTAATGCCTTTGACTATTGCATTACTAAATTTCCCTTTGTTTAACCTTTACCTGACATAATAGGTTGGGAGAACAAATCTAGAACAAAAGCTATATTGTTACAACATCAACTATTGCCATACAGTCTAGCATCTTATTCATGGCTCTGAATACTGCTGTTATAACCTATTTCTTGTTTGCAGATCTGGTTCCAGATCTAGACCTCCCAATGTTCCTCCTCTGATGCCACAATTCATGAGGGCTCATGGCAGCATCAGCGAACAGTACCAACAGAATTCATCATCTAGCCTATTTGCTGGGGCTCATAGGTCAGGAGGCATGCGACCTGCCCCAACACCTCTACCAGATAACCCCACCTTTTCCTTGTTCCCGCCGGGTTCATCTGGCCATAGTTCGATGGAGACTGATGATGTGGGAGGAAGCCGGTTCTACGCCTGGGAGCGTGACCGGTTTGCCCCATACCCGTTGATGCCCGTGGACTGCGAGACAAGCTGGTGGACCTCACAGCAGCAGTCTCATAGCACATCAGAGCCTACATCCGCTCCAAGGAGGCTGTTTGGGCAATGGCTCGGCATTGGCAGGTCGTCCCCTGAAAATAGATCGCCCGAGGGGTCTTCATATCGGCAAATGCACTCACCGCGGATGTAGACCCTGTCTGCTGAGATTCCAAGTTATTTTGGAATCCGAGTTGCTTGTAAGAAGCGATGGGAAACCCATTGTATTAAGTTAAGCCGGGCTGCGCCGTAAAACTTTGGGACAATATTCGAGGGGCCAGAAACAGGAAATGATCCGGCTGAGAGGATATTTTTGATTTGGTTTATGTGAATTCCATCTCGTACATATTTGAAATCAAGTTGGGATGTTCGGAGCTTCGAAATGTGTCATAATTTCTTATGCTGCAGTTCTGTAGATCGACGAATAGCAAATGATGATTACATTTTCCGTTGCCTGGTACCTGCTGAACAGTATATGGTTCATGTGAAAGCTTACTTTCATGCGGTTTCCAACAAAATAAAATACAAATTTGGTTAAACTCTTACCATCGATTTGCAGTTGGTGGTATTCATCGTGTTAGCATTGTAAATTGTTGAAATGCTGCGAGATGCAGGCATTAGTAGTTGCACCTTGACGCAAAAAAAAAAAAAAAAGAAGATAAAAAAGGCTTTCCACCTTAGGCCTTGCTTGGTTGCACCTAAATACACTTCAATCTCTACGGTTTTGAGGGGATTGAGGTGTATTTTTAACTATTTTTAACTAAAATACACCTCAATCCCTTTAAAACTTTAGGGATTGGAGTATATTTAGGTGCAGCCAAATAAGGTCTAAGGTAAACCAGATTGGAATCGCCACACAAGGTCAGCAAGAGGGGCATGGATACCACAGAAAATTAGACCTATTTACTTCAGCTTATCGGTTGTTGTATTTTTTTTTTTTCGCTCACATTAAATTATTTTGGTTTATTAGCCAACTTATTTTCATAGATTATTAGCCGCCTTTTTAAGTCCTATCGAGCAAGGCTAAAAATACTTCATGCACTCTTAATATAAGTCCAGCAATAAGAGCATGTATAATAGAGAATATAAAATGCTCTCACCATTCTAAATTACAATACGTTTTTTTTTAATTTTATAGATATTTGTTTTTATTGCATATGTGTACGCATTACATATATTTATTTAGATGCACATCTCTAGAAAAGTTTAATAATTAGAATTTATAACTTAGAATGGAAGGAGTACAAAGTTGTTGTGGGAACAATCTCTTTATGTTATTATATAGATAAAATATGCAGTTACATGAAGATAGTTGAATTTAAGGCCTTGTTTACGGTTAGAATTTTTCAAAATCCATGGAAACGAACTAAAAATTCCGCCGTCCCCGCCCTTTTTTCCTCGATTAGTCGGTTCTGTCCTCTCCCACTGTCCTCGTTACTCCTCCCTCGCGATCTCGGCGAGAAACCCTAGTGAAACCCCCGCCGTGGGGGGCGAGCCGCCGCGATGCTGCACGAGCTCCTCCTCGCGCTGGTCGGCCTCACCGGCGACTTCGTCCTCGACGCCTCCCCTTCGCGCCGCCGCGCTGCCTCCCAGGAAGCCGGCGCGGATGGCGACGGAGACGGCGAGGTGGGCCCCGCCTTCCGCCTCGCGCCGGACCTCACCTTCCTCCAGCCGTCAGAGAGGTAAGGGCGAACGCCTGCACCCGCCCCACGGACGCGAATCTGTGGCCGTGGTGTAGTGCAGTGTGGCGTCCGTGATCTGCCTGGGGATTGGAGATCTTTGTGCTGGTGGGGGATACGGAGTTAGGTGTGGTCGTGTGCCACTGAATTCTGGAGAAGTTTATGCAGAATTTCACCTGTATTGGTGGTTAGTTGTGCATGCCTAGGCACAATTTCGTCATTTGATGTCTATTTGCTTATGAAATTATGGCCATAGCCACATCCTATTTAAATTTTAAATCATAGTAAGCATGCTTTGGGAAATTTGCTTTGAAATCAATACACTGGTTGAGTCAATCAGCCTGGCGTTATACAATCTCCATTTACCATTATCTCATTATTAGAAGGGCAGAAATTTCATGGTAATGTTAAAATCAGTACCTATCACACGTGCTCAGGAATAACTTATGCTCAGGAATAAGGTTTCCATTTTTTTATATTATGCCTGGCAAATGGAAAACACACCAGTGGATACAGATACACTGGCAAAGTTGATACTTGAATCCACTAGAATTCACCCTCACGGCTCTGAACTTCTCAGATGGCTTGGTGAATATGCCTCTAGCATTGTAACGAATACATAACATGATTTACCTAATCGGATGCTCTGAACTTCACTAGACTGCTATGCTAAATGGTTTTTATTCTGCAGGACTGCTATTGAAAGGCTCATATCTCTGGGAGTTTACTACAGAGAACTGAACCGCTTTGCAACCGAGTCTCGTGACCTGAGCTGGATTCAGTCTTCTGTAGATGTTTCATCACCTCACTCCGATAAAACTCAGAAGGGAAAAGTCAGAAAAGGGAGTGTGTACAGGAGGGCAATTGCCAATGGTATTACAGAGATTCTGTCAGTATACAGATCAGCTGTTCTACAGGTCGAGCAAAACCTGTTGTCAGATCCATTGCCTATCCTCGCGACAGTAACTCATGGGTTAAATAAGGTATGCCCATGAACATCTCTCAACAGCAATTTCTTTTTGCAATTACCATTTTCTAATTGACAAATATGTGCTGTATTTTGATGGTATACATTGTTTTATGATCTTTACTTTGCTTATGTGTTTGGTTATTACTTATTGGCATTTACCATGGTCGTTGCTGCACTAAATTGCAGTTTGAGGTCCTTCTGCCTCCACTTTATGAGCTTGTTATGGAAATCGAGCAGAAAGACATCAAGGGTGGACTTCTTCTTAATCTTTTGCACAAACGGTGCCATTGTGGGGTTCCAGAACTGCAAAGCTGCATTCAGAGGTATTGCTTTACCATTATCTATACATGTGGCAATTAAAGAGAACTGCCATTTTGATTCCTTTCATGTTTTCGCATGGAAACTTCTGTTCTTCCAACTTCACTGCTGTTACTTGCAGCGTGTACTTGATTGTCTTGCATATGTCCTAATTGTTGAATTTTGTTCGTTCATTTTCTTTTTATGTTATTATTAAAAAGGATAGGCTACTTTGGCATGGACACCAGGTCATGTTCAACCAGCTGACATCTTGGATGGTTTATGGGATTCTTCAAGATCAGTACAGTGAATTTTTCATTAGAAGGTCAGCATGTCTACATGGCTCCTATTCATGATATTACGTTCCTGCTTCTGGTGTCTCATTTCCATATTTCACTTGTCAGTTGTAATCTGGTATATAATGCTAATGCTCCAAGTTGAGCTTCGAGTTCACATTGGTCATAATATGATAGATTCCCTTATAGCTTTTGTCCAACACATTGCTAGTATTTTTTTCTTGTCGTGTTTTTTTAATACAAATCATTTGCAGTCTAATGTTGTTGATCTGAGGGATACAACATATTATGTGGCGAATATAAATTCACAATTGGAGTGCAATCTGTTACCTTTCAGATGACAAGTAGTCCTATATGTTGAATGTTAACCCATGGTTTCTTTCGTAATGCATAAAACATGAGCTTCTCATGTTCATTTTCAGGCAAGACGACAGGGATGGGGAGAATGAATCATCTCAGCGTGATGTTTCTGATAAGTTCAAGCAGAAATTAGCTAAGGACACATCGCTGGCTAGTTGGCATACAGGATTTCATGTATCATTGGTATGCTTATATTCTTAAAATGAAGTGCCTGTGTATTATGTAGTAACTGTTAGCAAGGATAGTCATATCCTTTGTTTTTGACCTGACACTTCACAGGACATGTTGCCTGAGTATATCCACATGCGAGTTGCAGAGTCCATTCTCTTCGCTGGGAAAGCAATAAGGGTGCTTCGAAATCCAAGTCCTGGTGCTACATTGCAGGATCCTGTTAAGCAAAGCCAGAACTCTAAAGGATCTCATGGAATGCAGAGCTTTGTAGGAGGTTCTGGTGCTCCAAAAGAATTGGCACACTTCTCTAACATCAGTGCAGAAGAACTACTGCCACAAGCCGAAGCTGATAAAATTGATGCTATGCTCAAGGAGCTAAAGGTTAGTTGTCAACTAGGCAACTTCTGCTGGTACTGTTTATGTTACCAACATCTTTTGTTGCATGCGTGTTTCCCTGCTGTATTATAAATCTTTTTTATGCTAAATTCTTTAAATGGCTATACTGATTGGCATATGGTTGCTTGCGTTTCTGCAGCATTCTTCTGAATTTCACAAACGGCCTTTTGAGTCTGCTGTCGGCTCAATACGTACAATTGCAGCTAATCATCTCTGGCAGGTATTGATATTTCAAAGCATTAGATATTCTATCAATATTTGATTGCGAAGGAACATCACCCACTGTTAATTTTGGTAAAAGCTAGTGGTGGTACGTGCTGATCTCAACGGCCATTTGAAGGCATTGAAAGATTATTTTCTTTTAGCAAAAGGTGACTTTTTCCAGGTAAGCATCCACATCTTTGTCCATGACATATAACGTTTCCTTTCCTTTACGTGCATGTTTCTCAATTGTTGTTTAAGATGATTATACAGATTTTGTTAAAAAATTGTCATTTGGGCTTGTTTTCTGACACGAGTGATCATGCTTCTGTCCTAGTGTTTTCTTGAGGAAAGCCGCCAATTAATGCGTTTACCACCTCGTCAATCTACAGCTGAAGCAGATCTCATGGTCCCATTTCAGCTGGTTAGTAACATGTTCCCTACTTCCCTTGTGTCCCAATATATTGATGATACACAATCTATGTAATTAAGTTCTCTTGCTGTTGATGTTATTTTCATCCACTTACCTGATAGCTGCTGTAGTTCTCTTATGTGTCGTGATGACTTATCTCAGCAAATAGATCTGATTGTAGCAGTGGTAATTTGCTGTTAATTCCTGCAGGCTGCACTGAAGACTATCGGTGAGGAAGACAAGTACTTTACCAGAGTCTCATTAAGGTCGACATTTTGAATGGCCTTACAGTAATTTATTTCAGGGCCTGCCTAGTGGATAGCTCTGCAGTTGTCAACAGATTTTGTTTCTATTTTGCAGGATGCTATCATATGGTATGAAAAGTAGCACATCTCAGAAAGATCTCCAAAAACCTAATGCTTCAGAGCTTCCTTCACAAGGAAAAGCTGCATCAGAATTGGCACTTGATGGGTGGGATAGTATTGCTCTAGAATATTCTGTCGACTGGCCTCTGCAGCTCTTTTTCACTCCTGATGTTCTGTCCAAGTAAGTATCATAGGACATAAGCAATTCTTAATCTCAATAAAGCTGCACTCCTTTTGGGTTATATGGATTTGTTCTGAGTGTACACATATTTTTGAAACCATTACAAAACAGGCTCTGTTGGACTCAGAGTTCAGACTGTTCTTTTACTATTTTGCTTTCCTTTTTTTTTTCTTCTAAGATATGTAAATATTTTCCAGATATCGCAAGGTTTTCCAGTATCTCATCCGATTGAAGAGGACACAAATGGAACTTGAGAAATCCTGGGCAGCTGTAATGCATAAAGACCATGCTGATTTTTCTGATTATTGCAAGGATCGGAAAAATAACTCTGCAACACAACTGCGTCGACAACGCTCTAAGCCTTTGTGGCGAGTAAGGGAGCATATGGCATTCTTGATTAGAAACCTACAATTTTACATCCAGGTAAAAATAAGATATGCTACCCTGTGTTTATCACAAATTACCTCCTTTCTTTTTCATGTGTTTGGTTCAGTGGTTGTAGCATGTGAGTGGATCACACTGAAATCGGATTCTGTTCTTGATGAGATCAGTGCTGGACATTTCTTATGTTATCTGTTTCTTTTTGCTTTTTCTACTCCAATGAAAATAACCTTGTCCTTCCAAACTGAACTTACTTTTCAGGTTGATGTAATTGAGTCACAATGGAATGTTTTACAATCTCATGTTCAAGATTCACATGATTTTACAGAGCTAGTGAGCTTTCATCAAGAGTAAGCAACCAGTTTTCACTTTATCCTGGAAAAATCATAAAACAGGAATAAGCTTTTTTAAAATTTATTTTCAAAATGCTTAGATAAATTATGAGTCAAATTTGCACGAGTTTTCTTTTGGATGAATACTTGAGTTTTCTTTTGGATGAATACTTGTGTTTACTGATCCATCCATCAAATATTTCAATAGGATCTTCCCTTGGGTTGCAATGTTTTAGTGTGCAGTCTTGTTTAATAAACCCTGGCATTTAATTTCTACTCTAGGATTTCTTTTTAACTTGGTGTAAATGGAGGTACTTGTGGCGTGTTGCCTTGTTTTGTTTGATTATATTCACACGGATAAATTAATTTCTGTTGATTACTAATAAGGCTCTCCCACTTCAGATATTTGTCAGCGCTGGTTTCACAATCCTTCCTGGATATTGGATCAGTCTCTAGGATACTAGACAGCATAATGAAGCTTTGCTTGCAGTTCTGCTGGAGCATTGAGCAATATGAAACTCGGCCAAATATTTCCGAGATTGATCACATAACGGAGGTATTAATGTTCCATTTTACCCAAAAAACTTAAAGATACCAGTACCTAGCATAGTATGCTCAAAAGTCTCAATCCTACTAACATTACTTCATTCTTGCCATGATTTGATGATAACCAGGAGTTCAACAAGAAGTCAAATTCGCTGTACACTATCTTGAGGAGTAGTCGCCTTCTTGGGTAGTCAAAGAGCACCTTTCCTGAGGCAATTTCTTATGAGGCTAAATTTCAACTCTTTCTTTGAGGTAACCTCCACCCAACTAGGGCACGTTTACTTATACCAGTAGACATGTTCACTTCTCCTTAATTCGTTGGATTTTGTTTTTGGTATCAGACCACCGCAAGGGGAGTGATGAATTCAGGAAGGCTGCGCCCAAGCACTGCAGGTGCTCAGCTGTAACAGTGACTGTTGATGTGTGACTTGGTCTCTCGAGTTTAGTTTTATATTACACGGGAGTGATGGTATGATGGTGGTAGTGCCTGCAAGAGACAAGGGAGGAGTTTTTGTACTTTATGTAGATTATGATCAGGTGGTGGTTATCTGTGGTGGAAAATCGATTGCAGATGATTCATGCTTGTGCCGTTGTTGTGTGTCAGCAAATTGTACACTCATTCACGGTGGGAATCTGGTTGACAGACACGGTGAAATGTAAGTACATGTTCTTTCGGATGGGCTGCTGCCGTGTGTTGGAATATAATACCTGTAGTAACACGTTAGGGTTAGAGTCCGGCTAGGACTATTATGCTGTTCGACTAGAACAACCTTTTTATCTGTAATCTCTGATTCGTTATATAATAATATCCCTGTTCGCCTACATGGCCGTGTAGGCCGATTACACGGCGTGTACACGCTACTCAGTAGTCAACCGTGTTGGCCGTGTAGGCCGTTTAATCCGTTTAATCCCGTGTAATCCGTTTTTTGACCCGTTTAATCAGACGTATAATCCGACTTCTCGCTAAACGAAGGGTGACCGACCGTGTACCGTGTAGCGTGTAGGCTAATATTGAATAATATAAAGGTAAGGCTAACATGAGGGGTTAATTAAGCAGTTCTAGATTATCTTGCACCGTGTCTGTCAATAATAACAGTTAGGAATCTTCTAGAAGATTTTGATCCATGCTGAGGTAGTGGCCGGCGATTTTGATCAAGCACAGGGGTTGGTAGTGAAAGAGGGGATAGAAGTAGAAGAACAACAAGCGAAGCTGAGGAACAGATTGATAGGCAGGCATGAATGTTTAGATGGGACGTGTTGCTTACAATTCTGTCACCTCCAACCCTCGAAGATGTAGATGGGCCAGCAGGGGACTGCATCGGCCTGTTTGGTTCGCGTTCTAGTAGAGTCTGGCTCGTATCTGAGAGTCAGGTTTATATGGGACAGACTGAGTTCATACGATTCTGTTGTGTTTGGTTGACTGTATTGATTTAGTCTGATTGAGAAGAGATTTTATTTGGTTGCCTGTACGAAGATATATTGCATGAGATAACAATGTTACAAAATTAAGATTATGATTTTTATTTTATACAAATACACTCTAAAGTACTTATTTTATCTAACTATGTCTTAAACATCTCTAAAATACATTAATAACACTTGATATTCGCTAATCATACACTAATAGTGTCGGTGCTAGAACTGGCGGTCCTAGCACCAACGAGTGAATTTGTGGTGCGTGTTCCCAACCCTGGATGGTGTACAAGATGAACACAAGGATTTATACAGGTTCGGGCAAGAGAAGGCCCTACGTCCAGTGGGGGGAGGAGTTCTTGTATTATCTTGCACCGAAGTGCTCGTAGGTAGGGTGTACAAGCAGTGAGAGAGGGACGGGGTCCCAAGTCTCGTGATGATTGAGGAGGGTGCCAATATCGGGCTCGAGTGTGTGCCTGCTATCTACAGGACCCTGCCTTCCTCTTTTATAGCCGCAAGGGGAAGGCAGGGCCTTACAAGAGGTGACCGTGCTCGTGGTGGGTCATGGGCTTCCGTCCTCCCTCGGGACGAGGCCGGCGTGGGCTGACCGTCCCGGACCGTGACGAGGCAGAGCGACGTCGCCTCCTTGCCCTTGTTGTCCGGAATGACGGACGTCCCTGTTGGAGTCGGTGGAGTGCGTCGGAGGGGGCGCCAGAGCCCTGTAGCTTTGACCCGCCTGGAGTCCAAGGCTCGGGAGGCCTCGGAGCTTGTCGCCGTACGGGAGAGTGGTTGGAGCAGCCGCGCGCCGGTCGCCGGCGACGATGGTCGCCCATCCCGGACTCGAGCTCACGGGGTGGACTGTTGGTTGACTGGAGGGGGCGTCCAGTCCACTCCCAAGACGGGGTGACGCCCGGCCGCCGTGGCCTTGGCGTGGTGGATGGCGCCCGGGGTTCAGCGATGGGACTGGCGGAGGGTTTAGCCGCAGTGCCCCACCGTGGCGGGCGTGGCCTGCGTGGAGGCTGCGTAAGCATGATTGCCGGGCGTGGGCCGTGGCGGGCGATGCCCATCCCCGTTAGAACATGGAGCGCTCCCGACACGGCGGTGGTGGATATGCGTCAAATCGGTGGTACAGTCTTTGACTGACGGGCGCAGCGTCCCGTCCGAGGCCTGGTTGCGAGGGGCTCGGGCGGGGCGAAGCGGGCGGCTCGTCAAGGCCCCGCGGCCTGGGGGGGCTCGGGCGGGGGAGAGAGTGGGAGGCTTCGTCCGAGGCCCTGCGGGGGGGCTCGGGCGAGGCGGAAAAAATCGGGCTTCGTCAGAGGCCCCACCCGGGCGGGGGCTCGGGCGGGACGGAGAGTGGCGGCTCGTCGAGGCCCCTTTGGGGGCTAGGGGCGGGCGGAGAATCGGCGCTTCGTCCGAGCCCTCGGTGGGGGTAGGCTCGGACGGGTCGTGGGCCGCGGCGCCCGCTCCGCCTTGTGGCTTAGATAGTGGAAATGGGAGGCCTCTTTGGGCGAAGTTTTTGCGTTGTTGGGCTTTCCTTAAGGGGCCCTTATTTTGGTCCCCGACAAATAGTATCATTAGATGAGAAAGCAGCTGCATCCCGCGAACGACCGATTTGCCCGTTTGCGGGGCGCCTCATGCACACGCAGAGCCTGGCTCACCCAGGCGAACAGGCAACCAAACAGCCGGTTCCAGCCTGGTTTCGCCGGATGCAGGGAACCAAACAACACCGTAGTGTTTGTGCTCTTGTCCGTTAGTCCGTCTTGGGCTGCTTCATCTGCCATCTTATTTGCCGATGCCTCACAAGTCTAGATGACCCTAAGTACAGTATATATGATATAGATAGCTTAGATTCACAAATTGACTTGATCTGAAGTTTTGAACCCGAACAAAAGAAAAATGTGTGTGGCATGACTCAGTTTTCATAAGAACCTGCAGTTTTTTTTTAGTAAAACTACCCAGGGAGAAGGGCAATGCATGCGGTCTATGATCTCATCTCTCCATTCATTTCCGATCATTTTGGCTACTAGAGGTTTTCGTCAAGAGTTTGTTGTCCAGGCGACATTTTATAGGCAGCTCAGAAAATCAATGTGCCTGGCTATGGTTGTTCCACATTACTATTTTTTAAATGAACCAAGAAGCACTAACAATTGTAACGAACTCGGAGTTACTAGAACTCTTTGTTTTTGCATGCCACATGGTATAGAAGACAAAAGATATTGGGGCGATAAATAACAGCAGTGAGAAATCAAGGGTAAAATCAAATTTGGAGAACTACAGTTCCTTCGAACCAAAATACATGCAGTTTAATAGGCAGCCCAGCTCAGCAACGTTGCTAACATCTATATCTTCCATGTGCTTTCTGTGGAACCATTTCATCAATCCATCAACAACCAAGATAAATTTCAGAAAAAAAAATGCAAAAGACAAATGGATCAATGATGTTAATATAGGAAGAGGTGACGTATGCTGCAAGCCGAGGTGCTAGAGAAGGTTTAAAAGCGGCTGAAATTCTGTAGATGTAGATGGGCCAGTAACATGGTGCTGGTTACACTGCTGTTGTGCTCCAGAATCGTGCAGGGAAGGGCAGGGAAGGGCACAATAGGTTCATCAACATTGGTCGGAGTGAGTGTTCGACTGTTCCTTCTTCGTTCTGGTCTGTCAGTCCGTCTCTAGCTGCTCCATCGACCCTTTTATTTGCTGATGCCTCACGCCTAGATGCCCCTTTTCAAGTACAGTATTTATGATATATATAGCTCACTTTCACAAATCTGACTTGATCTGAAGTTTTATACCTCAATAGGAGAAAAATGTGTGTGGCATGACTCAGTTTATTTTCATAAGAACCTGCAGTTCCTTAGCAAAACTACCCAGGCGGGAGAAGAGCAACGCAGTCTACAACCTCAACTCTCCATTCATTTTCTGTTAAATTTGGCTACTAGATGTTTTCGTCAACAGTTTGATGTCCAGATGACATTTTATAGGCAGCTCAGAAAATCAATGTGCCTGGATGTGGTTGTTCCACATTTTTTTATAAATAAATCAAGAAGCACTGACAATTGTAACAAACTAGGGAGTTACTAGTTACTCTTTGTTTATGCATGCCACATGGTAGAAGGCACAAATTTTTGGAGGGACGGTAAATAATAGCACTGATAAATCAAGGGTAAAATTAAATTATGAGTACTTTTACATTCCCTTCAAACCAGAATACAAGCAGTTTAATAGGCGCCCAGCTCAGCAATGCTAACCTTTATTATCTTCCATGTGCTTTCTGCGTACCATTTCATCAATCCATCAATAACCAAGACAGTTTTCATGAAAAAAAGCAAAAGACAGATGGGTCAATGATATTAATATAACAAACGCTAATAGTTGCCGGGGGTGTTCAATTAGTTACTCTGTTTTTTTTCATGCCATTGGGTTTGACACATTCTGTTACAGAGAAACAAAAAGACAAGACATCAAACAAAAATGCAAATAAATCAAGGAAATACAGTATGTTCTTAATGTTGTCTATAATTTACTTGTGAGTAAATTGCACCGTGGGTACTTAAACTATTGAGTGGTTATCGGATGGGTACTTCAACTGAAAAACGTAACAGCTAGGTACTTAAACTATTGGTGGTTCCCATGATAGGTACTCTAACTAATAACATAACAGCTAGATACTTAAATTATTGGTAATTCCCAGATAGGTACTCTAATTACAAATTCCGTCAGTGCATAACGAGACAAATTAATAAGTATAATTAATTCATCATTAGCATATGTTTACTGTAGCCCGACATTATCAAATCATGGACTAATTAGGCTTAAAACTTCGTCTCACAAAAGCCGGCTGATAAGCAATGGTCACCGAGACAACTGAACTTATGATTTGACAATGTCGTGCTATAATAAACATATACTAATAATGGATTAATTATATTTAATTAATTTGTCTTGTTATGTACTGACGGAATTTGTAATTAGAGTACTTATCTGGGAGCCACCAATAGTTTAAGTACATAGCTGTTACATTTTTTAGTTGAAGTACCTATCTGGGAACCACGAATAATTCAAGTACTCAGCTGTTACGTTTTTCAGTTGAAGTACCCATCTGGTAACCACCCAATAGTTTAAGTACCTACGGTGCAATTTACTCTTTACTTGTCTATATATATTGTGTGCGGCAGCTCCATCACAAGTTTGGAAGTCTTATAGGACAACCTTGATCCATGCTTGCTGGGGTAGTGGCTAGCTACTGGAGTTGTTGCCGGTAAATGACTTGTTTGCCACTTGCACAGTTTCATACGGCAAGGCATAGGCTTATTGGTCCGAGTTAGAGGTATTGCTGTTGGGATGGCTTGGTCCATCCCCAGAAGTACTGTATAGTACTAGCAGTTACTCAAGGGGAAAGTTTGGCAATTGTCCATTTTCACCAGTTTTTTGTCATGTCAACATTGAAAGTATGATTAAAAATTCAAATTGCAAAGCATAAATGACATACATGGAAATATAAATTAGTGGTCCAATATAATTAACTTTTGTGCGCCCCACTAAAATGTCATCTTGGTTCCCAGATACCCGCCCTGCTAGGAGACTTGACCATGGTGCCCGTAGGAGAGTAGCAGGCAGCGATCCACCAGCAAAGAAATACTTGTTTAGGGTATACTGTTCGTCCTCATCTGGTCACTGGTCTGTGGTCTCAATCCGGATTTTGGGACTGTTTGGATCTGGACACATTACTTAGCAGTGGAGGAGAGTTGGGGTTTCTACCGTTCGTAGCTATGCTGGCTGAGATGCATTGCAAAGTTGGAGGATCCTAACCTATTTTCTGCCTTTCTTGTTCGCTGGTGCTTCACATGCCCAGATGTCCCTTTTATTTCCATGTATGATGGGAGCCTCACATTTCACAAATATGGTTGACCAATAGCTTTGAACCTAAACCATGGATAGTTTGTGTAACATGCATGTGTCAATCTTATAAGAAGCTGCAAAAGCTACAAAGGGGAAGAGAAATGAGGTCTATAATGACTTCACCCTTTAATTCTTTTCATAACAATATAGCTACCAGATGTTGTTGTCAATATAGCTTGCCATCATGTTTTTTATAGGCAGCTCGGCAAATAAATGCACATAACTTATTCAGATTTATTAGTTTTTTAAAATGGCCAACACCAGTGAATCAAATGATGCGAAGAACTACCATTGTCTGACTTCAACCGTTTGCCATGCCACAAGGGCTGCTCTCGGCTTCACGGCCCATACAATGACTAATCTATCTCTTTCTTCTTGCGCTCTCTACAGCTCAGCTTGTAGTTGTTGGAGCGACTGTTCTAGTGTGGGATCAGGGGCTGGTTGCACCACTGCTGGCTGCTGGGGCTGGCTCCTCTATTCGTCCTTGTTGCCCGGGTTGGTTTTCTTTGT
This sequence comes from Chrysopogon serrulatus, assembly GCA_015844335.1. Lineage (NCBI taxonomy): Eukaryota > Viridiplantae > Streptophyta > Magnoliopsida > Poales > Poaceae > Chrysopogon > Chrysopogon serrulatus. The sequence continues at coordinate 98,904 of JADLZL010002201.1, forward strand.
CCTCGACCTCAAGGTGTTCTTGGACGGTTTGGCAAAGTGGTGTTGGTGCTCCGCGAGCTGCGCCATGGCCTTCCCGATGTAGGACTTTCCTCTTGGGAACCATGATGGGTCTTTGAGTGGCCTAGCACAATGGGCACCAAAATATTGGAGGAATAGTATTCCAACAAGGGTAAACAAAAGTGCAGAGCTTTACCAAGTGAAGGTTGACTCGCCGAAGGACTTTCGCCCGGTGAAGCACAACAACCAAGGTAGCAGATCCTAGGTAGTCTATCTAAATGATCATCCTCTTATTGGAATTTTAGCGTACCTTCATCGGGTTTGGTTACACACATTTTCTTATCCAAAACTGCCCTCTAACTACTACATAATATTCTAGTAAGTATTTGTGGATCCGGCACTATTTTCTACTGTTTTTGATTGCTGATGCTTCACATGCCTCGATGCCCCTTTTATTTCGATGGCTGATAGTCAGCTCACATTCAAATAGAACCTATACCATGCATAGGTTTTCCGTAACATGGCCACAAACTTGTAAGGTTTTGTAGAAGCTACAAAGTGAGAAGAGAAATGCGGTCTATATCTTCATCTCTTCATTCTTTTCAGGTCAATGTAGCTTCTAGATGTTCTTGGTAATAGCTTGCTATCTAGAGACATCTTATAGGCAGCTCAGCTAATCAATACACATAACTTTTCTACATTTATTATTTTTTAAGAAGGCCAATAAAGACCAGTGAGATCATTGATGTGAAGTATCTATGCGTTTTTAAAACTGAATCCACTTGGATTTGGCTGGTCATTTGGATTTAGATTATATAAAAATGAGAATATGATGGAATAGACTATTATACCCTTGGACATGTGATGCTTTTTTCTTGAGTAATAACATAGACAAATACAAAGTATGGCGAATTTTAATGGCAGTATAAATCTCCTGACCCACTGCCTGGTACCACTCAAAATACTAGTGATGATGTCATAAACTCACAAAACATGGCTGTGTAATGGAACTCCAAAACTCAAAATACTAGTGATGTCATAATGCATGCATGGCTCGTTCTGTAATATTATTCCAAAAGTATACAAATACAACTAAATTGTCCTGTACATATTGAAGTCATTGTCATATATTGCAGCCACATAAATCTTTTATATCTTCTTTTTCTGTCAATCGAAAGAAAACAGCACAAAATCTTATTAAAAATTTTACCCAAAAAGAAATATAGCCCCATCACAAGGATTGAGAAATGCATGAGGGAAAATTGTTTTAACGCATCAAAACATTTCCTTCTTGTGACATGAACACGCCTTTGGTGAAACGATCCGCGATTTCCTCGAAGAGAAATCCACAGAGTACATCATTTACAGTTGATACCACAGTTCATACATCGCAAAAAGGTACAAGTTATAAGGTTTTACAACACTTGGAGGTATACCTAAGTACAAAGTATCCTAGCGATATACGCACACAGGTCAACATCAGAGTAGACGTAGCGCCACAGCGGGTGAAGGCTCCTCCTTCACAAACAATCATCAGAGTCGGGGTAGAGTATCAGCGGGCGTAGACTTGATCTCCTTAACCAAACTTGAGTGTAGGAACGAGACCACCTAATTCTTCCAGCTCCATTATCGTCGTAGTCCTCCTCGGGTACCAAACCTGCTCAACTCTATCAGTACGATTTGTACTGGCCACTAGCTCCCACCCTATGCTTTGCTTTGCTATGTGGTAAGTGGAATGCAAGGGTAGAGGAAAAGGCCTATATTTGGCTGTAGTTTTCCTATGCAAATTCATAACATAAATATAATATAGTTCATCAAGTTTTAACCCATCTCATCCATACATCCATCCATCCCATCCATATCCACATCCACATCCACACATCTCACCACACTCTCACTCTCTAGTCGGCAAGGAAGACTCCCGCTCCTCCTTGCCTCAACGGCCTAAGCCGGAATCCAACAACACCCAGGGGGGAGAAGAGAAAAGGACTCCACTCACTATAACGAATGAGGGGTACTCGTAGGGAATGTCCGTACCGGGGACACGGCTATACGTATAGATTTAGTAACTCTGCAGAGCTTGTACACCTGGAACCACAAGATCACCATCATCGACGATGCCTCGTCTAGGCGATACCAAGCTGCCGCCTAAGCGGCCCGATGCCACTCTACCACTCGGCTGGGGGCACCAGGAGATCCACCGCACGCTTGAGTGAGGCGGAGGCGTGGTACCGGATCCCGATGGATACCACGCTGTCTCAGGAGGGTGTGGGTCTCGGCACCCGTACCTCCCTACACTATCACCTATCAACCTAGTAGTAGCAGCAGGGGGCCAGCTAGTCGTCAAGTCGGACCCCGCCCATTCAGAGACGAGTGGTGTGCACGAAAGAGTCCCATGAGCCGCATACTCGCCCAATCAGTCCTTAGAGGGACTGGACAGGATATCTTCACAAGGGGGCTCGACACGTGCCTCGAAAGCACCTCCATTCCGAGGATTCGTCCCACAAAGGCACTCCTCCCCGGAATCTACTCACATCACATGTACCCGCCACAGGTACTCTCTCACATAGGGAGTGCCCAGATCACACTCCACCGGCAAGACTTGTCCCCTGACTCGTCGTAGATCCTGCCCAGTCGACACAACCCTCGCCACACACCCAAGACACACGCCAAGATCTCTCCCACGTTATCCCCAGTTATCCAGTTCACGGCACCACGTGCCTTAGCCACACACAAGCATGTATGAGTAAAGTGTAAGTGTGTAGCAAGTATCATGAGGTAGGCGGCGTTTATCCCTAGCAGCGGGTGTGCAGGAGAAAGGTTGCGTCAAGGTAATGGCTTATCAAGCAATCTACCATGCATCCTATCACAGTTCATTTGCATAAAGTAAAAGCGCTAGCGACTACATATTGCATGACTAATAGGATTCTACGAGGTTGGGTGGGACGTGGCACCTGTTCATAGCAATCCATTGCCATCCACATCTGGTTGACCTTCATGTCTCCTCCCTCTAGTAGATCTTCGGTCCGCCCCATTGTCACCGCAATGCAACTACCTCGGTATAGCGACAAACAAGACGAAGAACAATCAATTCCCTAACCAAAATCCAATACTCCCCAAAAAAAGGCAACAAGATATAGAAGAAACCAGATAACTCCGAACAAACACTAAAAGACTTAGCCCTCGCGGAGAGTGTCCGATCCTCGGGCTCAAATAAATAGAAGTGGTTGTCCGCTAAGCACAAGCCCGGATCACGACCATGGTATAGCCGGTACTTCCCGGTCGATCGTGTCGACATGCGGCTTCAAAAAGAAGAGGCCTTGATCCTAGCTTAACTTAACCAAACACCACGGTTGCGACCTTCCGATCCGAACATCATGGAAATTGGCGAGGATCGGAGGGTCGCAAGCAAGAGAGAAGGGAGAACAGAACAAGTGGGGTTTGGCACTTGCGGCCTTTAACCCGCAAGTCACAACGACTATATAGGGTTCGAGTATGAACGATTAACACGAAATAGAGGAATTGTGACTTGGTTCCGAGGCTCTTTGGCTTACCCATCATGGTAGCCGACGGTAGCAAAAGAGATTGGAACACAAACAATAGAGGAGCGGATACGGGTCCTCTCGACCCAAGACGACAACAACGTCGGGAGCCGAGAAGAGAGTAGCACAACTTAGGGGAAGAGAGGAGGGTTAGCTGGGCATGTCCATGTCATGGCCTCAGTCACATCCTCAGTGAGGATGGTTTTCCAACGGTCGATCTGGTCGACTCACACGGCCTGAGAACGAGACATAGACCATAGCTTTGCTAACTAGAAGAGATAGTCCGGTCTTTGATCCAATCGTCATGGCTAAGACGGGATCGAACAGAACGGGCTAGCGGGGAAAAATAACAGGTAGAAAAGAGAGGAAGTGGTGGTCTACCCCTTCCAATGCACATGCCACGGCAAGGGCAAGGCATCGGAGAGGAGCGATGCACGAGAGATCACACGTGCCTAAACCTCTGGTAGGGTACCTCGACCAAGGTGCACTATATGCACTAAGGCATTCTCCAGGGTCTCAGCGGTGCGGTTGTCACCGTGGGAGCCCAAGGAATGCTATGATCTCACTAGGTACAAACATACTAGGGTTTAAGCACAAAAGAACCAAAGAGGGAAAACGAGGTCCACCTCCTTTGATTCACTCGCATTGCGATCGACGGAAATCAAAGGAATAAAGCAAATAAAGAACACTAATCAACACGGATAAGCGAGAAAAAGGAGACTCTGGTTCCACGGCGCTTCGGTCCACGTGACATGGCGATAGTCACTGATCGAAGGTGGTGGAACAAGAGATTCGATCCGCGCCCTTCTGGATTAGCGAGAATCGAAGGTGAGCAAAAGAGTCGAATGGTCCCGTGCTTCCCTAACCTACCCGTCATGGTAATGGACGGTGGTCGAAGGAAAGGAGACCTAAGTCTTGCACGGTTCCACAACTCACGCCATCTCGTAGGGCACCACGACCTCCGTGCTAATAGGGCAGCATAATGCTATTCCTAAGGTCCATAGCGATGCGGTTGTCACCGCTAGGTCCGAAGGAATGCTATGGTCTACATGGCACGAGCATACGAGGTGGTTTGGGAAAAGAGTAAGAGAAAGAGGGGAAAAAGAGGTAAAGCCCAATGGTCATGGCGAGATGACTCGCGGCCATAAGCTTTACCTACACGTGTTGGCTCCCGTCATATCACAACTGTCGCTTCCTATTTCGTCTCCCATTAGACTAGGTCATGAAGGGCTCATCATATACGGGTAATATCCGCATTGCTAAGCCCCTGGTGACCATGTCCTAGGGCCGAATAGGATCGCTCTGATCGTAGTACTACGGAGCCAACTAAAAACACGAGAGATGGGAGCCCGTTCGGCGTCACGACCATAGCGAGGCAAACCCGCGATCGCACGTTCGAACACGTCGCCCTCTCGACCGGCTCGAAGGCTCGGTCCTCAGACAAACACCACACAACACACAAGAGGCAACAACAGAGCACAGGAATTAAACCGACATAATCATAGGCAGAGTACACATGTCCGTAGCACAAGAGATATAGACCGGCGCGAAGGCACGGCACAGGCATAGATAGGCAGATATGGATAAAATGCGACATCCGTGGATTATGAATGGAAAAGAGCAAGCTTTGCCGACGCCGAGGTTGGCGTCGGCGGGGTTTCAAAGTTCGACCTTGTCGGCGGAGAAAGGCGAGGCCGGTAGGGTTTCATGGAGCGACGCCGGAAGTGCCAGGAGGGCAGCAGTCAGCCGCGGCCTGCTGTAGCCACATTTGGCCACCTCCGGCCGGCTGTGGTCTGCCGTGACCAGCCTGCAGCCAGCTCTGGCCGGCTGCCGGTGGCCAACAGCTAGCTGCGGCCAGCCAGGGGCAGGCTGCTAGTGGCCGGGAGTGGCTACGGCTGGCCGGGCGAAGGCGAACGCGGCTAGGATTGGCCGGATGCTGGCTGCGACCTCCCCGCAACGTGTAGAAGTGGCACGAAGGCCAGTCTCAGATGCTGTTGCTGGCAACTTCAAAGGAAAAAGAAGAAAGGTGGGGTTTTGGGCATGGATGCTCACCGGTTGCGGGGAAGAGACCTCGGCGAGGTGGAGCAGAGGCAGTGGAGCTGCGCCTAGGGCGCTGGCCGGTCGTGACTTGCCCTGGCGGCCGGCAGCCAGCTGTAGCCGGCCTGTAGCCAGCTCTGGCCAGCCACGGCCAGCTGCTGGTGGCTTGTGGCCTGCAGCGGCCAGCGGGAGTTGGCTGTGACAGCCGGGAGGTGGCTACAGGTGGCCAGTGTTGGCCGGGTCGAGTCGGAGGCAGCTGAGGCGAAACAGGGAGCGGCCGGGGCGCGGTGGAGCATGGCGACGTTGGCTTGGAGTGAGGGCAGAGGTGACGCGGAGGCGGCCAGAGCACATCGTCGCGCGAGGTGCGGCGTTCCCGGCAAATGTCGCCCTCGCGGGGTGGCACGCTGCTCGGGCGGGCGCTTCGGGCGTAGGAGGCGATGCAGGACGCGGTCGGAACGGCAGAGACGAGGCGGCGCCCGGGACGGACGAGGACGTCGCGTCGTGGCGGGCGAGGTGCTGCTCCCGCACGGCAGCGGCCGCGGGCGTGGTGGAGAGGCGGCGGCTCCCTCGGCCGGGCCGCTCGGTGTCGTGGTCGGCAAAGGGCCGCAAGCGTCCGTCGTGGTGCCGAGGCGTGGAAGGGCGTACGCGCGATGACTAGGCGAGGACGGGGCGGCTGCGTGGGTGTGTGCTTGGTGCCGTAGGAGGTCGCCGCGGTGGCGCAGCTTGGTGAGGAGGTGGCCAAAGCGGCGAACGCGCCACGACGTGGCGGAATGGAGCCGTGGCGAGGTCCGCGCGACGCCGCCGTGGTGGTGTCCAGCCTGGTCGCGTTCTGGTGGTGGCGTCGGGCAGCGGTGTTCGCCCGCGGATGACGAGGCGGTGGCGGCTCGGTGTCGTCGGCGCCGCGACGCCGGCGCGGGTCGGTGCTCGCTGCCGAGGAGACAGGGGGCACGACGGCTAGCGGGGGGGGTTCGACGGAGGGGTGTGCAGGTGGCACGGCGAAGCGGCACGGCGAGGCAGGCCCGACGCGGGCGACCGCGACGCTGGGTCGCTGGGCCTGGCGCCGCGCCGAAGAAGCAGCAGGGAGGAAGAAGAAGATGGTGGCGGCGCTGGGAGGAAAAACGAGGAGGCGATGGCGGCCGTGGGGTTTTTTATACCGGGCGCGAGCTAGGGCTACAAAGGGGCAAGTGGGGCTATCCTCGTCGCTGCGTGCTAGCGTTAGGACGACACGCGCGCATCGCGGGCGCGCCGCCGCGAAGCCGGACGGGCGGTGCGTGCGACGCACGCGAGGCGCTGTGTGCGCCGTGGCGGCGGCGGCGCCGGGAGCGCCGCTCCTGCCCCGCTAGGGTTAGCAGGGGGCGGCGGCTAGCGGGCCTAGCGGGCCAGTGTGGGCTTCCTGGGCCTGTCGTGCTGATGGGGGTGAGCGGGCCGAGGTGGGCTGCGCACTGTGGGAAAGAGGGATGCCGGAGCGGCTTGGCTGGGCCTGGCCCTTGCGGGAGTGAGGGAAAGGAGGAGCATAGCTGGTCGGCTTATGGCCCAACTAGGAGAGAAGGGGAAATGGATTTTACCTTTCCCATTTCCATTCCTATTTTCCATTTCTCTATTTTCCTATATTACTCTTAGAGCTCCTACGTGCACATACATGTACACTGTCACCATCTCTACTCTTTATGGAAGTCTTCTAGAGGTCATAAGGTTAAAGGGCTTCCATCCCAAGGATTGGCAACGTAGGGGTCATGTCAATGGTTATTGCCTTTAGGGGGAGAGAGTGGGTCAGTATAGTAAGGGTGAAAAGAAAAGGGAATGTCTCCATCGATGATTTGCTATTCGAGAGTCGATAAGATTCCTCGAGATTGCGGAATTATATCCAGAGGATGAGGGAATTTCGATCAAGATTTCGGTTTGTCCTGCTAGAGGTACAAAGGAAGTTGCTATGGTTTGTGCTCTCCGACGCGAAACACTAGACCAAGAGAGAAGCTCCGGCAAACACCTACAATCAATTCTATATGTGTGCAGTGATTTATTTATAAATTGTTCCCGGTTAGCTCATGTTTGACCTACAATCTACATGCTTCACATAATTATAGGAAAAAGTTTTAAAAAGTTCAAATTTTTGGTGTCCGGTAAAACCCGGGATGTTACACTTGGTCTTTATGATTCTCTCAAATACTCTGATGAAGACTGAAATGTGGAGTGCTGAAGATTGCAATCTACTCCCTCTGTCCGATAAAAAGAGTTGCTATAGGATTTGAGCAAGTCAAAGGTTTATAGAAAATTTTAGCAACATTTACATCTCCAAATAAGAATATTCAAGAAATATAATATATTTAGTGATTTATCTATGATACTAGTAATGTACCGATAATATTAATATTTTCTTATATATTTGATCAAAATTGAAAATATTTGACTCTCGTTAAGTGAGAATAACACTTTTTGTGGAACGGAGGGAGAACGACTGAAAATGCTAATTTTTAAATACGAAAGTAGCCTTAGTAAAAGATACTATACTAAGTACAATATAGTTTTAACTTAACCTAAGGATAAAAAATTTGTAACAATAAATAAGATTTAAATTAAAAAATTCAAAATTTAGATCTACGAGGGCACAAAATATGGGCCGTAACAAGTGCCACCTTAGTTTAAGCCGTAACAAGAGCCACCTTAGTTTAAGCTGGTATAACAAGAGCCACCTTAGTTTAAGCTGGTGTTTCAATGAATTTAGATATTAAATATATGTAAATATGCCATGCAAATGAAAAGACTATAGATATAACTGAAAAAATGACATATGCACCAGTGATTGATAAGTTTATATAGATACAACTGGATAATGACCACAGAATATCTGTAATGCCAATTATGTTATTAGGAAACTAATGAACAAAGAGAAAAGAACGTGAAGTTTAATACCAGAGGTATTAAATAGTGACTAGTCCACTGAAACGAAACGACAAACTTGCAATTTAATTAGCAATTATTAGTGGTCCAATTACTATCCCCGGCTGAAAAAATGGTCTTGGTTCATGGATACTACTGTGTCTTGCTGTTCCATGTGGTCGTATTGAACGGCAAAACTGTATGAGAGTAGCATGGAGCAGCGTCGTGTTGATAGTGATCCTAGGTTTGAGCCGAAAGTGAAATAGTGATCCTAATGCATGCTATCACTGCTGGGTCTAGCTTTGAGCCGACAGTGAAATAGTTTGAACACTGCTGTGTGCTGAACTAGTAGTGATTTTTTAGATCCATTTCTGATGGTGATGCTAGGTTGGACCCGTACTTTGACAGAGAGCTCATCACAAATGGTTCATGATACAAATCAAGAGTGATAAATTGTCACAAGCAGCTTTTCATAAATATTTTCTGTACTAGTGCTTTCAGAAAGACCGTGCCCAAGCAAGTGGCAGTTGTAATAGTGATTGTTGATGTGTGAACCTATCAGTTGAGATTTACACTGGTTTGGTGCTACTGCTGGCCAACGTTGTGTATATTAGAAAATCGATTGGAGTGATATATGCTTGTTGGTGGTTCCCTATATTTTCTATATGTAGGGAGTATATACGTTCCCTGCGTATGCCTGCAAACTGTTTGACTCTCCGGATCATATAATATCAGGTCGAGATTATTTGATCAAAGTTGACAATGGCTACAGGTACAAAATCTCTGGATGCTAGATGATGTGGCTATCTATTGGAGTTGTCGTTGTTGTCAAGGGACCTTTTATGCCTGTTCGACACCAGCACCCATTACTGTTGTCGTACTGAGTCATGTGTAGAAGGGCACAAGCTCATTGGTCGGAGCCAGAGCTGTTGCATATTCCCAATGGGAAGGGCTGAAGCATCCCCAGCTGCCCCATGAATCACAGTGATCTAGAGAACAACAGCCCACTCCGCCTTTTCTGCCTGTCTTGTTTGCTGATGCTTCACATGCCTAGATGCTCCTTTGTTTTGAGTATGACACACACCTCAAATTCATAACTTGCTAAATTTGAACCTAAACCATGGAAGAATTTGCACATGCCTTAGACTTGTAACAAGCTATATTGTTTTTAAACTATGTACACACAAGAGCAATGCGCTTTGTCACCTCATCTCTCTTCATTCTGTTTGTATCAATGTAGCAACTAGATATTCTTGTGTGTCAATAGCTTGCCATCCAGATACCATATTTTATAGGCAGCTCAGCAAAGCAATGTAGCACTTGTTGACTGTTATTTTTTTAGAAGGGGGCCAAAGACCAGTTATGTCAGTAGTGTAGTTAATGCAAGAACCTACAATTGCAATAAACATTGGGGACTACTTAGTTACTCTTTGTTTTTGCATGCCACATGATAACAGAAGATATACTTGGGCAACAACAATTAATAATTTAATAGTAGATTCACATAAATCACGGGGAAAGGGGTAAATTTCGTAGGCAATTGTACAGTACCCTCAAATCAACAGTGGAATCTTAGGGTTATTACAGGGAAACGAGCCATGACAGACCATTACATACATCCGCAAATTGTACACATTCACCGTGGGAATCTGGTTGGCAGCACAGTGAAATGTAAGTACACGTTCTTTCCGAACTGCCGAGTGTAAGAATATGATACCTGTCGTAACACGTTAGGATTAGAATCCAGTTAGGACTACCTCCTTTTTGTATCTGTAATCCCTGATCGTTATATAATGAAGCTAAGGCTAACTTGAGGGGTTAAGCCGTTCTAGTTTATCTTACCTTGTCTGTCAATTTTTTTAGATAAGGGAACCAAGGTTCCAGCCTCTACCATCCGAAGATGGTACACAGCTGATACAAGTATAGTTATTAAAGTTCAAAAGAACATGACCACCTAGTGATCAACCACACACTAAAAAAAGATAAGACTCTCTCAAGTTCAGCATCCAAAACGACTGAGGACCAGACGCAACGTTGCTGAAGAAAGACAACACAACTATGATGGCAGACGATTATGAGTCCTCCAACCGAACTTGGAGAAAATCACCAACAGCAAATTCTCCCAACGTCTACAGCCTTCCGAGAAAGACTGTCGATCCTCCGCCTTATGTAGCATGGACCATTGCTTGATCCAGTACGTCGCTCTGAAAATCACCTGCAGCTATTGGAGATGCTGTATTAGAATCAAGCAGTGGGGTTGATGCAGAGAAAAGAGCGATCCGAAGTAGAAGAACAAGCGAGGCTGAGGAACAGATTATCGATAGGCAGGCAGATGAATGTTTAGATGGAACATGTTGCTTACAACTCTGTTGCTACCCCCCTCTCTCACCTCCAATGCTCCAAGGTGCAAAAACATTGACTCTACATTTGAATAAATTTCAAAAATTTATTATTATGATTTTTGGATATTTCTAAAATATTTTTAGTTCGATTCACCTACTTAAACTTTCAGTTTAGTACGATTTATCCCCATGACGTGGTGTTACACCATCAAAATCTCGTAAGGCCCAAAAATAAATGGTTTTAAAAGTTGAGGAGGAGGAAAAAACTGGTTTTGTAGTTGAAGAGGGATACGGTGATATATATATTTTTTTTTGAGAAAAGGATACTGGACAGTTGAGAGAAGTAATTATACTTTTTTCCTTGCTATCAAGCATACACGGGCTCAGCCCAACTAAATGCGTGCTCATTTGCTTTCCACAAACACGCGTACTGGGTCAATGAACCGGTCTGGGAATCCCGACATGCCCCAGGAACTTCTTGGCTGTTAGGGATTGCACCAGCAACATGGTGCCGATTTCACTACTGTCGTACTGTGGAATCGTATAGAGAAGGGCATAGGTTCGGGTCTGAGTGGGGCTGTTCCTTCTTGGACCTGGTTAGTCAGTCCATCTCCAGCTAATCCATCTGACATCTTATTTGCTGATGCCTCACATGCTCAGATGTCCCTTTTCAAGTAGAGTATATACGATGTAGATAGCTCACATTCACAAAATCGACGATGTGAAGTTTTGAACATGAACAGTAGAAAAATTTGTGTGGCATGACTCAGTTACTACTCAGGGAGAAGAGCAATGCGGTCTGTAACCTCAACTCTGCATTATTTTTTATTTTGATAAATTTAGCTACTAGGTGTTCTATTGTCAATAGCTTGTTGTCCAGACAACATTTTATAGGCAACTCAGAAAAATCAATGTGCCTGGCTGTGGTTGTTCCACATTATTAATTTTTTTAAATGAATCAAGAAGCACCGACAATTGTAACAAATTCAGGAGTTACTATTTAGTCTTTGTTTTTGCTTGCCATATGGTATAGAAGACACAAAATTTTGTGATGATAAATAATAGCACTGATAAAAATCATCGGTAAAATTAAATTTTGAGTACTTTTACAATTCCTTCAGACCAATACAGGAAATCCAATTCTCCTAATTTGACGGTTTAGGATTAACAATGACATCCTTCTTACAGCTTGTACCCCAAGTATGTTTTAGTAATATCACATAAATCATAGTGATATTATGGGAAAAAACCCAAGACAAACTAGCAAAATACGTGCATTTAGTATTCTAAACTATATAGGCCAATGTTAAATGTTAAACCTTCCTCAACCTTCTCCACTAGTACACAGAGTACTCTGCTAGTCAAAATTCATGTTCAATCTTGGATAAGCTTCGTGGCCTGTCTCTTCGGGTCAATAAATTTACCAAGCTGTGGACATGAAGAATATTACAAGGCGTAACCTCCTGTTTTGTTCCTAATTCCTCAAATGCCTAGGGATGACCCTCGAAGCAGTGATTCCATCCAAATATATATTCTGACCTAAACGATGCGTGTGATTTGCTTCAAAACTGTTCTCCCAGAAGCCACACATGGGGAAGGGCAATGCAGGTTACCTCCTCTTGGTTCCTTCCATGCTCATATAGCTACTACTACTCTATAGCTTGTCAGGTTCTTCGTGTAAACAGCTGAGGACTAATATATAGGCAGCCCAGCTCAGCAAATGTTGCTAACTTTTATATCTTCCATGTGCTTTAAATTTCTGTGGTACTGTTTCACCAATCCATTAACAACCAAGATAATTTTTAGGAAAAATGCAAAAGACAAATGGGCCAATGATGCTAATATAAGAAGCGCCAAAAGTTGCAAGGGACGTGGGGGGTCACTAGTTAGTACTCTTTTTCGTGTGTCTATAATTTATATGTCTATATTGTGTGCGGCAGCTCCATCACAAGTTTGGAAATCTTCTAGGACAACCTTGATCCTTGCTGGGGTAGTGGCCAGTTACTGGAGTTGTTGCCGGCAAGTGGAGAAGTCAAAAGAAAGCTAATAGAACTACGAAATATTGCTCAAATATTGACTTACCTATGACATACCTGCTTGTACTGTGAGGTTAATTATGTGACACACACAACTTTGATGGAGAATATTTCCACCAATGTAGCTATGTATATATGGTTCCATAGTGTTCATGGCTGTTGTGTTGGCAGATGCATGCATTGTCCAATGTAATAGAAGCAACTCTATCTGCTGTCCCAGTTCCTGAATAACCTCCATAGTTTGTGAGGCAATGGCGTCTCCAGTATGAGACTCATTTGCCTTGATGTTCAACTGAGTTTGCACTCTTCCACCTAGCTACATACTTTTTCAAGCATGCCACGTAATACCTATTAAGTAAGAGGTATAATTAAGGTTTTCACTGTTTCCATTCATCACCGTGTGTAGCAAGGGGGCATGTGCATGAGAGCAGCCCATGATAGACCGGGACCATGATGATGAATGAAGGGGGGTATGTCTGATATATTTCTGGACGTTGGATCGGATTTGGACGGACAAGATGAGACTGCATAAGGCAGGGTATAATAAGTGTATTGGCTTTGTATTAATAATAAACTGACTTATTTCTCAACAGGAAAAGTGAAGATAGTGTTTGTGGCCGCAACCGCAACAGTGGCGTTCGGCCCTGCGCTCAATTCGCCGCCGTGCCGTGCGTTGGAGCATGCCCGTGCGCATGGGACTGAGGGTGCTCGGGGTGAGCCGGGGCGATTGGAGGTGCTGCGGTAGCATCAAGCACAGCGGTTGGTACAGAGAAAAGAGGGATCGGAAGTAGAAGAACAAGCAGCGAGGCTGACGAACAGATTACAGATACAGAATTACAGATAGGCATGCAGATGAATGTTTTGATCGAACGTGTTGTTTACAATTCTGTTGTTACCACCTCTGTCAACTCCAACCCATAAAGATGTAGATGACTGCAGCCATCAACATGGTGCCGGTTACACTGCTCTGCCGTGCTTCGGAATCGGGTACGGAAGGGCCTAGCCTCGCCTCATTATTGTGTTCGTGCTTGGATCTTGTCCATCAGTCCGTCGATCTTCGGCTGCTCCATCTGCCATCTTATTTGCTGATGCCTCACACGCCCAGATGCCCTCTTTTCAAGTACCGTATATATGATGATATAGAGAGCTCACATTCACAAATCGACTTGATCTGAAGTTTTGAACCTGCACAGGAGAAACAGTGACTTCCAACCTGCAGATCAATTTCAAGTGACTAGGCCTCCTGTTCAGACCGCCCAGCAGTTTGAGGACATTCAGCAATCTGAGGATAACCAAGACCACTTGCAGATGGTCCAGCAACCAAGGCAAGAGCAAACCTTGATTGAACCAGCTGCTGCAGATGGAACAAATGGAATCCTAAACAATAATGGAAATGTTGGTTCGGCCCTGGGAAACTTTCAGCAGCTTATCCCAGACCAAGCTGAGATCATGAATGCAATGGTAGCTGATAATTTTATCCACGATCACCCAGTTCAGCTAGGCTTAGGAATGGCTGGAATTGAGGACAGTGACCTTGCCTGGTCTCAGGCCAACAATGCAGAAACAACAAGGCTGGCTGCCAGATTTTTCTCTTCAGGTAACCCATCCAATTTGCATGTCAACATACCTGCTACTTGGGCTAATTTTATAGTAGCCCAGTTATTGAATCCAAACAGCTTCGATTGGTTCAGGAAGCTGTTAGTCTCTGGATTAACTTGCTCACTTGACAGCCCTGAGTCTGGATTGGTAAAACTATCTGTTCCTTCTGCATGTCTAGAGCCTAACTTAACATGTACAACAGATCACTTGATGGAAGGACAGGAGGAGGGATCTAAGATGGATGCCCCGCCTAAAAAAAGATGCAGCAGCAGAGCTCCTGTCATAGTTGAAACTGAGGTAAGAAGAAGCCCCAGAATCAAAAATGTTAATTTGGGATACAAAGTGGATGGGTGTAAAGAAAAAAACAGTCATGCATGTAAACTTAAGCCACCCACCTTGAAAAAACCTCTATCAAGAAATTGGCTACTCAGTTCTGTAAATTAGATGAATCTGAAGTTTCTGATGATTTGCTACAGGCTAAGAGGCAGAGACCCTATCCTGTGGCAAGAGCCAGGATTGTTCCTGTGGAAACTGACCTACCTGCAATTGGAGAACAAGGAGAGGCTGATGATGCCAATATTGGCAGTCAGGAAGGAGAAGCCCAGAGAATCAATGATGAATAGAGCTCTCTGCGGGGATGCTAAAGGATGGCTCATGGAGGCCAGTTTTGCTGTTGTTCCTTTGTTGTTAGTGTCTGTTTCAGTCTTCAGAAATGTAACAGGGCTAGTGAACCTTTCTGTCGGTTATGGTTTTGAACTTCTTTGTAATGCTCCAGTTAAGGCGTCTGTCATCCTAGAACAACGCCAGCATGGGTCACGGTTTAATACCGTCCTTACCCGTTTGCAGAACTGCTTTTGTTTTTAATGAATCAAAGTCAAGTTAAGAAATGGAATGTGTTATGCTGGAATGTCAGAGGGATGAATGCTGTTCAAAAATGGGATTCGATAAAAAACAAAGTAACTCAATCGGAGTGTGATATTGTGTGTTTACAGGAAACGAAAAAAGAATCCTTTGATCAGGCTTTTCTCAGAAAAGTTCTGCCACCTTTCCTTGATGGATATCTCTTTGTCCCCTCACTGGGGGCCTCTGGTGGTCTGCTTGTTGCTTGGAAAGCTAACCTTGTGCAGGCAACAATGAAGTCTTATTGTGCCAGTGCTATGACAGTTGAGTTCAGATCAAACCTGGACGATTCTATTTGGAACTTGACAAATGTATATGGTCCATGCTCTCCAGAAGGGAAAACTGAATTTACAAGCTGGTTGAAAAATATTGACATGGCAGAGGAAGATTGGATTGTTATGGGGGACTTCAACCTATATAGATATCCTGAGAATAGAAATAGAGATGGGGCTAACATTAATGATATGTTCCTCTTTAATAGCACTATAAGCTACCTTGGTCTGGCAGAAATCCCCCTCTTGGGGAAAAAATTCACTTGGTCAAATATGCAGCACCCTCCTCTTCTTGAAAAGCTTGAGTGGGTTTTCACCAACAGTTTTTGGACCCTGACCTATCCAGAGACTACTTGCAAACCCCTCTCTATGGAAGTTTCTGATCATACCCCCATGGTCATCTCCATTTCGACCTCTACTCCCATTGCTCATGTTTTCAGGTTTGAAAACTATTGGCTTCTCAGAAATGACTTTCAGCATGTTTTGGTGAGTAGCTGGTTGGCTCCCAGTAATATTCCTGACCCTGCAAAAAGGTTAACTTCCAAATATAAAAGACTGAGAGCAGCTCTTAGAACCTGGAACTCAAGCCTGCCAAATCTGAAAGGCACTATTGATAATATTTCTGTTACAATTCAATTCATTGACAACTTAGAAGAATTTAGGGACCTAAGTATTGAAGAATGGAACTTCAGGGTTATCCTCAGAGAAAAGATGTTGGAGTCTTAGAACAGCAAAGAGTTTATTGGAAACAAAGAGGGGCAATCAAGTGGGCCACACTGGGAGATGCTGGAACAAAGTTCTTTCATGCTAACGCCACGCTAAGAAACAGAAAAAACACTATTGCTACTCTCAAGGATAATAATGGGACCTCTCACACCTCTCATGCTGATAAGGAATTGCTCCTATGGGAATTGTTCAAGGACAGACTGGGAAAAGTAGAATGCTCTGACATGTTGTTTGACCTGTAATCCCTTATCCAGCCTCATGAGGACCTTAGCAGTTTGGAAGATCAGTTCTCTACCCAAGAAATTGATGACATCATCAAGAATCTTCCAAATGACAAATCTCCAGGGCCTGATGGTTTCAGTAATGAGTTCTTAAAGAAGTGTTGGCCAACTATCAAGAATGATCTTTATAATTTATGCTGGGAGTTCCAATCCAACAATATCTGCCTGCAAAGCATCAACTCCTCATTCATTACCTTGATTCCCAAGATTGACAGCCCAACAACTGTGTCTGACTTCAGGCCAATTTCACTGTTAAACTGTTCAATGAAGCTCATCACTAAACTTTTGGCTAATAGACTTCAGAAGGTAATCATCCCCTTGGTTCACAAAAAATCAATATGATTTCATCAAGAGCAGAACAATTCAAGATTGCCTAGCTTGGTCCTTTGAATATTTACATCTCTGCCAGCATTCCAAAAAAGAAACCATCATCCTCAAGTTGGATTTTGAAAAAGCCTTTGATAAAATTGAGCACAGCACCATCTTAAGGCTACTTGAGGCTAAAGGGTTTGGTCAAATCTGGATTTCTTGGATAAAAAATATCTTGGATTCGGGCTTTTCCAAGGTTTTGCTTAATGGGGTTCCAGGTAAGAACATTTTCTGCAAGAGAGGTGTCAGGCAATGTGATCCCCTATCTCCTTTGCTCTTTGTTCTTGCTGCTGACCTCCTCCAAACCATCCTTAATTCGGCTATGGAGAGAGGTCTCATCAACTTGCCAATTCCTTGTGGCTCCTCCCCAGATTTTCCAGTCATTCAATATGCCAATGACACTTTAATCATCTTAGAAGGTGACCCAAGACAGCTCTTCTTCCTTAAAGCCATCCTTCATTCTTTCCACCTTTCAACTGGACTGAAGGTTAACTTCAACAAATCTTTTCTTGTGCCTATCAATATTCTTGGCAGCAAGGTTGAAATTCTTGCTAACACACTTGGATGTGCTATTGGCACCCTTCCTTTCCCCTACCTTGGCCTTCCCCTTGGAACCTCTAGACCTAAGATTGAAGATTTCATTCCCTTAATATCTAAGGGCGAAAGAAGACTTGTTTCCACTTCCATTTTCTTTTCCATGGCTAGAAGACTTGAATTAACAAATGCAGTCCTGTCTGCATTACCCACCTTCCACATGTGTGCTCTTGCCCTGCCTAAAGGGGTGATCACTCAAATCGACAAGTTTAGGAGACACTGTCTTTGGAGGGAATCGGACATCAACTCCAAAAAGCCCCCAAAAGCTGCCTGGGAGTTAGTCTGTGCAACAAAAGAAGAAGGTGGATTGGGAGTCATTAACCTACAAAGACATAATGAGGCATTGCTGAAGAAGAACCTGGACAAATTCTACAACAAAAAAGATATTCCATGGGTACACCTAGTGTGGGAAAAACACTATCAAAATGGAAAATTGCCTAACCACACCAAAAAAGGATCATTCTGGTGGAGAGACATTCTTAAGTTGCTTGAAGGTTATAAAACAATGGCCACTGTTAAAGTTAGAAATGGACAGACCTGCCTACTCTGGGATGACATCTGGAACAACCAACCCCTAAAGAATGACTTCCTAGAACTATTTTCTTTTGCCAAAAAAAGAACATTTCAGTCAGACAATGGTTGGAGCACCAACAAGCACTTGAGCTATTCTCCTTACCTCTGTCGGCAGAAGCTTTCCATCAGTTTCAGAGGCTGCAAAATCTAAAGGATGGGATGGACACATCTGAACAAGGGGATAGCTGGTCCACAATTTGGGGTCCTTTCTCTGCATCAAAGCTTTACAAGCATAGTGCCTCGCAGCAACAAATACCTGAACACTTTAAATGGCTCTGGAAGACATGCTGCCAACCAAAACATAAGATATTCTTCTGGCTGCTTATGAAGGATAGGTTAAGTACGAGGAATGTCCTGTCAAGAAAGGGAATGCAACTTCAGTCGCACAATTGTGTGCTGTGCCAGACCTCTGTGGAGGAAACAGTGGATCATCTTTTCATCAACTGCCCTTTTCAGTACAGTGCTGGGGGTCAATTGGAATTGACATGCATAATCAGACTGATGTTTTTCAAGCAATTCTTCAGATCAGATCACAAGCAAATCCATCCTTTTTCATGGTAACAGCCATCATTATGTGTTGGGCAATTTGGATTACTAGAAATGATCAAATCTTCAATGGAGTTCCACCATCACGGAATGGCGCCAAGAAATTTTTGTCAAGGAAACAAGAATCCTCTCCCTAAGGGTGAAGGCCAAGTGCAAAGCAACGTTTGATTTATGGATCCAAAATCTATTGTAACCTGTCTCTCTTTTTTCATTTTCTTCGTTTCCTTCTTTGTGTCCTTATTTTTCTTCGTTGTGTTGTGTAGTGTAGTGCAGTGTTTTGTGTAGTAGTGTAGTGTTTGCTCTGCTGTACTGTTGATCTTGGTTTCGTTTTTATTAATAATAATCACCTGTAGGGGCCCTTGGGCCCTTCCAGTTTTCTCAAAAAAAAAAAAATATGTGTGGCATGCATGACTCGGTTTTCATAAGAACCTGCAGTTTCTTAGCAAAACTACCCAGTGAGAAGAGCAGTGCGGTCTGTAACCTCAACTCTCCATTCATTTCCGATCACCTGAGCTACTAGAGGCTTTTATCAAGAGAGCATCGACAATTGTAACAAACTTGGGAGTTACTGGGTCTAGGTATGTAGTAGTTACTCTTTGTTTTTGCATGCCACATGGTATAGAAGAAAGAAGATATTGTGGCAATAAATAATAGAAGTGAGAAATCAAGGGTAAAATTAAAATTTGAGTACTTCTACAATTCCTTCAAACCAAAATATAGGCAGCTTTTAATAGGTAGCCCAGCTCAGCAATGTTGTATATCTTCCATGTGCTTTCTGTGGTACCATTTCATCAATCCATGAACAACCAAGATAATTTTTAGAGAAAAATGCAAAAGACAAATAGGTCAATGATGTTAATATATAATTGCAAGAGACGTGGGGGTCATTGGGTTTAGCCACTCATCTTAATTAAAATTTTTGAGCAAATATAGTTAAATTTAAATCATTTTTGAAGAAATGTCACAATAAAAAAGTGATATTTTTGCACAAAATTTTGAACAAGACAAGTGATCAATCTTTATGTACAAAAGTCAAATGAATTATCATTCAGAACTGAAGGAGTAGGTGCTAGGCGTATTTCACTGTGTCAAACTGCTATGGACATTTGGAACTCGAGGTTTTCACTATTTCCACGCACCACAGGAAGCATGTCAGAGTAGCCCAAGATGGACATGGACCATGCGGATGGCAGGTGGGGTGTCCGCTATTTCTGAGGCTGACAATGGGCCTATACAAGACTTGCAATTCTTTACCACACCACAGCGATTTCTTTTTTTTATACAACAATAAACAATTAGAGAAAACCCCCGAAATTTCAGAATCCCCGCTACCAAAATTCCCCCTCCCCTCCAATTCCAATTTCGCCGCTCCCCGCGCAAGCGCGACGCGCGGCCGGCGTCTCCGAGCTCGCCGCGGCTTCTCCGAGCTCGCTGATTGCCGCAGCGCCGCCGCCTCGTGCTCCCGCATCTTCCTGCCCCCGTCCACTGCTCCTCCGCTCACTCGCCGGAAATCTTGGAGCGCGGAATCGAGCGGCTACAGACGCGGCGTCTTCCCGGAGGAGGCGACCTGCGCGAGTCGTCGGGGCTCGAGGCTGCGGTGCGGCACGAGAGAGCTGCTCCCCCACCTCTTCTTGCAGTGGGGGGTTTGGCCTGCGGCAGCTGTACTCAGGTCGACGTGCGCTGCTCCAGAGTCCAGCCTCCAGCCTCCAGGGCGATCAAGAACGCCTCCATCGGCGAGGCGTCTCGCCACGGGCGCCGACGTCACCCGCTCGCGTCCGCCGGATTCCACCCGCGCACATCATCGACCCAAGCGGCGCCGACGCCACCTACGTCGCCGCTAAGGTCGCCCCCGGAGTCCACCCGAGCGCCGCCGACGCCACCGAGCGCGTCTGCCGGGTCCTGTCCGCGGCGACGACTTCTACCGGGACCGTGTCCGTGCGTGCGGCGACCTGACCGCCGCAGAGGTTACCCGCCCGTCGACGCCGACGCCGACGCCACTACGTCGCTGCCAAGGTCGCCTCGGAGTCCACCCGAGCGCCGCCGACGCCACCGAGCGCGTCCGTCGAGTCCTGTCCGCGACGACGACTTCTACCCGGGACCCGTGTCCGTGCGTGCGGCGACCCGACCGCCGCAGAGGTTACCCGCCCGTCGACGCCGACGCCGACGCCCACACGTCGCTGCCAAGGTCGCCTCGGAGTCCACCTGAGCGCTGCAGACGCCACCGAGCGCGTCCGCCGGGTCCTGTCCGCGGCGACGACTTCTACCCGGGACCCGTGTCCGTGCGCGCGGTGACCTGAGCGCGGCAGAGGCCACTCGCCCCTGTCCACGCTCACTGTCTATCCAAGGTGACAATGGGAAACATCTGCTCTCGGAATGGCGGCAACGATGAAGAGAATGGTCTGGCTTTGGCACTGGCCAATGCTGCCTCTACCGGTGCCAGACAAGCTGTGTTGGACGCAGTTCAGAAGTCTCAGCTCGGAGGAGGAGGAAGTGGACAGGGCAGTGTCACGCCCCCTGGCCGCCGGCGATCGCCGCCGATTCGACGTGAGGAGATTCAGAGAGGCAATCGAGAGATGGAGAACGGAGGAGGAATCTTTCCTCTATCCGAGTTCTATTCAAATTTTTCATATCGAGTTCATTACAGAGTTCAGCTACTTAAACAGCATACGGCCATTGGCCCACATGTCATTGACTTAACTATTACAAAATTGTAAAGAGCGTCTCTTAATGTAGAAAGCGTATTCTTCATCTTCCGCTTCTCATGCTGAAGTAGCGCCGGGCGTGACAACTTCCCCCGCTGAAGAACCAGCGTGCCCCCATGCTGGTGCATCTGGGAAACGAACACGGAGTACATTGTAGTCCTCCCAGGTTGCCGATGTGGCAGGCAAACTGGACCATTTGACGAACACCTGAGGAATGGCCTGGTTTCCCTTCTTGACCAGACGCCGATCGAGAATCTGCTCTGGGATTGCTGCTGCAGCCTCCAGATCAGTTGTCATTGGCAATGTAGAAAAGACTGGTGTGAAGTCTGAAACAAAAGGTTTGAGCTGTGATATGTGAAATACTGGGTGTATCTTGCTGTCTTCTGGCAATGCAAGACGATAAGCAACTGCGCCCACACGTTCCAAGATCTTGTAAGGACCAAAATACTTGTAAGACAGCTTTGGATAGGGTCGATTGGCCACCGAGGATTGCGTATATGGTTGAAGCTTGAGTAAGACTGCATCTCCCACTTGGAATTGCAAATCGGAACGTTTTCTGTCAGCTATCGTCTTCATTCTGTTCTGGGCTGCAGCGAGATGTTCTTTCAAGCATTGCAAATGCAACTCTCGGTTTGCAACCAGATCACTTACTGTTGCAGGAGTGGAGATAGAGAAAGATGTTGGTGTGCCAATGTTGGCCTCAGTACCATAGAGAGCCTTGAATGGAGTGCATCCCAAGGCGGAGTGGTAAGAAGAATTATACCACAATTCTGCCAATGACAGCCAACTGGTCCATGTCTTTGGGGAATCTTGAACTGCACAGCGCAAATACATTTCCAAGCATTGATTAACTCGTTCGGTCTGACCATCTGATTGAGGGTGGTAACTTGTGCTCATAGCCAACTGCACCTTATACAACTTGAAGAGTTCCTTCCAGAATTGACTGACAAAAATAGTGTCTCTGTCACTCACAATTGACTGAGGAATGCCATGAAGTTTAACCACATGATCCATGAACAGTTGTGCAATAGAGCTGGCTGTATATGGATGCTTGACTGCAATGAAATGAGCATATTTGGTCAATCTGTCCACCACTACCATTATAACACTGAAACCCTGTGACTTAGGAAGGCCTTCTATAAAATCCATAGAAAGGTCTCTCCATACCCCTTCTGGAATGGGCAGGGGTTGTAGCAAACCAGCTGGCAGAGAGTTGGAATGCTTAGCCTGTTGACACACAGTACATTGTCTTACATATGATTCTACTGCTTGTTTCATACCCTTCCAATCAAAGTGATTTTTAAGACGATAATAAGTTGCCTTGATGCCAGAATGACCACCTAAAGCACTAGAATGGAATGTTGCCACCAGTTTAGTTTGAAGAGCAGAATTATTACCAATCCATATTTTGGAGTTGTGCCTAATCAGTCCATTGTCCAGTGTATAGCCCGAAGAGTTTGGGCTCTGCAAGGCCAACTGCTGCAATAATTCTTGTGCTCTGGAATCTGTTGTATAAGAATTGATGACCTCTTGAATCCAGGTTGGTTTCACTGAGGAGACTGCCTGTAAAGCAAAGAGGTGAGGCAATCTGGACGGGGCATCGACCCACAATGTTGTCCTTGCCTTTTACGTATATTATTTTGAATTGCATGCCCATCAATCTGGTCATGGCCTTCCTCTGCATCTCTGAATGTAAATTTTGCTCCTTCAAATAGGCTAAAGACTTGTGATCAGTGAGGATGATGAATTCCTGACGTTGGAGGTAATGTTTCCATTTCTCAACAGCCATAATAAGTGCAAGGAATTCCTTCTCATAGATAGATAAAGTCTTGTGTCTTTCACTGAGGGCCTTACTGAGAAATGCAATGGGTCGACCAGCTTGCATAAGGACAGCTCCTATTCCCTCTCCACAAGCATCAGTTTCGACAGTGAAGGTGTCACTGAAATTGGGTAGGGCCAAAAGCAGTGTTGTGGTCATAGCTATTTTGAGTTGGTCAAAAGCCTCCTGTGCTAGAGCATTCCACTGAAATGTCTTACTCCTGAGTAAGGTGGTGAGTGGTTTTGCTATGATTCCATACCCCTTAACAAATCTCCTGTAGTAACCAGTGAGACCCAAAAAACCTCTGAGCTCAGTGAAATTGGAGGGAATTGGCCAGTGTAACATATCACTGGTTTTGCCAGGATCTGTTGCTACCCCAGTGGCTGAAATGATGTGTCCTAAGTACTCCAATTCAGACTGAGCAAAAAAGAACACTTTGAATGCTTGAGGTAGAACTGATTGTCCTTTAATGTTTGCAGGACAAGCTGCAGGTGCTTGCAATGGTCCTCAATTGTTTTGCTGTAGATTAAGATGTCATCTAAGAACACCAGCACGAATTTCCTCAGAAAAGGTTGTAGTATCTGATTCATGACACACTGGAAGGTGGCTGGGGCATTTGTGAGCCCAAAAGGCATCACTTTGTATTCATAATGACCTTGATGTGTCTTAAATGCTGTTTTATACTCATCTACAGGTAACATTCTTATCTGATGGTAACCTGACTTCATGTCTAGCTTGGTGAAGTGTTTGGCCCCATGTAATTCATCAAGAATTTCCTCTATAATTGGTAAGGGAAACCTATTCTTGATAGTCATATCATTCAATTTCCTATAATCCACACATAGTCTCCATGTGCCATCCTTTTTCTTGACCAATAAAACTGGAGAAGCAAAGGGACTATGACTGTGAGATATAAGGCCAGTTTGAAGTAATTGTTGGACTTGTTCTTCTATTTCAGACTTCAGCAATGGAGAATAATGATATGGTTTAGCATTGACTGGCACTGCTCCAGGGATCAGGGGTATTGCATGGTCATAGCTTCTTTCAGGTGGCAGCTGTTTAGGATCTTGGAAAATGGAATCATACTGTTCTAGCAGAACTTGAATTTCTTTGGGTATAGCAGCAGGTTGACTGGTTTGGACTGATGCAGAAGTTGGAACAGAAGCAACCACAGCAAATGCCCATGTTTCATTTCCCTTGGCAGCATTAGATAACTTGGTTGCAGAAATTGGTGTTACTTTGAGTGGTGTTGGAAGAAGACCTTGAAGTTTCACTGTTCTGTCAGCCTGATTGAATTCCAAGGTTTTGTTATTCCAGTCACATTGCATAGGGCTGTGTAATTTGAGCCAATCAAACCCCAGAATAGCATCATAAGGTGCCATGTCCAACACTATCATGTCATGGGACAGAGTATGCCCTTGAATATACCACTGCAGAGGAGATACCTTCTGAGTTGCAGTTAACCATTGCCCATTGGCAAGTTGGACTTTCCTTGGCTTCATGGTTTCAGTGGGTAGTTGAAGCAACTGCACAAAGGTGGAGCTCACAAAGCTATGAGAACTGCCACTATCCAGGAGCATTAACATCACCTTGTCCCTCACTTTGGTTTTGAACTTGATGGAATTATCATTATCTGTTGTGGATAAGGCATTGAGAGAAAGTTGACAGAAGTTTTCCACAATTGTATCTTCCACAGCGAGCTGATTCAATTGGTCCTCAGAGATTTCTTCTTTGTCTAAATCATTGAGAACTAGTGCATGGGCCTGGACTTTTTGTTTCAGTTTGACGGGGCAAACATCATTGTGTCCTGGTTCATACTTTGCTCCACACCCATAGCAAAGGTTGTTGAGTTTCCTGTAATCCCTGAGTTGCCTAATGTGTTGGAGAGGCAGTGGGTTGGATGGATTTGCTTCCACTCTCTGTGTTGTTGGCCTAGAGAAAGATGGTCTGCTGAATTTGGATTTGTTTCTCTCAAGGGTTCTTTGTTGAATGCGAGCAACAATGGATGCCCTTTCCACTGTAAGCGGTACATGGGGCTCAACTGCTGCCCTGATGTCATCACGCAGACCTTGGACATATGTTGTAGCAAAGAAAAGTTCATCATAATTGCAATTATGCATGGTAATGTCGAATTGCAGTGCTTGAAATGCTTGTGTATATTCCTCAACTGTACCAGTTTGTCTGACAGAGAGAATATCATTGATAGCACATCTATAATCATCAGTTCCAAACTTCTCTTGTACCACCAGACAAAAGCCTGTCCAATCAGGAATGACATGATTTTGTGTGTAAGCTTGCCACCATTTAGATGCATTTCCTTCCAAGTGCATGGTTGCCACTGTCACTTTCAGATGTTCAGGTACTTCATAGATAGTGAAGTAGTTGGCACAGTTGGTAAACCAGATTTTGGGACTGGTTCCATCAAACTTAGGAAAGTAGATCTTGGGAAGACTGTGATGTGGTAAAGCATCAGTTCTGGGCTGATCTCTGTTATGCTTGGGTTGTTTGGATGTGCCTGCTCTGAATTCCTGTTTCCTGGTTGCAAACACATTCTGGAAATCCGGATCTGGATCATCAAACAGTGCTGAACCACCATCAGACTGAGCATAGACTGTATCCTTCTCTTTTTCTTTATCCATTTGGCGCAGGGTGAGGCGAGCAACTGCTTGCCCATTAGCTTGCACTTGTTGAATTACCTTGCGTTGTTCTTCTTTAGCTGCATCCAAATCCTTCTTCATCTCTTGTTGTACCACACCTAGTGTATTCACTTGAGAGAACAGCAGATCAAATTGCTCCATAATATTCTCATAACGACTTTGCTCATCATCAG
Source organism: Chrysopogon serrulatus (assembly GCA_015844335.1). Taxonomy (NCBI): domain Eukaryota; kingdom Viridiplantae; phylum Streptophyta; class Magnoliopsida; order Poales; family Poaceae; genus Chrysopogon; species Chrysopogon serrulatus. The sequence continues at coordinate 124,946 of JADLZL010002201.1, forward strand.
ACGTCTTCGACATGGCGTCGAGAACAAACTGTGTTTGCTTGGAAGGTTTTGGAGGCGCCGTGTTGGACAATTGAGAAAGGAAACCGCCAAAGCTCTGTAGTGATCGGTTTGGTATATACCTCCCCACAACACACTACAGAATTACGCCGACTTCACCCAGAAGCGTGGCAAGATCAAGGAATTTTACACAGAAACTTGTTCTGCAACCCGAATCTTGGACACTTCTCGCCTATCGCCGCCTGCCCACAACTGGTTAAGGTAGCTACGGAATTTTACACGAGAACTGTGCCTCGCAACCCTTGCTAACCCCAGATTGTGTGCAAAAGAGTAGTGGAACACCTTGATGTGGTGCTCAGTTTGGTGCTCGCCTCCGCACCAGTAGTTTTGTCGATGCAGAACCCCAGTCGAGTTGTGTGCCGAAGAGATAGAAAAGTGGTTTGGATCGGTGATATGTGTTTGAGTAGTGGGTAGGTATGATTGAAGGTAGATACAACACCCGAAATCCTACTGCTGACCCAGATCAACCAATGGCGGACCTATGAGACCTCGTGTCGAACACCTTGTGGGTGTCAACACAAAATCGATCTGCCACCCGGAATTACGAACTGTAGATCGAAGCAGAGAGGACTAAAGGAGTTGCAGCGGGAAGGTACGGGGTGGATTGGTGGTCGTACCGCGTCGTCACCGTTGGAACGCGCCGCCGCCGCGACCGATAACTAGCGGAGAAGCGAGGTCGTGGAGACTCGCCGCCCACGCCAAGGAAGGTAGGTCTCTGATACCACCTGTCACGCCCCCTGGCCGCCGGCGATCGCCGCCGATTCGACGTGAGGAGATTCAGAGAGGCAATCGAGAGATGGAGAACGGAGGAGGAATCTTTCCTCTATCCGAGTTCTATTCAAATTTTTCATATCGAGTTCATTACAGAGTTCAGCTACTTAAACAGCATACGGCCATTGGCCCACATGTCATTGACTTAACTATTACAAAATTGTAAAGAGCGTCTCTTAATGTAGAAAGCGTATTCTTCATCTTCCGCTTCTCATGCTGAAGTAGCGCCGGGCGTGACAGGCAGTGGCATCTCACCTGCAGAGGCGGCTGCGGCTTTGATATCTGGTGTTCTGCCTACCACCGCTGCTCAAGTGGCAGCTGCTGAGGGTGCAATTCAGGCCATTGAGGACAAGTCAAAAGAGTTGAATGTCTCACATGCTAGTTCTCTCAAACAGGTCAAATATGCTGCCAGTCAAGGTGCCAAAGAAGGATTAAAGGCTGCTGAGATTTTGTTCAGACGTGACGACATTGAAGATCACTCAGGAGAGGTACATCCTGACAATTGTATTGTGATTATGAAACCATTTTCAATTGAAGATCAGTTATGACATGGCTTCTTAATAACTGCAGAACATGAGCTTGGAGGTTGCTACTGCAGCAGCAGGTGCAGGGGCTTGGGTATCCTGTTTGGTAGCTGCGCAGACACATCTGAAACCAGTACCTAATGTAAGTTGAAACAACCACCACTTAAAATGTTTGGTTCACCAAAATGTAGAGTAATCAGTTTACAGAGGGTAACGGGTACCAATACTTGTGTTTGGTTGGACTTGGTCGGATATCAGACACCCAGTAATCCAATTACCTCCCGTTCACTCTTGTTCATCCTTCTTACTGTATGACATGCAATGATTGATGATTTTTTCTTCCATATGTCAACTTGATTTTTCTGTACCTGAATTGTGTTATGTATGATATTTCACATTGCTCTTGTGTCTTGTATTATTTAAATTTTTTTCACTACTTAGCTATATATGCTGCCTCTTGGCTTGTTAGTACAGAACTCTAAATTTGGAAATTGATTTGTGATCCCTGAGATGGAAACCAAACACCTGTAACAGTAAACAATGCCATTACGGTACCCAACAAACAAAGACCGCAATAAGTGATCGCACCACCAAAACCTTGGTGAGCTCATTCCATTTCCAATTACGTTAACGCAGGACCTTTCTTAGTTGCCATGAAACCAATTTACACATGCATTGTAAATCACGGAAGGTAGCCAGTGAGGGATTCCATTTGATTCTTTTCTGTGATGTACTGTTGCTCACTATGTAATTTCGAGTGATGTGTTTTCTTACACTTTCGCAGGCTACCAAGTATACAGCTCTTCTTGGGTCTTTGCTGGGGGGCTCAATGCCCACGTCTGCTGCGATTTATGGCCTTGTCCATGAGTCAAATGATTTTGTCAAGCTATGCGCCTTCGGCGGTATCACATTGGGTGTTCTTATCGTCTCCTCCGGATTGATGGTTGGACTACTTGGCACAACAAATGGAGCCTTCAGATACACAAAGATTGCAACCATCGCAGCTCTCTCCTTGGTGCTGGTCTTTTTGACAGTGGTGCTTTGTATGTCCTTTGATTCATATACCTACAAGGTTGCTTGTAGTGTTGTATTTCCTGTATTGGTTGCCACATTTCTGGCAGCTACTTTATGGTACATATATCAGAGTTGGTAGATAGATGGTCAGTAACAAGGAATTGAGAATACATTGAATTGATGTGCTGTAATAAGGGGTGAATAATATGGTGATTTGGGAACAGATCAAATTGATCTGCATGTGTTGGGGTGAATAAACATGATGAGGATTTGTGAAATCTATTCCCTCGCTTTTCTAATCTCTCTGCATTTGGTACCTGAAAAGATACTTTTGGCCTTGTAGCCTTCTCATGCGTATGTATGTATGTATGTATGTAGGCGTAGGGTGCTGGAAACCGAGTGCTTGTTCTCGCACAGCAGCGCCCTGCTGAGCCTCCTCCAGTCCTGGAGCATGGCGTTGATGCCGCTGATCTTGCGTGCATGGTGGTTGGTGGACAGTACAGACCATGCTCATGTTCCGGGTTGGCTTGCATTGCAAAGGCCGCTGAAGAGCTCCATGAGGAGCCTGATCCGGACAACGAGCTCGGCGACGTAGGGTTCTCAATTCTGTGTGACATATACTGACGACAAGTTAGCAACAACAAGCTCCTGTCAAAGGGGGAAAAATAGTAATAACAGGGGCGCAAAGCATAAGACAATGCAAATCTGCATTGATTTCGAAAGCTTGCAATTTCTTCATCAGTATCAGTGTTATAACTATTACCGTGCGCGTCGAGCGGCAAGACTCGTCCCGTGGCCAGCTGCCACCGCTGCTCTGCTGCCTGTTTCTGCTGGCCGACGGCGCGCTAGTTGCCGGCTGCTGCGGCCACGTCCGCCTCTGCGACGACTGGCACTGTCCCTAGAGACGCGCAGGGCTTGACGGCGAAGCGTGGCCATGTCCTGCTTAGCGACCGGACAGCGGCCGCCCGAGCATGGGCACTGGCCTAGCAGGGCGAAGTAGAGCTGCTCGGGACGGAGTGCGTCGTGCGCGGCCAGTGCTGTGATGGGGCGCGGAATTCCAGCGCGACGACGACGGCGCTCCGTCGGGCGGTGGCGGCCAGGGCCTCGTGCGCCGTGATGGGCGCCGCGAACTGCGCCATGGAGCTAGCCGTCGAGGTCCACGGCCTTGCACGTGGCGCGTGCACGGACACGGGCGAGTGCAGCCGTGGCTGCTACTTTCATAGAGGGAAATGCTTGGAGAGTGGACCGCAAGGCACGACATGGACATGGGATCGGAGGAATATGCTCAGGCGACGATGAACGTGAGAGCGCGTCACCTGCTGTCCGCGTCAACGTTCCATGGTCATGGACATGGACATGGATCGGAGGAATACCCTCCAGTACTCGTTCCTTGGTCTCTCCCCTGGCACATTGCTGCGCCTGACTTTGAAGACGATGACGCCGAGGCGCCGTCGAGCTTCACCGTCGCCGATTCCCTGTCGCCGGTGCGGCGCTTCGCTTCGTTCGGTGAGTACGCTGAAGCTGTTCTCAATCTTCCCAGCATTCCTCCCGTTCGTCATATATTCTGGACTGAAAAAACCCCAACTCCTGCTACAGTAACTCCGGCCTCCTTGTTGCAGAGAGCCATGGCTTTTCGCTTCATTGACCCAGCACCCTTCCTACCTCCTAGTGCCCAACGGTAGATGATCGATGGTCGGCCACTCATGCGTCGGGTGGTGATCGGACATGTTCCCTCGAACAACAGTGATCTAGCAATAGCAACCCTCAAACCTATGCCGCAGGATCAAGTCAATTTTGGTGACATCCGCTGGCTCTTGAATGATTTTCTTCGCAACCATGCTCAGGTGACTTTCAGATCCATGCAGCCATGCCCTTTTGGACAGGCGTATGTACGCTTTAACTATATTCATGAGAGGGACATGCTCATCCAGCAGAGTCCACATCAGTATGGCAATGGCACAATCTCCTTTGTGGCACACAACAGAGCCTGGAATAATAGAACTGCTGTCATGACGCATGAAGTGTGGTTGGCAATGATTGGTCTGGACATTGACATGTGGACTAGAAGCCTGATTGATAAAGCTGTATCCTCTTTTGGTCTACTCATGATCTAGGAAGAAGATCATTACAACCTTGCTAGAGCAATTGTCAAAGTCGGAGTGTCTGATCTTGAGGACATCCCCTGGTTTTTTGTCTTCACTGAGGGCCTTGGCCCTAAATCAGATAGCTGGATAGTTCAGACTGAGATCTTTCAAGCAATAATGATTGGTCAAGCTGCACAAGATGAAGACTTTCCGCCAGATGATGATGATTTTGATCCTGATGACTTCCAGTTCTTTGGTTTTGGACAACCAGGACAGGGCCCTCCTCCACCACCTCAGCCTCCTGCTTTTCACCCCATCCCCCAATCCTAAGCATCATCAAGCTATGGGTTGGGGAGATTGGCCTCCTACTCAGGAGAATGCAGTGAATCAACCCCATGAGGACTTAGTCCCTAATCTGATCCCCCTGCCAGAGTTGGATGCAAATGGGCATGTGAATGAAGGACCAGTTGCTGAAGTGGTGCAGGCTGAAAACCCCCAATGCAGAAACTCCAGAGCAGATCCAGGAGCCCCCTATTCTAGCCATGGATGATCTCACAGATAGTCTAGAAGAGAACTTTGTTCCACCTCCTCCTGCTCCAGTGGTTGAAGTGCCTGACTTTCCCAACCTGCAGCAGATTAAAGCTTTTCAGGTAGAGGAAGTCCAGATTGAAGACTTGATTGACTTTAATGACCTGGGAGTCAATTTAGTTGATGAAGGTCAAGCTCATCAGAACAATGGCGCCAACCTGGATGATCAGATCAATGTGGGCTTTGTTCAAACTTTTAGCCCACCAGTTGATCCTGTCTTGCAGCAGTCCTCCTCTTTCCTTGGTCACACCACTCACCCTCTTGGAGGTGGCCCAAGCCCAATGGCAGTTAGATGTTGGGCCAAGTTCTTCAATAGTGTGGACAGATCCCTACCCACTGTGACTATCCCCACTGAATGGGTTGATTTCTTTACTCTGCTGATGCTGAAACAATGTTCTTATGAATAGGCAAAAGATTTTCTCATGTCCCTTGCTTGGAATCTCATTCATGAGAGCTTTCCTGGTAATTGCTACTTCTTTACCCTCCTAGCCTCAAAGCCTTCAGTTGTCATCACTGAACTTACCTGTGATTCTTCTCCTTCCCCTGATGATGCTCCTCTTCGTGCCGAGCATCATCTTTCAGGTCTTAACTTGGATGGTTCCCAGGGAGGTGCTAACTGTGCTCAAGACAAAATTGCTCACACTCAGGTCATCCCTGCTGAGTCAACGGGTACTCATACCCCTCCCAATGCTTTGCATCTGCCTTCCATCCCTGCCCCAAAGCTCAAGAGGGGTAAGTCTGCTCCAATCTTTGAGGCCTCTCTTTGTAGGAGTGAAAGGCTTCACAATCTGAATAAAGGCTTCAAAGCCCAGGTCTGTTATGATAAATCCTGCATTGGTTGTTCAGCTAATCCACCAATTCTTTCCTCCTTTGTAGTAAGAGACCTAGGGACCACCTTCTGCAACATGGACCCTACCAAGCTCTCTGACATGCACCTCAACTCCAAGCCAAGGAAGGGAGCCATCACCCAGCCCAAGTCCAAGAGGGCTAAGAAGGGGGAAAGCAAGGGTGCAGGATCTTCTGGGGGAGCTTCTGCCAGCACCTCTAGCTCGTCTGGGCCATCTGTCTAGACCTTTCTTTAAAGCTTTAGTTTAGCTTTAAGTCGCTTTTGTCGTCTTGATAAGTTTTTATGGGTTATAAGTCTTGGAATGTCCTATATTGGAACATCCGGGGTATCAACTCCGAGAAAAAGTGGAATGCTCTCAGAGATAGGCTAAGTGAGAATAATTGTGATATAGTATGCCTGCAAGAAACTAAGCGGGATACTTTTGATCTTCAGAAATTTAGTCCTCCTGCTTTCGATTCTTTCGTTTTTTGCCTGCGGTGGGCACTTCTGGGGGTTTACTGATTATGTGGAAAAGCACCATCTTTTCAGGCCACTTAGTGCATCAGAATGAATATGCGCTGACTGTTGAGTTTATCTCTGCACACAATAATGTTTCTTGGTTACTCACCAACATATATGCACCGTGTACTGCGCAAGGAAAACGGGATTTCACCCGATGGTTAAAAAACATCCAGATGCCAGATCATTTGGACTGGTTATTGGTGGGCGATTTTAATCCTGAACGGCAAAATATTATTCAGAGATGTTCTTGTTCAATAATGTGCTCAGTGCTTTGGGACTGGTTGAGATACCATTGAAGGGCAAACGGTCCACATAGACCAATAAACAGTTTCCTCTCTTACTTGAGCGTCTAGATTGGTTCTTCACGTCTGTCAAGTGGACGACCACCTACCCTCTCACAAGTGCACCCACTCTTACTATGGAAACCTCTGATCATGTCCCATGCCTGATCACCATCTCTACTGATATCCCCAAGACACATGTGTTCAGATTTGAAAATTACTAGCTCCAGCTTGATGATTTTATGTAGCAGGTATCTTTGGGGTGGAACACTGCAGAGCATATCCCTGATAGTGCCAAGAATATTACTGCTAAATTCAAAAACCTCAGGAAAGAGTTGAAGGTCTGGAAGAGGACCCTATCAAACCTTAAGCAGACTATCACCAATGTGAAACTGGTCCTCAACTTCATCAGCTATCATCTGGAGGAATTCAGAGATCTTTCAGTGGTAGAATAGAGTTTCAAGGCTCTGTTGGAGGCTAAATTGGTTACTCTTCTACAGTAGCAGAGGGCATACTGGAAACAAAGAGGCACTCTAAAGTGGGTCACCCTTGGAGATGCTGGCACTAAATTCTTCCATGCAAATGCCACTGTCAAATATAGAAGAAACCTGATCTCTCAGTTGCATGATAATCAAGGCCAGATTGTCTATCAACATGCTGCTAAAGCTGATCTCCTTTGGAAGGCATTTAAAGAAAGATTGGGTACTAGTAACTTCACTAGTGTGAGCTTTGATCTGGGACCTTTGCTAAATACTGAGGTGGACCTTTCTAGTTTGGTGGCTCCTTTCTCTCATGAAGAAATTGATTCAGTGGTCAGATCTTTGCCTAGTGATGAATCTCCTAGTCCTGATGGTTTTAATATAGATTTCTTGAAAAAGTGCTGGCCAATAATCAAAGGTGATTTTTATGCTCTTTGTGATGGTTTCCACTCAGAAGATATTTGCCTACAGAGTATTAATGGATCCTACATCACCCTGATTCCTAAGAAGGATGATGCCCTCACTGTGTCTGATTTTAGGCCTATTTCACTGCTCAATAACTCTGTCAAGCTGATCACCAAAATGTTGGCTAACCGATTGCAAGTTGTGCTGCTCTCCCTGATTCACAAGAACCAATATGGCTTTATTAAACACAGAACCATACAAGACTGTATTGCTTGGGCTCTGGAATATTTGCATATGTGTCATCAATCCAAGAAAGAAATCATCATCTTAAAGCTTGATTTTGAGAAGGCTTTTGATAAAGTGGAACACAGCTTGATGCTAAAAGTTATGGAGCATAAGGGTTTTCCACCAAAATGGATTAACTGGATGAAACTTATCTTCACCTCAGGCACCTCGTCTGTGCTGCTAAATAGGGTGCCAGGGAAGGTTTTTCACTGCAGGAGGGGAGTAAGGCAAGGAGACTCCCTCTCTCCCCTTCCTTTTGTGCTTGCTGCTGACTTACTCCAATCAGTACTTAATTCAGCTAGAAGAGAGAATCTAATTTCGCTGCCTCTGCCTCTGCCACATGACTCAGACTTCCCCATCCTTCAATATGCTGATGATACCCTTATTTTCATGCCTGGGGAGGTGAATCAACTTTTACATCTGAAGGACATGCTACATTCTTTTGCTGAAACTACTGGACTTCAGGTCAATTTTGCCAAGTCTTTCATGGTCCCAATTAATGTTCCTGCTGAGAAATTAACAGAGCTTGCTGATACTCTGGGTTGTGCAATTCAGTCTCTACCTTTTCCTTATTCAGGCTTACCTCTTAGCCTAACAAAGCCCTCAGTAGCCGATTTTTGGCCGATGGTTTCTAGATGTGAAAGAAGGCTAGTAGCTTTTTCATCCATGTTAACTGAAGTAGGGCGGCTTCAGCTAACAAATGCTGTCCTCTCAGCCCTTCCAACATTTGCAATGAGCACATTTATGCTACCTAAAATGACGATAAAATAGATTGACAAGTTTCGTAAACACTGCCTATGGAGAGGATCTGATCTTAACAGTAGGAAGCCACCAAAGGCAGCGTGGACATTGGTGTGTGTCCCAAAATCAGAAGGAGGTCTTGGGGTCATCAATCTAGAACTTCACAACGAAATCTTGCTGATGAAGTATCTGCACAAGTTCTTTAACAAGTCTGATGTGCCATGGGTGCAGATAGTTTGGGACCATTATTATGCAAGAGGAAAATTACCTGTCTACTCTGGTAACTTCAGAGGATCCTTTTGGTGGAGGGATATTCTGAAGCTTCTTGGCTCTTCCAAGGATATGGTTTCCATTGATCTCCATAATGGTAACACCTGTCTTCTTTGGCTGGATAAATGGGACCATACTCATTATAATCAGAATTTCCCTGAGCTCTTCTCCTTTGCTAAAAATCAGTACCTATCTGTTAAAGCTGCTCTGGAGATGACACCTAGGCAAAACCTGTTCCACTTACCTCTATCAAATGAAGCTTACTCTCAGTTTCAAGTTCTGTCCAGTAATCTAGATAATCTGCAGCTCTCCCATGCAAATGATAAATGGTCTTGGCCAACTCAGTCCTTCTCATCCCAACATGTATATAGGCAGTTGATTAGGTACACCCCGGTTCATCCTTCATACAGGTGGTTATGGCGCTGCTCCTGCCAAAACAAGAGAAAATTCTTCTTTTGGTTATTACTCAAAGACAGGTTGAATACAAGAGCTCTTCTGAGAAGAAAAGGGATGCACCTACCCAGCTATCACTGTGTTTTCTGCACTAGAAACGTTGAGGAGGATGTTGTTCATCTCCTTTTCCAATGTGATTTTGCGCAGGCTTGCTGGTATAGCCTTGGCATTATCTTACCGAACACCACTGATATCTTCTATCTGATGGATGTGATCAGGGATCAAATTCATCTGCCTTTTCATATGGAGATAACCATGACCATGTGCTGGTTTATCTGGATGATGCATAATGATATTATCTTCAGGAACTTGGCCCACTCAGTGGTGCGATGCAAGCAAGTCTTCCGACAAGAATTTGCCTTTGTAGTGATACGGGCAAGGCAGCGATTACACCCCCTTATTGATCAATGGCTAGACAACTTTGTGTAATTTTAGCTATTTTCTTTGTTTCCTTTTACGTTTCTTGAACCCCTGTTGTAATCATAACATTTTGTTTTTAATAATAAATCCCAGTAGGGGCTCTGCCCCTCCTGATTCCTCAAAAAAAAAAAAAAAAAACGAGCGAGGACACAGGACTGGCACTGGCAGGAGCACAAACTGAGGACGACGGATCTGCTACGGCGGCGGCACTTCCCTTCTCTTTCTCCGAGCAGTACGGCGGCCGCGGGGAAGGACCAATTGGCTGGTGAACGGAAGGAGCTCGCTGACTGTCTGAAAGCTACGGGTCGTGTCGTGTGCGGTGGTGGTGGTCTCCGGCTCCGGCTCTCCGCAGCGCAGGTGACGTACAGCAAGTGCTGCGCCAAAGGCGGCTGCAAATCGTCACGCACGGCTAGCGTCACGAGATTATGACGATCGCGTGGTTGCAGGCTACTAGTTTTTGGGATAATCGCGACAATATATACAATACAAACACATTAACGGTTCCGTTCTAACTTCGTCCTCTGACGGACGATGAGACAAGCGACTGAACCTAACAGCACGACGTGCATGTGGACATGCCAATTTCTTACTATTGGGGGTTTGTCTCTTGCTGCTTTCAGGCAACGACAAAGAGCTGAGGGCGACAACTATATGGTACGGTGTTAGCAACTTTCTCGGCATGACGACGTCAAGACGGAGATGATGTTATCGCCATAGAATATTTTTGTCCGGTCCTTTCTCTATTTTGTTGTGGTTAGATCTGGTCACGATGAAGGATTAGTGATAATAAGTTTTTCTTTCAAGCTTATTAATGATATTGAGTTGGAAAGATCCAGGTCGCTTTTCCTTATTCTTTGGTGGAAGAATGAAAAAAAAGAAAGACACACAAAAAATTTATGTCAATTCTACCTACAGAAATGTTGGCCACAGTTCTTTGAATACCTGTTCTTAGACCTTTTGCCAAGTGTTTGTCAGTACGACCAACCATATGAATCATCATATAGGTTTGGGATTGAGTTTTGAAGCTATATGAAGCGTATGTATAATGTAGAGGAAGAACAGTTTCTAGGTATAGTGTTTGTAATATGATGATGTGCTCAACTATAATTTAATGTAATTCTTTTTGTCTAAAAATGAAACATTTACTGTCACAACACTCCAAAAACTGCAAATACGAGTGAAAGACAACAAAAGGTTTTTAAGATAACCGTCTCTAACTTTTTTTCTTTTTGCCCACGGATTGATCTTCTTTTCACTATATTTGAACTATTATTTGTTTGCAGCCAATTGCTTGTATGTCACACAAAAGCGGCTATAAGAAAATTCATGTGTGATTTTGGATTTGTGCATGTTCTTTCATCAAAGATCGTGTCATGTAGTTTTTGTAGGGATACCAAGAACCGGATGCCCTTATCTATATGCATGCACACTCACCCATATGTGCACCGTGCACAAAATCCCTATAGATATCTATAGAAGACTGACCCGGAAATCGTGAGATAGATGAATTGTAACAAGCATCTTGCTATTGGTGAGAATGACAACTAGCACCGGCAGAAGTAAAGGTGGACACCGAGACACATGCTGGGAGACGCTCACTTGACCGGTATCAGGAGGCTAGTCTTCAAGGTGGAAGAAGGGTCATCCATATTGCTGGATTTCTTGTCATTCACGCACCACGAAAGAATGATAGGAGTGTAATCTGTACGCACTAGCACTGTATAGTGTATACATTAACTTTCATGCATGTTTTTTTTTCACGGTCGTGTGCCTTAGCACGTTTTTCATTAAGAAGGAGGGGAAAAGTCCGGTTACCTGGGTGCCAAGGCGCGTCTGAAATTAGTAACCAGAGGTTACCAATCTCAGCCACCCCATAGGCAAACGAAGCAAAACAAAACACAACACAACAAAGCAGGCAAGCGATTACATCTTGAATCAGGCGGGGGCAACGAAGTGAGCTGAGCAGAACGCTAAAGCAGTGAACCGAGCAGAACGCTAAAGCAAGGGCAGCAGCGCCCTCAGGTGCTGCCTGAACCCCGAGGCGCACCAGAGTTCGGCCTCATCCAAGATCAACGATAGAAGCCGCGACGGAGCAGCTGCGGTGCCAGAGAAAGTCCTGGCGTTCCTCTCCTTCCATAGAATCCAGCCCACCAGGAAGAACAGTGAGTCGAAACCTCGACTGATGGATTTTGGCAACCGTTTCCTGCAATCCAGTCACCAGGTGATTGAGCCTACCTCATCATGGATAGCAACCCAGTGTGAGAGGTGCAGGCGATCTAAGCAGGCGTGCCAAACTTCCCGACTGAATACACATCCCAACAATAAGTGATCGATCGTCTCTAGGTGCTGGTCGCAGAAAATGCAGAGGTTGGAGTCCTGGAGGCCGTGCCTGAATCTTCTGTCCACCGTCCAACAACGGCCATCCATAACTAGCCAAAAGAAGAAGCGGACCTCGGGGGGCGCGGATGTTTTCCAAATTTGTTTCGCTCCCAGCGTTCTCGAGCAGCCTAGGAACATCGCCCCGTAGGCTGATGCAGATGAGTGGCAACAATCCTCGTTGAGATTCCAGAGGAAGGTGTCCGGCGTGCCCGGCACCAAGGCGATGCCCTCGAGACGCTCCCAGAGCGCGACATACTCGGTAAGAACCTGCATGGTGGGCGGCCCCATGATGTGCCTCACCTAGGCCCTGCCCGGCAACGCCTCAGCGACCAGGGCCTTCATCTTACCGAGGGACGGCGTGAACTCGCGAATGCTCTGCCCATCGATCCATTGGTCAGTCCAGAAGAAGCTTTAATTTAAAAAAGTTTCAACAGTAAAGTTGTAGATCACGTCGAGGGCTACAATTTTGATATAAAGATTATTTTTATTCGAGGTCATATGACAAAGTTATAAATTATTTTTTAAATAAAGTTTTTAGATTATTCTATTTTGACTCGGATAAGACTTAAGATCAAGTTTATGGACCTAGATGACACGGCCGACTAAGTTTAGGGATTAGCGGTGATCACCTTACAAGTTTAGGGACCGAAATGACACTGCCGACCAAGTTTAGGGACCCACAGTTAGCACTTTAAAAGTTCATGGACCAGGATGACACCGGCTGCCAAGTTTAAGGGCCGGCGATGAATTTTACTCTTAAAAAAATACTTGATCTTAGGTACATGAAAAGCATCAAATAATTTATTTACACAAAGCTCACTGCTGTAGAAGCTGTATATCAGTCATCTATCTATGTGTACATTGGGAAAAACTTGCAAACAAAACTTGCAATGGCTGAAAGCCGGAGGCTGCGAGTAGATTCATCGTGTCTTCTGGCTGGGCCCGCAGTACTAGTTGTGATAAACATTGACGCCGAGGTGGGAGAGCAGGAGTGAGAGCAGCGACAGAAGCATGATGAGAGCGGAAAACACGATGAGCCAGGTGAAATTTGGGTCGGGGAACATGTCGGGGTTGGCCGCTAAGTGGATCATCATGCTGGTGGAAACCACGATACAGATGCAGATGACCACCTGATTGATTCATGACCACCAAAATAATTTATTGATTAGACGAGATTGAATTGAAGCATGCAGCGATATATGTGAATACATATATACTATGATGGATAGATTTGTATAAATGATGAATCTGATCTGATACGTATACGTACGTACCTGGGGGGCCAGCATGTAGTTCTGAAGGCGTTCGGTCCTGGCGGCCGTCTCTCGCTCCCAGTTGGCCACGCCCACGCCCACGGGACGATGGAGCGGCAGTGGCGGCGGCTGCTGCACGATCGGGAGTCGAGCGTGGGCAGCCGGAGGAGCACGCCACCGGCGGCGGTCGTCCATGGCATGCATCACGAACTCCGGCTCTCGCACCGGGTGGTCGTCATGGTCGGAGTCCGAGTCGGAGCATGGCTCCGCGTCGTCTGCCGCCGCCGGCGGATGACGGTTGCTGGAGCCGACGGGTACCGAAACCTGATCTGTCGTCATCGTGGGGAAGTACTTGCAGGGCGCGGTGGCCAGGTGGTGTTGACGTCGTCGTCGTCGTCGTGTCACTTCTTTTGTGTAGTAATCGACCATATATATACTACACCGGGTGGTGCTTAAAAAAAAAGGGCCCCTCGATCGGACCCCGAACTCGAACCAGACAGGAACCTGAGCCGGTCTCCACCAAGTCTATCAAATCTCGTACCAGAAAACAACTAACGTTCGTTCTCTCTCTCAGGCTAACGTAGATATTACGGTCTTCCTAGCGCCCGGATTTCCCGACCCTACAACCCATCCGGACGCCACGCGCCTGTCCCCCTGCTGCGGCCAGCTAGGTCGCCCCGCTGCTCTGCCCTTGCAGCCCGTCCCCCCACATGTCCGTACGCCCCCCCATGGCCCGCCAGGTCACCCCCTACTCCGCCCCGCTAGCTCGTCCCCTAAATCCGCCGCTAGTTCGTCCCCCCCCCCCCCACGCAGCCCACCCCCAGTTGCGCCCCGCAAAGTTCCTGCACCTTCTTCGTCTACGGATGCCCTGCCAGCGATGGGAGAGACGATGCAACAAAAAGGTGGGATGAGGGATAGATGCAATACTCGATCTAATTTTGAAATATAAAAAATAATAGTTGCAACATACGTCTGAAGGTAGTTGAAACACTTGAAACATATTTATGAAATGCTTGAAAAACACACATAAAACACAATTGAAACTCATTTCTTCCGCCTCCCCGAGCCTTCCTTATACTTACCGATGCCCGACAATGAGAGACTATGTTACAGGTGGGAGGAGGGAGAGATACAACACCCAATCTGATTTTAAAAACATCTAAATGCAATAGTTGTAACATATATCTATGGCGGTTGAAACACTTGAAAAACACACATGAAACACAAATGCATGCATCCAGAAATGCACACTACAAACATCTGAAACACTCAGAACATACTCTTACAATATGCCATTGAAACAATTGCAACAAATGCAACATATGCAACAAAATTCCCGATTTACTTTTGTAACATCCGTATAATTCAACTGCAACATACCTCTAAATTTTTTGAAGCAATTGAAAGATACAATTGCAACATAGGACTAGAGGAGGAGAGCCTGGTACAGGGAGCGCATGGCCGTCAGATCTGAGAATGCTAGGAGCTCCCTATGGAGGAGGACGCTGGTATTAGGTGTAGGGCGCCGGGGTGGGGAGGACATCGAGGGGTAGGGGAGGAGGACGCTTGGGGTGGGAGAGGAGGACACCGGGGTCGGTGAGGGAAAAAAAGCTTGACGCAAGAAATTCATGGCCACCAGATCTGAGGGCGCTAAGAGCTCCTCCATGGGGGAAGATGCCTAGTATTGGGGAAGGGACGTCGGGGGGGTGGGGGAGGACACCAAGAAGGATGCTGAGGTTGGAGAAGGAGCGACTCAAGTGAGGGGAGCGCCAGCGACCCGCTCGGGTGGGCGTGCGCCGACGAGCAGCGTGGGAGGGGCGCGCCTGTGAGCGGCCATGTAGGGCGGCGCCAGTGAGAGGCCTCGTGTGAGTGAGAGCGGCGTGGGGAACGTTTTCTCCCCATCCCTGTCCCCGTCCCTGTGAAAGCTCACGGGGAACGTTTTCTCCCTATCCCCGTCCCCGAGCGGGGATTACATATCCGACGGGGACCCGTCCTCACTATAGGATTGAATAACATCTTCTCCAATCAAAATCCAAAAGCACGAAAATACAAACACAAATAAAATCTTGCAACTTGCAAGAGCACCAAAGAACACACAAGTTACGGATCACAACTCCTTTACAGGTCACAACTCCCTACGTCACCAAAAGAATAATAAATAAACACCGATCAATAATGGGACAAGCAACTAGCATTTGGTCCGGCAGATCGAGCTCGAGCACACTGCAGATATAGCAGAGAGAGCAGGGAGATCCGCAACAACAGCAAGCCAGCAGCTTGCCATCTTGCTAGCGTTGGCTTTGCTTTGCTAGAGGAGACGGACAACAGGGGATGGAGCCATGTAGGAACTCGTGTTGGCCTTGCTGTGCTTGACGAGGAAGGAGATGAGGAAGGTGCTCGTGAGTTTGAGTCGCCCTTGCGACTCGCAACACACACGGCGGCGCATGCAGCGGCTTCGGAGAGAGCGAGCAGATGGAAGAGATAGGATTTAGGGTTACTTGAGCCTTATATACATAGTTTGGTAGTGGGCCTTCGTGGGCTGCTAACAGGCCTGACATATGGCCACAGGAAAACGGGGCGGGGATGCGGGGAACGGGACGGGGAACACACAACCATCCCCGTCTCCACCAGACCCGACAGGGATCAGTTTCCCCCGTTTTCATCCCCATAGGGGGTAAATTCTTCCCATCCCCGTCCCTAACAGGGGAATTTCCTGCGATCCCCATTACCATGTTGTAAGAGGCAGCAAGCGATAGGCTATATCATTAATTCATGCCATGATTAAAATTTGATTATAACATGGAATTCACTCGACAAGTCAAAATTCTTTGTGCACTGTCTTGAGGTGGTCATCATATCCCGTGGTTGCGGGTAGTGATGAGGCTAAATTTGAACTCTTTCTTGGAGGTAACCTCCATCAGCTAGGCCACTATATTGACTTTGACAGGACAGCACACATGTTGACTTTCATCTAGGGTGTGGCCTCAATATTAGGTCGGCAAATCGCAGGCTCCATTCTATTCACGGTCGTGATTTGATTTCATCTAGGTTGACAACACATACTGGAGTGCATGTACAAGTTCTCTGATTTGCTGCAATTGCTGGAGTCGTGGCTAGCGATTGGACGTGCTGCTGGTGTGAAGGAACTTTTAATTTTATGCGTGTTTCTCATTTACACTGGAATCAGGTGAAGCAGGGCATAGGTTCATTGGTTCGAGTCACAGTGTTTTTTTTTAGAAATACACAGTACAACGTAGAGCGTTCACAACATGCACGCACACTCATCCCCTAGAACACACGTACATAGACTCTACCCCTATGAGCACCTTCGAAGGACTGAGTCGGCAGATCTGGAGATTCCCGAAGTCACCACTGGTGCCTCGTCGTCGACGGGAACGTCGCTCATGCCCTAGAACACACGTACGTAGACCCTACCCCTATGAGCACCTCCGAAGGACTGAGTCCGCAGATCTGGAGATTCCCGAAGTCACTACTGGCGCCTCGTCGTCAACGGGAACGTCGCTTACCACTTAAAGCATAACGCCGGTAAATCCTGGAAAAATTCCAGGAAAAGGTGCGAGCACCAGGATTTGATCCCTGGTGGGTAGCGTCCCACTGGACAGTCCTACCACTAGACCACAGGCCTATTCGCAGTTCGAGTCACAGGTGTTGGGCAAGGACGTGGCGAAAGCTTGGCCCATCTCCAGCTGGCAGCATTATTTTCTACCCATGTTTTTTGCGGACGCTTCAGATGCTCAGATGTCCCGCCTTTTCATTTTTAGATACCTGGCATTGAAAAATTGACTTGAATCTTGATATGAAGTTTTTACCTAAAAAAGGAGAAGAATGCGTGACATGACTTAATTTTTGTATGAATTGAAGCTGCAGTTTCTTAAACTAGGCAGGGAGAAGAGCAAATGCAGTTTATAGCCTCATTTTTTTTTTCTTTTTCATATCATTGTAGCTACTTGTCTACTAGATGTTCTTGTCAATGGCATGTCATCCAGAGGGTGTTTTATATGCAGGTCAGCAAATAATCAATGCACCTAGTTAAAAGAAGCCAATGCCAGTGGGATATATACTGGTATCAATAATGTGATAAGAAGCAACGACAATTGCACCTACATGGGGCCATGGGGGTTAATTAGTTACTCCCTCCGTTCCAAATTATAAGTCGTTTTGATTTTTTTGGTACATCCATTTTGCTATGTATCTAGATATAATAATGTATCTATATACATAACAAAATGGATGAACCAAAAAAGTCAAAGTGACTTATAATTTGAAACAAGGGAGTACTTTTTGGTTTTTGCATGCCACGTGGTACGGTACAAAAGATAGAAAATATTGGGATGGCAAACAGTAAACACTCATAACTCAATGGTGTAAATCTGTAGAATTAAATTTAGAGGACTTCTACAATAAATTCAAACCAACACAAGACATCCAAGTTCCTTTGTTTGACAGTCCATATTTATCTATGTTACCCTCCTTACCGCTAGTACCATAATTACCATAAAATAATAGGGATTTTTTTGTGATTAAAAATAATAGGGATTAGGGTCATAGTATCAAACAAGATCCACGATGGACTAGTAAATACTAGGATGGTTAGCGCGCTTCGCCGCGCCTGCTCCTGCTTCTGCGGTCATAGGTGCCTCCATTTTGCTGTGCATACACACATGGGAAGCCTAATAGGTCACAACAGTACAATGTGTGAAGTATATGGAATACATCCACATGTTATTGGACAGATCATCCTTACAATGCATAGACTCTAGAAGAGCTTATGACAGTAGGATAACTATATATGAAACACATAAATTAGATTGGTTACCACATAAAAGGGATGGAAGAGAGCACATAATATTAAGTAAATCACAGACAGCCAAAATCTTCACTTTTGATAGAAAGTACTACTTCTTACATTTAGTCTATCCAGGGTATTAAAATATGAAAACAATATGTATATGTAGTAATAGTATCGAAGTTAGATGCAGCAAGGGATAATAAAAAAAATAATATGACACAGTCGGCTTGTTCGCTTGTCTTATCAACCGTTCGAACAGTACTTTTCTCTCACACCAAATCAGTTGGCTTATCTTATCAGCCGATTTATGTGACCAGCCGAACACCCTAAATAAAAACATGGGATATGGCTACTGTCTCATAGCTTATGAAGTGGTAAGATGATGAGAATAGAAAAAAATATTTGAAGTTGTGTTGAGGAGATAGAACTAAAGTTCAGATGCAATTATTTTTAGAATTTCACATCCTCGATGCTGAAATTAAAACTAAATTAAGCCTTACTTTAAAATTTTGGTTAATTGTGAAGTCAGAGTAATAATTGAATATAATTATTTGAAGAAGAAAAATAAAAAATATAGAATAGTAATGTCAGCATTTTGACTGGTATGGGTAAAACGAAAAGTTGAAGAAATGACATGCTGTATTTTAATTGTAAACTACATGAGTAGTGGAAGATAAACTTGTGGTCATTTGCATGCAGCAGTACAGATGGCCATTTGCATTCATCGATGACAGTCTGACACGCCAATGCAGCGATAGAAGCAGCGTGTGAGCGTGACATCTACGCAAGCGCTAGGAAGCCTGCAATACTCCCGCGGTTATAGATTTAACTATATGCATTTAGTTTTACACTAGGTCAAAATTAAATGTCCAATCTTCCAAAAAGCTTCTTGACCTGCCTCTTGGTATCGAGAAGTAACTGGAATGCGGCACCCACCCTGTGGACTATTGAGTATAGAGTCTAGGACACCGCCTGTGCGCGGTCACCATGCTCACTACATGCACACGTAGTGCAGAGTTCAGGAACGGTTGCCAAGCTAGCAACCGGATTGTTGTACTATATATTCTTTGAGATGAGATCAATGCAAAGTGTTGGTTCCACTTCTTCCTCTTTACATGGACATGATGAACATCTTACGCGTGATCTCCTGTTTTTTCTTGGTTTCTTGTTCATACTTTTCCATGAATGGAGGTTTTATATCATTTTAATATCGTTATACCGATATAGTGTGGTAACAATCTATGATCTTCTACTCGCATGATGTCTTAGTTCAGCGCAGTTTTTTTTCCCTTGCATATAGCTTATCCTTTACTCTGTAGTTGGCAACAATAATATGTTCTACAGATTCCCATTGGGATTCCCATTGTGTGATCAATTATTGCATTCCAGCATATGGCCCAAGTAAAACAAACAAGCAGTAGATTGAGTGTCCAATTCATTCGTGGCAGTTTCACCAGAGAGAAAAACAAGAGAGAAGGGCAGGAAAAAATGGCGTAGGAGACTTCTCCTGGTGATGTACTTTTGGTAGCAAATAAAGGTGTGCGAAAGTTCAGTGTTTCTCTTAACTAGACCCTTGCAATTAGACGGTCATATCCTGACTACAGCAGCATGTGTGTTGTAGTGGTTCAGCCTAGTGAAGCACCAAGCACTATCCCTAGCGACGTGTTAGTAACCGATGATGGCTCCTGGGGATTTGGCCTTCGAACAGTAGAAGCATACATAATGCCTCCGTGATTGACTGTGAAGACCAGCGATGGCAACCACAAGTGAACTAGCATTGGTCTCTGGGCTAGATGATTCTAGAATCCACACAAGTAGTGCAATCCAAAAGGGAGCTAACAGTCCTGACGCCTCTCATGCCAATCTAGAAGTATTTTGAACTCTCCATGCTAGCAGTGTGTCAACTTGAATGGGAGACTAATAAGAAGTATATTTTCCACTTCATCCTAGCTAGCTCTCCAGATAGTTTAGCTGTTCTTTTGACACATATGGTTTGTCAGAGATATTTCATAGTATTGGTAGATGTGAATGACCAAATGATTTATTGCATCCAACAATAAGCAATGTGAAGCTCAACCAAACAACATGAGTACTGAGAGTAATCACATAACCGAGGTATATCCACACTCCTAAAAGCTAAATGGAGGAGGGGCCTACTGGTTCCACAAAATACAAAACAAAACTAATTTGAATTTAAAGAAAAGAGGAGGGAGTAAGAAGCCAAATCCGAGAGACTGACTTTGACAAATCCGAGAGACTGACTTTGACAGCTCCGGCCCTTTTCTTCAACCAACCATTTAGTTACTATTTGTTTTTGCGTGCCACATAGTACAGAAAATAGAAGAAATCCAACAGAAAATAAATAGCACCGATAATCAAGGGTAAACACAGGTAAATGAAAACTTTGACAACTCTTAAAACACCTTCGGACCCATACATTATATCTAATTTCCTTCATCTGATAGTTTAGATTTAACTCTATGTATGATACCATTTTTACCGCCAGTATCACAGGAATTCAAGTATTATAGAAATAAGAAGGATTGTACTGAAATGAGCCGCCATAGAATAGTAAATACGTGCTTTTAGTATTCAGCCAGGTCAAAATTTAATATATGATATTCTAGAGGGAAGCTTATCCATATGTCTCTTGTATATATTACAATGTACCTGGAACGTGGCGGCAAACAAGTGGACATGAAGGACATCACAAGGAGTAACCTTGTCTTCTCTTGCTCTTATCTTTTGCCTGATTCTTCTCATTTCCAGATGGCCCTCGGAGTGGTTCCATCTACATGTTCCCACCTAAACAATAATGGTGATGATTTGCATCAGTTTTTGTAAGAATTAACTGCATCAGAAGCCACACATGGAGAAGCTAAGGGCAGTGAAGGTAACCTTGCCTCCTCATTCTTTGCATGTTCATAGAGCTACAAGATGTTAGATGTTCCTGTGAATATATATAGCTTGCCATTTTCTTGTGTAAACAGTTGAGATTCAGATGCAACTTTATAGGTTCTCAGCTCAGCAATATATACTTACCTATCATGTGCTTTCTGTACTACCATTTCATCAATCCATCAGAAAAAAAAATCAAAACACAAATGGGACAGTCATGTATATGTATAAGAAAAGCACTGAGAGTTGCAAGCTTTAGAGAACTAGGGTCACTTTGTTACTTTTTTTTTCACACCATTGGATTTGACATCCATGACATCCATTTACAGAGAAACAAAAGATATAATGGAAATCTACAAGAATACATATAAAACATGGA
This sequence comes from Chrysopogon serrulatus, assembly GCA_015844335.1. Classification (NCBI taxonomy): domain Eukaryota; kingdom Viridiplantae; phylum Streptophyta; class Magnoliopsida; order Poales; family Poaceae; genus Chrysopogon; species Chrysopogon serrulatus. The sequence goes on from JADLZL010002201.1 coordinate 146,385, forward strand.
AATAAGCTATATATGCTTTGAAAGTTTTATATGGTTTTACATGTCTATTGTGTTCACTAGCCTCCGCCACATAGCTGGCTCAGATTATGCATGATTGAGCATCATGCACTCAGTTGCGTTGCATACAGAATCTTTGTTAGAATTCAGGGGAATAGTATTTGGTTGCCGATTACACAGCCCTTCGGCCATACTTTTTTTTTTTTTTTTTTTTTTTAATTGAGCAACACCATTCGGCCATATATACTTATCAGCTTGCTGGCAGTGTCTCAGCGTCTAGCCACTAGTGACTTGGTTGATTCAGTTGGGCCCAGTCACGCGTGTAATCACCGTCTTGGGCCTCTGGCCTCTGGGTGAACTTGGCCCAGTCTCCTCTTCAGCAACAGTGGACTGGTCCTCGCGCAGATGTGCTTCATCCTCTGTATTGGCTGAATCCCTAACAATTTTGCTAAAACAAGATTCTTGAAAGTTATATATGTTTTGGATTCCATTTACAGAATATATAAACAAAATATAGGTAAATCATGGTAAAAGAGGGTAAATCAAAGATGTGCTTCATGCCTTCATCCATAGCGCAGCCTCAGACTTGCATGCAGCCAATGTTGCAGTAAGCGTGATCCTATCCTCCCTGAACACAGTGTTGTTCCTTCTCTTCCAGATGTGCCAGCAGCAGAGCAGCAGGAAGGTTCCAAAGTGTTCTTTCGGTACGTGGTCCGACACGGTGTGATCTCCTAGAGTCTCATCACCAGCCAGTCTGGCAGTCTCCCTGTGTGCATAATTGGATGGCTCGCCAGAACTACCTTGCAGCTGTGCATCCGAAGATGATATAGGCCATGACTCCTCCGCATTGCTGCACACCTCACACTCAGTGTTGTCTACGATTTTCTTCTTGACCAGGTTAGTCCTGCACTGGATTCGTGCCTGCGAAAGCTAGCAGCCAGGTCCTTCTGGCTTGAGTTTGCTGCCTTCAGGGTCTTGTACAACATTGACGTATGTATCCAAGTCGCTGTTCCATTTGCATATAGGAGGCTCTGAAGTCGATCTTTGGCTGTGCTCAGCTGCCGCTCCTGCAGAATCTGTGTGATTTCAGCTAATTGTTCCAGAGCTGCAGAATCCAGCGTCAGCGATCGATCTGCTCAGGCGGTACCTCGAGGGCATAAACCAGCTGGCTATCCAGAACCGAGTTCACCAAAGTGGCCCTCCCCATATGATTCAGAATACTAGCTTGCCAGCCACAGAGATATTTGTCCGTTTTTGCTATCAGTGGGGCAAGTGCATTTAGACGGAGTTGTTGGACAGTGGCAGGCCTAGGTAGGTTTGCGGGAGGGAAACCTTCCCTTCGACACCCCAGCACGTACGAGCAGTGAATAGGGGTTTGGTCAAAATTAATGTTCAATTTGATTATTATACATCTGTTGAAGATAAAAAATGATCGGAAATATAAGTTGACCCTTGGGCAAAGTTTTTAATGATTATAGGAAAGCAAAGATATATTTGGAACATTATTTAGAAGCTTGAGAAGAGAAAAGGGAAGAAATCGGCATTGAGGCATTGCTGTTAAACCAGCTCAGTTGGCTGAGAATCCGGCCAAGCCGACTGCTGTCCTCATGCTAATCATAATTGCTCTTTGATGCTTGGTGTACGCACACCCTGCTGCTTGCTTGCTATTGGCCACCGTGCATTGTTGCTTGCCTAATGCCTTGCTTTGCATGACCTGCTGCTACGTTGCCTGTTTTTTGCTGGACCGGCCAAGCCGGCCTGCTTCTTCCATTTGCTGGCCTGCACTACAACACTGCCTGCTGACCTGCAATACGTTGCTGCCTGCTGACGCCTGTCACATGTGCCTGCTGCATCGGCTTGGCTGATTGGTCAGCCGGCCAAGCTGATCCACCTGCCTGCGCTTACTACCCAACCGGCCTGGCTGACTTGGGTCCCGGCCAGGCCGGTTTCCTGCTGTTGCCTAGCTCGGACTCCCTGCTGAGCCCGTAAAAACCGGCTTAGCCGGTTTGGGATCAGGCTAAGCCGGTTCGCCTGTTCCAGCGTATAACTCAAATTCTTTTCTATCGGGATTTGGACGTATTTTTTATTAGGAAACTTGGAGATCATGACATGGAGTTGTTTCCTATTGGGATAAGACCACCCCCTCTATATATATGAGAGGATCATGGCCGATTGAAGGATCCAACACTCAATCGTCAAAAACACATCTACAACGTAGGTTTTGGCGGTTTCACCTCTACCCTGCTGTTCGGCTCGACTCGCCACGAGTTTAGTCGGCGTTCTAGGCGGCCTTGCTAGTCCTTAGACAATTTCCATATGCTTCCTCCTGACGGATCCTTCCGGAGGCGGTTCGGGAGCGTTTTCGGCCATCAACGAGCTTTACATCGGCTTCATCGATCTCTAGATCGGTTTTGCCAGTTACGCTACGTTGTTGCTGCGTTGCAGGTTGATCTACAACCTCTTTAGGCGTCTAAAGCCCTGCCGGTGTGTTGGCACAGATCGGATTCGTCGTCAACACACTTTTTGTGACTCCGCTGGGGAAACCAAGGCGTAAGCTGAAATTTTCATCTACCGGCAACATGGGCGTGAGTGGTGATGCAGCGAAGGACTCGAGCGAAGTTCAAAGCAACATCATCATCAACCCTATGACTGAGGAGGAGCTCACACCAGAATTGCAAGATCAATTGAAGGACAAGGTTGTCGAGCTCACACAAGCCTTCTTGCAAGGATGTTCTAAGGGTCGGCATAATAAAGTCTCGCAATTCAAGGTGCCAAGTGTTGCTGAAATCTTAGGAATTTCACCATCGGCAAACGAGGTAAAACCCGACGATCCCCCTAAGTATGATGATGTTCCGGTTTCGCATGCTGATATTGCCAAGATGTTGTTAGATCAAAGTACTTCTCTTACACAAACTATACAACATTCATATGGTTTATTTGAGGCTAGATTAGATAAATTAGAGAGTAAGACAACCGATTTCGATTAATCGGGTGTCTTGCAGCAACCTGAATTTGGCATGCCTCAAGGTTTCTTTAAAAATCAATCATCTGTTAATGATGTTAGCAAATCAAGATTGGGTCTTTCGGTTTCTTTTTCCAATGGAACCGGTCATGTTGGTACAAGTGCAGCAGGTGGTGCTCAACAATCGGCTCAATTACGAACCGATTATGGAGCATCAAGAGCTTCGGAGGGTGGCAATATTTTGCTAAACCCACCGAAGTCTCCTAGTAGGAATCCCATGCTTGAGAAGATGCAAAATTCTTCCTCCACCGATTTCAATGATGTTTTGAATCGGTTTAGGAAAGGTTTTACTAAGTCTCTTGAAGAAAGTCTAGGTGTTCATCTTAAAACAGCTAAGAACATGTACACCAAACCGTACCCTTCAGCGATTGACCACATGAAAAATCCTGACGGCTGGAAGGTACCAGACTTTCAAAAATTCAATGGTACTAGTAATAAAACAACCATGGAGCACGTAAGTATGTATCTTGCATAATTAGGAGAAGCTAGTGCTTTAGAGGATGCAAGCTCCCAGCGTCCGACGTTGCCGCCACAAGCGTCCGATGAGTGTTTCTCAGCGAGAAACACTCCGACGACTTCGCCTCCGATTCCGGTCTCTGGCGCAATGGAAAATGAGCATTTCACTTCCACAAAAACGCCGAATCCCGCCTCGCAAGCTCGGTGGGAGGGAGAGAGGATCCCAAACCCCTCTCAATCCGGCAATCAACATCCCTTTTGCAGATGTGCCAACACCACCAAGTGTACATCTCCATGTGCAAGCGTGTTAGCATTTTCACAAACATTTTCCAAAGGGTTTTCACTCTTTCTCACATCGCTACTCGATCCTAGCAACACGATGCAAAGTTAGATCACTCAAGTGGCACTAGATGACCGATATGCAAATAAGTTTGCCCCTCTTGATAGTACGGCCATCTATCCTAAACCCGGTCATTAACTTCTCTACACACCTACGACCGGTGAAATGGAAACGCCCTAGGTTATACCTTTGCCTTGCGCTTTCCACTCCATCTCCTCCAATGTCGATGCAACACATGCACCGACATCCTCATGAATGATATGATCCACTTCATATCATCACATGGCCTTTGGTCCATCGATCTTGACCTCACTTGCTCTTCACCATCGCTTCGGTCCTTCGGCGCCAAGTCTTTGCTCAAGCCTCCCGACACTCGGTACCAACGGCTTCAAAGCCTCCAACTTGCCCTTCACCATCGCAACTGGTCCATCAAGCCAAGTCTTGTCTCGATCTTCACCTTTAGCCGCATGACTCCATGTCATGTACCATGCATTAAGCTCCTTGATCATCACATGTGTGAGTCTTGCAACACATCACACCACCTCCATGGTATAGTTCCTCACACACATGTACCTGTGGACTAAATCTCTACAAATCTCACATAAGCATAATTAGTCCACCTAAGTTGTCACTCAATTACCAAAATCAAACAAGGACCTTTCAATCTCTCTCTTTTTGATAATTGATGGCAACTCTACAAAGATATGGAAATTAAGCATTTTAAGATTTTATGCTACTTATCCAATATTTAAGCTCTATATCTATGATTTGGATAAGCACCATAAAATCAACTTGGTAGTGTTAACTCCCCCTACATGTGTGCTCAAATGGTTTGGTTTCAAGCTTGCACACATGTATAAATATAAAATTTGTGGGAGGGTTACCACTACTAAGTGATGCTAAGGTATACAAGATAGAGAATGAACCTTTGTAGCGTGTATACCACTTTTTCAGCATCCTTAGCATCAATCCTTGCTGGAAACAAGTGAAACTAAATACCACATGAGGTCAACATTATTATCAAGGTTCTAGTTGCCACTTGCTATACTAAGACTAGGCTCTAAATACCATAAAACATCAAATATCATCCAAGTCTTAGTTCTAGCAATAACTTGCACACAAGCATGTAGGAATGTAAGACAAATGCAATGCAAGCAAGCAAATGTAATGCACAATCAAATACATCAAACATGTATTCATGAGCATGCTTCCCCTACTTATGTGCTTCTCTTGTCCAAGAATTTTTGATCCCCTTGCATTCTTCAATCTTGCTCCCTCTTTGTCGTATCCATGTCCAACTTGCATCTCTCCCCCTATGTTATGCACAATCTTTCATGCACATTTCATATCTTATCTCTCCCCCTTTGTCATCAATTTCCATAAAGGGTGTGCCTCTTCTTAACAAAGGGTTGTACTTAGGGTGTGGATGGTTTACACTTGAATCTTGCATTTTTGATGGACACCTTTGGGATGACACCACTTGTAGGACTTCTTCTTTTGTTGTAGGGTAGCTTTGCTTAAATTTGATCACTTAAGGTTGAGGATCACTTTGAAGTGTAGGATATCACTTGAATGCTTGATCTAGACACCACTTGTAATACCACTTATATGAATGATGAGTCTAGATACCACTTGTTGATATTGAACTTGACATCCATTTATATTGTTGTCTTCTACTTCTTGAACTTGATTATTTTCATGAGCTTCTTTCTCTTTTAGTTCAAACTAGCAAATTTGCATAAGTAATCTAACTCGGTTTGAACCAATAACAAGCTTCTTCACACATCTTTCAATGGTTATCTTATCAATGTTGAATTAGATCCTTTCTTGTTCATTTAACTAGATCAAACACTAGGTTCACATGCTCATGAACAAGTCATATTTAGCCACTAGATCAAACAAGACATAGAAACAATAGTGGCATGATATGAACTCAAAATCATTTGATTTTTCATTAATGCTCACTAGATATGTCTATATGCACTAAACAAGTCCTTAGCAAATATGAATGCATATGACAACCAATTTCACCTTTGCTTTCTTGGAGTAGAGGATAGTCAATATATTCTAAATAAGCTCCATAAAGGCAATGTGAAGTCCATTTCAAAGCTTGGTGAAGACCAATTATCAATAATGAAATCCATTCTTCACCTATATGATCAAGTGCACTTTCCATGTTATGGTTGGCTTGATTCTTCTTTGATCTTTGCTTGCATGAGACAACTAAGATTGATATCCACTTGTATATATAATACCATGGTGCCAAATGTGAATACCACTTTGTATTGCTTTCTATTTAGGTGTTGCTTGCTTTTCTTGATTAATCTTTTTGATTTGCTTCAACTAAGTATCTCAAATGTCCTTTAGATCACCACTTCCATGTTAGCCTTCTAAGTCACGCTTGATTAACCTACAAAAGGCGGCAAGCCCCTACTAAAGGGAGAAGTGACCTCTCTTCAAAGTTCATTCTTAATACTCACTTGTATTGCCTTTGATTGATTGATCCATTGACTCAATATAATGAATAACCTTGAATCCTTCTTTAAGTCCTTTTCTTTCTATCAAATGATCTCCAATCATCACTAGAACTTAAACTTCATCTATCTTGAGCTTGTCTTGATCTTCCAATTTGAGTACCCAATTATGTGCTAGATGCACCTTTCAATCAAATCCCTTATACTTATTGCTAGTCATGCTTCTAGATCAACTCAAAACCAAACATAGGTCCCTCAACCACTTATAAACATGATTCCAACTTGAGGGCCTTTCAATTGAAGTGACTCTTGATTAATCCAATGTTTGTTACTTTCTGGCAGATTCTGTACTCTTCAAAGAATATATCATATCTCTCAATGTACAGCTCCAATGACTATAAAATTTGGTGAAAATGTGCTTCACTAAGTCATCTATCACCCATAAAAGTTTGAGCTTCATTGGACTTCTAGATTGCTACCAGATTTCAAATCTTTCTTAGTGGGTACATGCTGAAAACTGCTGCACTATAGCTAAAAAGATCCACACCAAAACCAAAGCATTTCTTGTCCAATTCATATGAAATTTGAGTAGCAATAACTATCATAAATGTAGAGCATGCACACAAATTTTCAAGCCAATCCAAATAGATTTGACCCTTCAAACGTAGACTTGATCACAGCTAGCTCATTTAGAATAGATTTCAACACTTGAGCTATTCTTCAACAAATGTGAATCAAACTTGAGGTCAACTTGTTTAAACACCCTCACAAGACATATATCCATTTAAACCACTTACTAAATGAAGTCTCATGAACATATTCAACCAAACTAATTCAAACTTGATTACTAAGCATGAAATCCATTCAATCATCTTATAGCAAGCAACATATACATATTTATCCAATTCAATCAACTTATATGCACCCAAATGAAATGTGATCAACTAGAGATATACCTTGTAGCTTATTATCATACACTAGCAAGCTTCAACTCAATTTAATTTGCAAGCCATTAAGAATATAACCAATAAATCACCACAACAAGAATGTTGCACTTGTATGTTGTAGCACTTGGACTTCACTTTATTTGACTTGGCATTAGGATAGAATAGCACTGGGCTTCAATGCTTGACTCAGTCAATTAATGATCATCATGAATACCAATTGAATCAAGCCTTCAATGCCAATGGTACCTACAATCAATCATCCACTTTTTGATGGTACCCAAACTTGTTTGGGTCCTCTCAAGTTAGGAGCAACATACTTAGGCAATACCTTAGTATGGATAGCAGGATGTTTTCCAATAGCAACTAAAGAGGTACCATTGTCATCCTTCCTAAGCATAGTATTTACATCAATTGAAATAGGCTTAGGAGTCTCACCTAGGGGGCATGAATGAGCCATGTGTCCCCTTTCCCAGCATGAGTAGCACTTCTTCTTTGCTAGAGCCTTCTCTTCCTTACTCTTGTTGTGCTTCTCATTGCCTTGCCTCTCATGGGTTGTTTGAGCCTTGTTCTCAAGCTTGTTGGGACACTTCGAGGCAAAGTGATCCATCTCCTTGCACTCAAAGCACTTGATGTGGGCATAGACTTTCTTCTCTTGATTTTTGCTCATCATCTTGGCATCTTGATTTAGAGTTGGATGCCTCTTTGCTTGACCACCCCTTCTTGTTCTTTTCTTCATCTTCAAGTCACCACCATCATGATTGATCTTGACTTGAGTTTGGGGCTTTTTCTTTTGCTCAACTTGTGGCTTCGGTTGAGGCTCTACTTGTTGCTTCACCAATTGCTTGGTTGGGCACATTGAGGTGAGATGACCCCAAGTATGGCACTTAAAGCACTTGACATGCTTGAGCCTTTCTTCTTCCTTCTTCAACTTGAGCTTCTCAATGTTTGGGCAAGCCTTTGCTAGATGTCCCACTTCTTGGCATATGAAGCACAAGAAATGAGAGAGCTTCTTTTCTTCTAACTTCTTCATTTCTCTTTCAAACTTCCTCTTGCCCCATCTCTTTCCTTTGATCTTGCTCTTGTTAAAGTGAATGCCACTCTTATTATCTTGGAATCTCGGTTTGTTGATGTTCTTCTTGTTGAAACCGAGACCACTCATGTCACCATAGCTTCTTTGAGTCTTCAACATATGCTCAAAGGTGACTTGAGAGTTGTAGCACCTCTCTAGCTTGTTGCTCAACTTCTTCACTTGATCATTGAGCTTATTGTTCTCCTTCAAAAGGTTAGTCCTATAAGACATAGAAGTAGAACAAGAATCTATATGTGAAGAACAAGGCATAGCAAGTAAATCATCACAAGAGGTGGATACATGCTTCTTGCCGACATCACATGGGTTAGCAACAATATGTGATTGATCATTTGACCCAAATGATGAGCTCCCACTAGTTTTGATTTCTTCATTAGAAAGCTTCTTAGTGAGAAAAACATGGTCTTGCATCAAGTTATTATGATCAACAATAAGCTCTTCATGATGCAATTTTAGTTCTTCATGTGCACAAGTAGTAACATAAAGTAGATGCTTTACTTGTTCACATGTGGTCTTTAGAAATGAGTTTTCATTTTGTAATTTCTTTGTTTTAGTCATCTCATTTTCTAAAGCCTTGGTGAGTCTACAAACAAGCTCAAAACTTGGATCATCACAATCAACAACCATATTTGCAATTGATACCTTAGTGTCACCATGTGACATGAAGCAATGTGGTGATGTCGGTGAGCTTGTGGAGACATCACTCTCGTAGCCATCATCACTATCAAGTGTGCTTGGGGTAGAATCATCACTTGCATGACTTGTGGCATCATCACACTACTAAATTTTTACCCTATTGCATCGCGTCGCCTTGCATCAAATAGAAATCTGATGCAATAGGTGGCTACTATTGCATCAATTTTTCAAAATGATGCAATAGGGGGTCACTATTGCATCGAAAAGAAGTTGGATGTGATAGTAATTCATGCCGATGCAATAGTTATGAACTATCGCATCGATTTCAAACAATGGATGCACTAGGTAGAAATAATTGCATCAGACAAATTTTGTTGCGTTAGTATTAATTTTGTGATGCAATACGTACGTGTTATTGCACCAGTTTAGAAAACAGGTGCAATAAGGAAGTACTATTGCAATGGACTAATAATGCTAAACTCTGATGCAATATGTGGTCTGTATCACGTCGGATCAAGATTATTTTGATGTGATATATTATCACTAATGATCCACATGTGCCTTGGCCTAGGGAAAATCTGATGAGCTCACTTAGGCCCGGTGTATGTTTTTTAGATCCGAGACGTAGACACTCACATACACAACGCAGTCACCTGAACGCACCCCCTATCCTATAAGCATCTTCAAAAAACCGAGTTAGACCGGCAAAGAGATTGACGAAGTCATCATAGGTGCCTCGCTGAAAATGCGAGCACCCATGTCAAGCTTAGGACTTGAACCCAGGTGGGCAGGTTCCACCACAAGAAACCTAACCAGCTGAGCTATGCTCAGTTCGCTAGGCCTGGTCTATGTTGCCTGCATACATTATTTTCGAAACAAAATAATGGCATGGAGATACAGTAGATAAATATATTTTAAATATTGCATTTAGTAGCTAAATAACAAACCAAGTTGTAACAAGTTCAAGGTTCAACCTAAATTACAGAATACGTATGCAAGAGCTAAGAAACAAAATTAAGAAAGTATAAATTAGTAACAAAAAAGCTAGCTGGTATGAATTATTTAGCAATAGTATTATTTCCCTAAGAAAGTTATTTATGAAATATTAAAATAAGCATAAATTAACTTGTTAATTAGCTATATTGCAGGCAGCTGTGTAGGCATAGTCAAACATACAGTTGTGTCGGAGGTGATAAAGGTGCTGCTGGGCTTTGCGCCTAGTCACAGGGCCGGATTTTTTTTTCTTGTACCTGGCCACCTGGGAGTCCATTTGCAGTGTCCAACGCAGCCCAACAGTATCCATGTCCTTCTAAAACATCATCCCTACTACCTGTAAACCAATGCCATAGTGCTACAAGCGGCGGCATCGTAGAAATTTGTGGCGGCGTAGACCAGGCAACAGACGGAGCAGCGGGCGCTACGGCACTACCCGGCCGGCCGCCCTCTCGGCTCCACGCAAGCCACCACGCCCGGCTGCAGGTTGGGTATTGTGCTCATCATCTTCTATCCGCTCTGGCCCCACCGCCTTCTTTGAGTCACATTGGTCTGCCTTTGTATGGTGGCTACTACTTTTGCTGGTTGATCCACGCCCAAGAAGGTCGCCGCAAGGGTGAGGGACACAAGATCAGCCAAAGGAAGTGGAAGGAACTCTTTTCCAGATCTGTAGTCGGCCGCTGTAACTGGTAATTAAAGAAAATCTAAACGTTGCTAATGTGTTAGATCAGATGTGATTGTGAATTTAGGACTTTGCAAATGTAAGGGATTCTAGGTAGGAGTAGGACTAGGAAGCTGCTGTAGTAACGGGGTTGTGGAAAAAAATATACGGTATTCTTTATGGCTGCCGGTGCCGAAGTTAGATTTATTTTATCTTTTTATAAATCAATCTATATCATAGGCCAACAGTTTTTCTGGTTACATTTGAATTGTTTATTGTGGCAGCTAGACCAAAAAATAATAATGATAGAACTATAGTAACAACTTTGCACACATAAACGACATGTGTATTATTTTTGGATTAGTAATATTCTAGGCTGTTTATGTGACCATAGCTTGCTCTTAGCAATTTCAGTTTCATTATTACCAAATCAATTAGAAATTTTACCTTTGTCTTATTTATTTTTGTGTCTCATTGTCAGGTGTTGGAAACAGTATGTCAAATCAAGGTAGTAGTTGGATGCGGTTGGATAAGGCAACTGATGAGTGGCAACAAGGATTAAAAGATTATCTTGATAGCACCTTTGGAGTTAGTTCTAGAGGAGGGACAGCACCATGTCCATGTTCAACATGTCGTTCCATGGCATATTTAAAACGGTCTGAGGTTCAAAAACATTTGCTTTGAAAAGGATTTGATGAAAGCTTCATCCGAGAGCAAGAAAGTATATGTGAAGGTTCAAGTATTGATGGTGGTGACAATGATGATGATACAAGTGACAGGGCTGGTACAGATGACTTGATAAAATCATTGATCAGAGGTGCTATACATGGAGAAATCAATGAGGAAGAGCCAAATGAAAAGGCAAAGAAATTTTTTAAATTGTTAGAAGAGGCCAAAAAGGAGTTGTTTTCAGGCTGCACAGAAGCTACACAGGTGTCTTTCATTGTGAAAATGTTTCAAATGAAGTGCATGTTTGGTTGTAGTAATGCTTGCATGGAGTTCGTATTTTGGGGTGTTCTTTCTTATTCTTCCTAAAGGGCAATGCGTTCGTATAGTATGGAAAAGATACGCAAGGTTGTTAAAGAGCTTGGTCTAAACTATGAAAAGATAGATTCATGTTATAATGACTGTGTGCTATTTAGAGAGGCTAATGCGGAGCTGGATAATTGCCCAGTATGTGGTGAGACAAGGTGGAAGGAGTCTGGAAATGCACAAGGTGCTGGCAATAGCTGTGGATCAAAGAACCGTGTTCCACGTAAAATCCTACGATACTTCCCACTAATTCCACGTCTCCAAAGATTATATATGTCGAGACCAGAGCATCATATATGCGTTGGCATAAGGAAGAACTAGTCGTTGATGGGAAAATGCGACATCCTGCGAACTCCAAAGCATGGAAGCATGTGGATGCAACATATGAATGGTTTGCACTAGATCCTCGCAATGTCAGGTTTGGTCTAGCGTCTGATGGATTCAATCCATTTGGTATGTTGAATGTTTCATATAGTTGTTGGCCTGTGATCATAATTCCTTACAACCTTCCGCCATGGCTGTGTCTGAAACAACCGTATTGGATGATGTCGATGATCATACCAGAGCGAGATCTCCTGGTGTTAGCATTGATGTATATTTGCAGCCTCTAATTGATGAGCTCAAAGTTCTTTGGGAAGAGGGTGTCAGATCCTGGGATGCAAAGGAGCGGAAGAATTTTACTATGCATGCACTTCTACTCTGGACTATTAATGATTTTCCTGCATATGCAATGCTTTCTGGATGGAGTACAAAGGGCAAGTTTGCATGTCCATACTGCCATACGGATACCGACTACTTATGGTTGAAGCATGGGTCGAAGCATTGCTACATGGGGAGTCGCCGCTTTTTTGCCCTCGGACCACAAGTGGCGTAGAAACAAAGTCAGCTTCAATAACAAGACAGTAAAATAGAGCAGCTCCAGAAACCATCGACCGGTGAACAAGTGTTGCAACACTATGAAAGTTTTGACCAGGTCAAATTTGGTCCCGAGTCTAGAAAAAGGAAGCAAGCGTGACGAAAAAAAAAAAGATGGCACAATTGGAGGAAGAAAAGTATTTTTTTCCAGCTTCCTTACTGGAAAAATTTGCTTATTAGGCACAATTTGGATGTGATGCATATTGAAAAAAATATATGTGAGAGCATATTGGGCACCTTGCTGGACATAGAAGGTAAAAGTAAGGATAATGAGAATGCTCGGCTTGACATGCAGCACCTTGGGATAAGGAAGGATCAACATCCAGTGCTCGAGAATGGTAAGTTCACTTTGCCACCTGCTCTGTACAAATTAGAGAAAGAGGACAAGAAACTTTTATTCAAATTTCTACATGAAGTTAAGATGCCTGATGGGTACGCTTCGAATATCAGGAGATGTGTGGATGAAAATCGGTGTCAGTTGTCTGGCTTGAAAACTCATGATTACCATATTATATTCCAGAAACTTTTACCATTAGTACTCCGCAAGATTCTGCCTCAAGAAGTTGTTGTCCCATTAATTGACTTGAGTAGGTTCTTCAGTTCGCTTTGTTCTAAGGAATTGGACGAAAAGGACATTCCTGGCATGAGTGCTTCGATTAGGGAGACTCTTTGTCGGCTTGAGATGATATTTCCACCTGCATTTTTTGATATCATGGTACATTTGCCAATTCATCTAGCTGAAGAGGCTTCACTGGGTGGTCCTGTATGCTATAGATGGATGTATCCGGTTGAGAGATACCTGCGTACACTAAAAGGTTATGTGCGGAACAAAGCAAACCCCGAAGGCTCAATAGCAGAGGGATATATCACCGAAGAGTGCATTACATTCTGTTCTCAGTTCTTCAAAGATATGCCGACTCGCCTGAAAGCGCCATGAAAGCGCCCGTAGTGTCCGAACCACCATCTGGTCTGAGTGTTTTTGGTACCCTTGACTACAATAGGAAAGGATTTACTTTCGAGATGTTGAATGAAACCGAGATGCAGACCATCAGGCACTACATACTGACAAATTGTGACGAGTGTGCTACATTGCCTGAGTGAGTTAAATTTAAGATTTCAGCATGCTTCTTTTTTGTTTTACATAATATATTACTAATTCGTTGCATTTTGTTTGGTCTGCACATTATAGTGAACATAAGGATTTACTGAAGAAATATAATCCGCATAATGTTGAGAGAAGACACAAGGAGCAATTTGTTCGCTGGTTTGAGGACAAAGTGAGTTATTAGAAAAAAATTTCATCATATTATTCACATAATAAAAGCAGTTCTAAAATTTTATTTACATCTTATAATAATTTTTTAATCTAAGTGCAGACCAAAAACGAATATGACCAAGGGAAAGCAAGTCAGCTGATGTACGACCTTTCTCAAGGACCTGATGACCGTGCCCGTGTATTCAACAGATGTGTCATCAATGGCTTTCTATTTCGGACAGTGTCGGCAGAGAAAAACTTGATCACACAAAACAGTGGTGTCCTTGTCCGGGGTGATGAAAGTACAGGTAACATGGACTGGTATGGTGTTATTAACAAAATTATCTCCCTACAATTCCCTGGTAGAAAGGAAGTGATGATGTTTCAGTGTGATTGGTATGATGTCCCTGCTCCAACAAAGAATAAAGGTAGAGGGTACAAGAAAGATCAGTATGGAATTATAGACATTGATACTACTCGTTTTAGATATTCAAATGAGCCCTATATTTTAGCGACACAAGCAGAGCAAGTGTTTTATGTCAAAGATGCAAAGAAATCAGATTGGTCTAGTGTTGTTAGAATGAAACCAAGAAACCTTTTCTCCATGCCGGAATCAGCAAGTGTAGAAGAGGATGCAGAATTTGATGTGGACTCATTGGTTGTTGGGGTGGAGCACATGACTGTTGGACGCGAGCAGGGGGAGGTGATGAATTGGCGACGAACGGACATGGAAGGGGTGACAGTTGATGTTTCTGTTATTGAAAAAGCAATAGCTCAATCTGTACCAGAACCACATGATCAAGACTTCAATGATGATGACGAAGATGATGTTGATGCATATATTGATGATGGAGTTGTCGCACCTGCCGTTGCTACAGACAACGAAGCTGATGATGATTTTTTTGTTTAAGGATTCATATTGTACCTTCGTGTGATTGATATTTGCAATTGTTCATAGCTTTCCGTATGAACCATAACAGTGTGATTGATATTTGCAATTGTTCACCATTGAACTGAGTACCTAAAATATTTCAAGAACAGGATATGGTAGACAGGTGTGGTAGCTGTTGCTGCACAGAACATAGTTACGGAGTGCATCCAAGCATGGATTATCACCCTCGTCACACGCCCCAATTCAGCTAATGCATCACACATCTTATTATATTTTCTATGCACAACAGTGAAATTACAAAAAAATGCCAGACAATATCTCATAGAACTCGGAATTGACAATAATTTATTAAAAATACCAGACAATAGCACATACAATGCTTCCGTTGGGTCTTACAACGTTCCAGACAGCAGCACATACAGTGCTTCCATTAGTTCTTACAAACTATCAGACACGATGCTTCCATTAGCTCTAGAAACCACCAACATACAGAGTGCATCCATTAGTTCCATATATATATATATATATATATATATATATATATATATATATATATATATATATACACACACACACACACACACACACGTAGTGGTTTATTCAAGTGACGATCACCCACTACAAAAGATAAGCACCAGATCAGAAATGCATTTCAGACTTCTATTTCACTTCTTGCAAGCAGCCCCCTTGTTCTTCTTTAGTGGTTACAGCCCCTTGATGTCCTTGTAGAGGTATCAAAGGATCATCAACTGCTTTGCACGCATACTGCATGATCTTATTTTTGACATCAGTCTTAGCCTTGTTAATTAGCCACTTGAGCATGTCAGCAAGAGCATCTTGTTCTTGACGTCGGATAGTGAGTCCTCATAGAAGGCATATGATGAGGAATCCTTTTGGTCTTCACTGCAGTAATATGGAACCTTCAATAAAGAAAAAGTAAAACCTTCAATATAAAAAAGTATGGTTAACACTGAACATATCAGTTACAAACAAGTTAACCATGAGAGACACTCCAAAAATGATTTTTGACAAGTCTAGGTGATCTTCATGTTTGCTCCATTGCATTATGGGGCTAAATTTAGCGGATGTAGCAGATGAACAAAAAAAACTTAACCGCAAACGGAGCTCAATTAATACTAATACATGTATCACAATTCAGAACCCAGCACTGCTGGTAGCCAGATGGGTAACTGAAGGATGAAGCCTCCGATGGCAATGAGGGCAGCCTGACAGAGTAATGACTGCATGCATGATTTTGCCAAATCAATTAGAGAACCTATGTCAGCCTATGCATGCATAATATGGCAATCCATAAAGGTAAGCAACAATTTATCCAAACATAACCATTGATCGGTTAGCCAATTTAGCACCTCACAATTTATGCATTGATTCACCCCCATGCTAAGATTTGCACTAAGTAACACAAGCTTGTAGAAGACATCATCAGTTGTGAGTTACAGTACAGGCTTCTTTATTGTAATGAAATGCAAACATTTCAGAAATAAAGCTTCTTGTACTAATACTGATGCTAATGAGGAAGTATACAGCCTGCTAAATAGGTTCAACACTGCATTTGATTTTCAAGCCTGGTAACAGACTACCAAAGTTGGAGCTCTGAATTTGACTTTCAACAATGAAATAGCTTCATTCATCAGTCACCTCAACTTAACAGTAGAACATAATTGTAATGTATGACCGGTCATTAACAAGTTTATTTGATAAACTATTGAAGCCTCCAAAATCTAAATCTAGGATGCTAACTGCTATAACTTCAGTTGCCAACAGGGCACAGGGCATCACCAACCACACGAACTGAAATCCTAACTCTGAAGGAGATCCACATCTCACACCCAAAAGGGAAAAATTGAGCTTACCTTCTTGGAGGAGGGGGACATATCACATTTGCCCCGCTTCGGTGTGGACATCTGAGGCTTCTTCTTGACTCCACTAGGCACTGCCCCTTTGCCGTCCTTCCCACTTCGCGATGGAAATTTGAGGCTGACGTCGTCGGTCGCCGGAGTCAGAGTCAACAACGACCACCTCGGGCGTCAGGGCGAACTGACCGTGCGTGTTGCGCGCTTGGGTCCGGGCGCTGTGGCCGTGCTTGCCTCTTCTCATGGTCCTCGCCTCCTTCGCCGCCTTCGTCGCCGCCGGGGGGACTCCGTCGCTGCCTCTGTCGCCTCTGGTGGGGAATGGGAGAGGGAGCAGGCGGCCTGGTGTGGGCTAAGTACTACTACACTTGTGCGACGAAGTGGGCCGGTCCAATACGGTGACCATATTAGGCAATTCACGAATGCTGCTTCAGATTAGTACCACCTCGCCAACTCAGGGTTAGAGAACACAAGTTAAAATCCAGAGTGATCAAGCATGGCTGAACTTCTCATATCTCTTGCTGCCTTATGCGCTCTTCTGCCTGTTTGGTCCATGGTCCATGCAGGCTGTGCTGGGCTCCCGTGTGGGTTTGAGCCCAGCCAGGCCGCTGGCCCGTGCAGTGCCAATTTTTTTAATATTTGTTTAAACAATTGATTTGAATTTCAATTTGTTTAAACATTTATTTGGACGGCATTTTTTTATTTTTTTAAACTTTTCAATTGTACATTCAAATGGCATTATAATTTTTATTCGTATGCCTGAGAGCCAATGCATGTTATATACTAATGGGTGCCATGTCATATGGCACGAGTGCTGAATGAGTTCACGTCATTGCCCATACCTTACTAGTTAGTAGTACGTACATGTCGCGGTGGTGTCGTACTGAGCGTCACGTCATCACGAACAACTTTATATGTTGTCCACCTCGACTCCATCCGGCACCATTTGGGTCGCCTCTGACTCCTCGGGCCTGCTATCCGTCTCCGTCGCGTCCGGCACCATCCCGGTCCCCTTCGAATCCTCACGCCTGCTGTCTGTCTCTATCGCGTCCGGCACCATCCTAGTGACCTCTGACTCCTCAGGCCTGCTATCTGTCTCCACCGTGTCTGGCACCATCGGCCTGCTATCCGTCTCCACCACGTTCGGTACGATCCGGGTCGCCTCCGACTCCTCGCGCCTGCTAGATGTCTCCTTCGCGTCCGACACCATCCGGCTTGCCTCGAATGCTCATGCCTGCTATCCGTCTCCATCGCTTCCGGCACCATCCGGGTCCCTTCCGACTTCTCGCGCCTGCTATCTGTCTCCATAACACCTAACACCATCTTGGCCGCCTCCAACTCCTCGCGCCTGCTGTCTGTCTCCATGACACCCAACACCATATTGGCCGCCTCCGACTCCTCACGCCTGCTATCCGTCTCTATAACATCCAACATCATCTTGATCGCCTTTGAGTCCTCACGCCTATCCGTCTCCATCGCGTCGGGTTAGAGCTGGTACTTGGGCCGTGCCATTTGAGGGCGGGCCACAGCACGACCTTTTGGCACGACCCGAAGCACGGCACGGCACGAAATTTTTTGGGCCGTGCCGGCACGACCCGAATATGAGGGCCGTGCTTGGGCTGGCACGACACGAAAATGGCACGTATACACATCTACAACTCTGCAATGTAGTTTTTTAACATTTACTATACTATCTCTCATCTAATTCTTAAATAGATAATAAAAATCATTTAACTTTCATAAAAATAGTACACACAAGATATTTATTTATTTATATCATGAGCAGAAAAAGAAATTAACCAGAGATATTTTGAGGGCCGTGCTTAGGCCGGCACGACCCGAACGCGTGCCGGCGTGCCACGGGCCGTGCTTGGGCCGAGAAAAAAATTTACCGTGCCGTATCGGCACGGCACGATGTGCCAAGCGTGCCCAAAAAACACGACCTAAAGCGGCACGAAGCATGAGAGGGCCCGGCCCAAGTCCCAGCTCTACGTCGGGTAATATCATGTTCATCAATAATATCATGTCATCAATGTATTTTCTTAAGATTAGTTAATGTAATCAAAGTTTTTTAATTTAAACTTGCGTGATTTAATATTATATATTTTACGAGTTATCTTATTATACATTATTTACCAATGAGAATTTTTAATGAATTTACCAATAAATATGAAATTAATTAAAAGCTAATAAATGATTTTGCATACAACACCGACGTCCTCAAAATTTTGGCCCTGCGCGCGCATACCCCCAACTCCGCGCGCAAACCCTCCCCACGCCCGCTAATCCCCTCCCTAATCACCGTCCTCTAAGCAGGCAGTTGTATAGATCCTAAATCAGCGTCATCTGGGAGCCGTCGCCGCGCCCTACGTCGTGCGCGCTTCCTCACCTCATCGGTGGAGGGCGCGGTTCCTCTGCTCCTCGGTGGATTCGATCCACTCCACACCGAGGCAATGACGTCGCCTCAATCTCCGTCTAGGATAGCATCGCCGTCTGCTCCATCCAAGAGGCGGCCTGATCATCCGTCGTCCAGCATCACAGTCCCCAGGCGGCATCTGCATGAAGCCGTCACGGACACACCTCGTGGCCAAGATGAAAGCACTGATGAAGCCAATGACATACCCAGGTACATACACTTTGTAACCACGTATCAAAATTAGGTTTCAGAATGTGATGTTCTTGATATGTTTAGAAAATTGGTGATGGCCTTATGACTATCGGACGTAGTGTTCATATAAAGTTTGAAGGGCCTATGATGCGTTCTGCTCCTATCTCAAGCATTGTAGGTTCCGGGATTTTCCTTTCAAGTGCGCTTCGGGGTGGGGTTCCAGGGTGTGGGGCTTTTGTTTTTTTGCTTTTAGTGCTTTTGTTTGAATTGGAGATCCCAGTCTGTAAGAACTACCCTATATTGGCTTTCATATAAACCGAGTAAATCTCCTTTAAAAAAAAATTGGTGACGGCTTTATGACTATCAGTTTCTCCTATTATTTGAATTCAGTTGCATCTAGCAATAAACACTTATTTCAGATTCTGACTTGGGCCTGTGATATGTTACGGTTTATATTTTGAGTACAGTTATATTCAGGAACTAATCAAAAGTGGATTATGTACCAAACTGGATGATTTATCTGATGCAGGATCTGTATTAGTGATTCATAAACTTGGACTGGACAATTTTGTTGATTATACACTAGATGGACTTGACGATTTTTTCCTATCATTGCTCTAATTACCACTATACACTATCTAGCCTGAACATTCACATCAGTTGCAAGTGCTGTTGACAGTAGAAACTTCATCTCATGTTGAAGTATATATTGATATGTTTCCATTCACATAATTTTGCAGCCCAGAAACCGCAGAGAAGTGGAAATTAACTTTTGATTTCATCGGGGGACCACAGGACCAGAAATGTGCCACACTGCATATTTCCATGGAAAACATTACCTTTGTCAAGTTGCTATCTTTCAAAACAAAGATGGGTTATTCTTCGAGGGACTACTTGTACTACAAGAAGCGATGTGGCTCCAACATAGCAGTGCTGCAGCCTTTAGATTACGAAGATGATGCATTAAGAATGGTACAGAAGTTTCGGGAAGAGAAGGAGATCAGATTTATAATTACAAAATATCAGGAAGACGAGCAAGCACAGTGTGAAATAACACCCATCAAGCGACGCAGCCATGGCAAAGTTAGTGAAGAAAGAATTCAGGACGAAGATCTTGATGCATACAAGGTGTGGCTTCAGGAGCTGAAACAAGATAAAGAGAACCCAGGTAGCAAAATACTAAAAAATATATATCAAAATATTTAGGTCCTGTTCAAAGAATTGACAATACATATGTAATATCTAAAAATGCTTCTTGCAGAATTTAAAGATGACACCCGGCAAGCTACTATTGCAACATATACCGAGTGGCTGAGGCAGCAAGGCATTCTTCAAGATATTAGTAATCTGATTTTGTTTCCAGTTGTTTAAAGACAAGTATTTTTATCATCTATTTTTTCCAAACCCATTGTAACTATGTGCTTTCACTTAATTGTATGTCTGCAGATGCATATTTACATGATAATGAAGGCACTGAAGAAGACGAAAATGGTGATAATAGCATAACCCCAACGCAGTTTCCATCTCATGCTCGGAGGCCAAAGGCCTCTCAGAAAGGTATCCAACGATCCTTAGTTTTCATACAATATTATAATATGAAAATGTTGTTTCTTAATGATAACATATGTTCAATTTCATAACATCAATTGTTTAGAAGGGGTTGTCGACAAGAGAAAGCGTGGGACGTGGAACCATGAAAGGTTTCTCGGCAAATGCTAAGAGATTTAAACTTGGGGTTGACAAACTTAGCATTGATTTTTTCGTCCGAGCATGGAGGTCCTGTAGGAGTTAACCAACGCACGTTTATTGATGAAATAGTTTACTTCACAAGAAAAAGGACTCCACTAATTGGAGTTCAAAAGTGGGCACATGTCAAGCAGAGTGTTAAAGACAAAATAGCACATTCTATAATGGTATGTAGAAATTTCGTTTCAGCATATGATAAAATTATTTCATGTAACTTCAAAATTGTTCAAATTTTCTTGGCCATCCCATCTGTACAGATTAGGTGGAATCTTGAGAATAATGATGAGGAGAAGGATAGGATATGGAAGATTGCAAAGCAGCGGTATAAAGGATGGCGAGCTCAATTGAGTTCTACTTACAAGGCATACAACAGTTATCATCAAAGAATGAGACATAAGCCACAAGATTTGGACATTGTTGAGTGGCACTACTTGGTGTTGTATTTTGAACCGACAAATTCCAGGTTCAAAACCCTCGACATATATGTGTTTATTGTTTGCCTCTTTTTCAATGCAACTAACAACTCGAGTCCATATCGGGAACTTAGCACCAAAAACTCGGCAACTCCCAAAAACGAAAGACACTACATCTTCTTTGGATCGAAACCATTTTCACAAGTTAGTTATGAGCAGGTAATTAGAACGAACCTAATATTGTTCTTTCAATATTTGCTTCAACAATCATATTGTTCAATTTTTCTCGCCTTAGAGGGACCTAGAGACCGGTGAAGAACCGATGGTTTGGCACTTTGGAGGAGTACACGCTCAAAGGAAGGCAGGTGGTCTTCGATGATGCTAAGGAAGTATATGTAAGTACTGCATTGTTCATTACTAACTATATATATATATATACTAAAATTTATGAACACTAATTATTTTCTTATTAAATTTAGGAGAAAAGCTGGGCCAAAATCAATGAGAGAATCGAGTCGAGAGGGTTTACGTGCTTTCAAAAGTAGAAGAAAGCCACATTCTGCGCGAAACCTACAAGGAAACCACCGGGTGCAAGAGCAAGAAAGGTCCTGGACATGGATACTTGGCGAAGTATCCGACCAAGCCAACTGATGAATGAAAGAATTGAGGAGCAAGCTCGTGCAGCTGCATTAGCAGTAGCAGCCCAACAAAAAAAATAATGAGACACAAGCTGAGTTAGACAAGTTAAAAAGAACAGCTTGCCAGTCAAGCTCTTTGAGAGGGAGAGCGACAAGGAAAAAAATTGAGCAGCTGCAACAACAACTACAGAATACAAAACAAGAAATGAGACAAGAGTTTCTTACACTAATCGAACTACACAAAGGAGCAATGGCAGAGGTAGTAAAACTTCTTTTTAGCAACATCATGGATTTAGTCAATGTTTGAGTGCTAATATTTCACCTTATTATATTTACAAAAACCAAGGCTGCTGCTGTACCAACCACGACCACCCATCAACCTGCACAATTGACTACTAATGCTACTGCTACACGATAACGGCTAGTCAAGATGATGATGCACCACAGGTAATATCTTTTGATAAATGACAATTGCAGTGTAATGGATACATACATTTAGTCTAGAGGTAATCTGTGCATTGATATGCAGACTGGGATCGGAACTGTAATGACCACAAATAATGAAGCTTGTGATGAACCTCCTGTTGTTCCCACTCCCAGCCTAGGAGAACATCTGCGAGAGGTAATATTTTTGATAAGAAATAACCTGCAATTATGTGGATTCATATAGTTATTTAGTGGTGATTGTTCCTTGAAATCTCCTGGATTTGCAGACTCGACACATAGTACATTGAGCACACACAACAAAAGTCAATCTAGTCGCGTCACGCAATGGCGGTGCCAACAGTAAGTCTTTTTCCCAAATGGCAAAGACTCTAATGCATCTGGGAAATTTATTACACCACAAGCACTAAGGAATAATGCTGCAGCTAAAAAGCGAGATCTAAAAAACAACATCTGAGAGGTATGAATTGCTAACTGAATCAGTCCTGAAAACTACACCTTCTGCAGTTTGGTTTGGGATGACTATTTCGTGGAGTAAATGACATTTTTAGATAAACATTATAATACCAAAGTTGTAAAGAACTTATAGATCTTTATTGTCATGAAATTTGGTGATTTTATATCATCATACTAGGGAGATAGGGATTTCTAGAGTTGATTGACAGAATCTGTGCGTAAAAAAACTGCAGCTTATACAGTTCAGAGTAAAGTGATTATTTCATGGAGTAAATGACTTTTCTGGTTAAACATGATAGTACCAAAGTTGTAAAGAACTTAGAGAGCTTTATTGTCACAAAATTGCATGATTTTATACCATCATACTAGGGAGATATGGATTTTTAAACTTGACTGATAGAATCTGTCTCGGAAACTGCACCTTATGTAGTTCTGAGTAGGGTGATTATTTTATAGAGTAAATGATTTTTCTAGCTAAACATTATAATACAAAAGTTGTAAAGAACTTAGGGATCTTTACTGTCATGAAGTTTCATGATTTTATATCATCATACTAGGGAGATTAGGATTTTCAAAGTTCACTGACATAATCTGATCATATGCATTTCAGAGTAGGATGATTAATTACTAATGCATATGGCTTTGTATTGAGCAGGATGATGAACTTTAAGCCTTGAGAGGATTGCTTGGACTGAATGGAAGGATGAAGTGAATCAAGAAATCTATAATGAAAACAAGACCTATTTTTATGATTTCTGCAAAGAGACCTTAGTTAAAATGTTTATTTCTTCAACTATGAAGCATTTTTATTATATTACTGTACAGATTACTAAATGTGGATGATCAAAGCTATTAATATAAGACATTTTTGTGTTGTGAATTTTTATTATTGAGCATATCAATGTGGCTCCAATATAAAATAGCACCAAACCGAAAATCAATGCAATAGGTCATATTGCACCAAATCTAATGTCGATGCTATAGGCCTGATTGCACCAAACCTAATATCGATGCAATAGGTCATATTGCACCGAACCTAACATCGGAGCAATAGGTTCTACTGCACCGAACCTATTGTCGATGCAATAGATTATATTACATCGGGCCGACTTTCAATGCAATAGGTTCTATTGCATCGAACCGATTGTCGATGCAATAGGTTCTATTGCACCAGATCAATTGTAGTTTCTATTGCATCTGAACCGATTATCGATGCAATTGGTTCTATTGCATCGGATTGATTGCCGATGCAATAGAACCTATTGCATCGAACCTATTGTCGATGCAACAAGGTTTATTGCTCCAAACGTTGGTTGTTGCAATAGAAATCCATGGCCGATGCAATAGACCTTTCGCATCACACCGATTGTCGGTGCAAATAGCACCTCTTGCATCGGCAACTCCAAACCGATGCGACAAGGCTATTGCATCAAGAGCTCTTGCATCAGCTCGCATCAAACACGAAACTGATGCTATATTAGTCTATGGCATCTATTTTGGCCCTAATACATCAAAATTTTGCTGGTGCAATAGGGTAAAAATTTAGTAGTGTCATCCTTGTCAAGTGAACTTGAGGTAGCATCGTCATCATCATCACTTGACCATGAGGTGGAGCAATCTTTCACAACCACCGAGTTGTGAAGATGCTCAACATCCTCATGCGCCTCCTCCTTGTGATCATCATTGTTGGATTCCCTCCCATAATTCTCATTTAGATATGTCCAAATCTCATGGGCGGTCTCCATGTCCATGATCTCTCCAAGATGCTATCATGCAAAGATCTATAGAGAAGGTTAGTAGCTTGGTTCTCGAGATCTAGGCATTTCTCTTTTGCTTGAGTTAGATTGCTTTCATCCAACACATGAGAAAAGCCTACATCTACGATCCACCACATTTGAGGGCAAATAAATTTGAAATTGCGCATCATCCAAGATTTCCACGGTGTAAAGTGTGTGCCATCAAAAATGTGTGGACACTCAACATCTAGCCCATAAGTCGCCATCCTCTCGGGTCGGTGAAGACCGCAAATGAGAGACCTCGGCTTTGATACCACGTGTAGGGTCGAGATGGTGGACTAGAGGGAGGGTGAATAGTCCTTTCTAAAATCTAATCGCAGTGGATGACCGAATTAAATGCGGAATTAAAACTATCGGTTCAACTAGGACTACACCCCTCTATCTAAGAACCTTACAAATATTCTAACTAAGTCACTAAGGTGCAAGGCTAGGAAATGCTCGCCTATCCAAGACTAGGTTGCAAGGTCACACAAACCTAAGCAACTAGTACTCAATCAATCCGGAGAACACCTACACATACTAGTGAGCAAAGCGCACCAAGCCTAAGCACAACTAGTACTTTTTACTAGCACGGCTACACAAGCCTAACTAGTGAGCTCAATTTCTTAGCTACACCAACTAAGCAAAGTGACTAGCAAGGCTACACAAGCCAACCAGCCACGCAATCGCTACTTCTTAAGCTACACAAGCTAAGAAGGTAACTAGCAAGCTACACAAGCAAACTAGCTACTCAAGAGCAACACTACTCACTAGCACAAGTAATGAATCAAGTAGTGACAAGCTAGTGAATGCAAACCGACGAGAAGAGTAGACAAGTTGACACGTCAATTTTTCACCGAGGTTCACTTGGTTGCCACCAAGCTAGTCCCCGTTGTGTCGACCACTCACTTCGTGTTGCGCGAGCTAATAGGCATCCAAAGCCTAGACCTCCATGGCCGCCGCAAGCAACTACCCAAGTGAGGGTAACTCAATGACATGCTTTTACTAGAGTTGCTCTTCGCGATCCCCGTGGGGTGAGCACAATCCCCCTCACAATGTCACTCCACGTGACTAGCAATCGGAGCACCACTCAATCTCCGAGTGTGCTACAACGATGCCCACAAGCCTCCAAGCCATCTAGGAGGTGGCAACCTCCAAGAGTAATAAGCACCACCGGCTTGCAACTCGATCACCTAGTGCCACACTTTGCAATCTCTCAATGCAATGCACTAGAATCACTAACTCACTCTTAGATGCAATCACTACAAGCTCTAGTGAGTTAGAGGGCTCTCAAGCACCACCAAGCAAGGACACAAAGTCCCAATATGCTCAGCAACCAGCCAAGGCCGGCCACCATACCTATATATAGCCACAAGGGCTAAAGAGCCATTGCCAACAATCCTCAGCCCACCCGAGGGCATCGGACGCTCAGACGCCAGGTCATCGGACGCTCGCCCCAGCGTCCGACGCACACATGAACGCCACGTGTCGCCTCCACATCAAACTAGCCGTTGCCGCCAACGGTCTGCTCCTCAACGCGCGCGGCACGCGCTCGTCGGACGCACCGACGACCACCATCGGACGCAGCGCCCCAGCACCGGACGCTATGCAGAGAGGTCTGCAAACCACCACTAATGCATCGGACGCGTCCGACGCATGAGCATCGGACGCTCCTCTGTGTCAGGTGCTCCTGCTGCTGCTCTTTGCCGCCAGTGTTGCTTTGCTTCGGACGCACAGACGCCAGAGCGTCGGACGCGCCAATGCAAGCCCCAGTGTCTGACGTTGCTGCCACCAGCGTCCGATGAGCGAGAAACACTCCGACGACTTCGCCTCTGATTTCGATCTCTGGCGCAATAGAAAATGAGCATTTCACTTCCTCAAAAACGCCGAATTCCGCCTCGCAAGCTCGGTGGGAGGGAGAAAGGATCCCAAACCCCTCTCAATCTGGCAATCAACATCCCTTTTGCAAATGTGCCAACACCACCAAGTGTACATCTCCATGTGCAAGCATGTTAGCATTTTCACAAACATTTTCCAAAGGGTTTTCACTCCTTCTCACATCGCTACTCGATCCTAGCAACACGATGCAAAGTTAGATCACTCAAGTGGCGCTAGATGACCGATATGCAAACAAGTTTGCCCCTCTTGATAGTACGGCCATCTATCCTAAACCCGGTCATTAACTTCTCTACATACATATGACCGGTGAAATGGAAACGCCCTAGGTTATACCTTTGCCTTGCGCTTTCCACTCAATCTCCTTCAATGTCGATGCAACACATGCACCGACATCCTCATGAATGATATGATCCACCTCATATCATCACATGGCCTTTGGTCCATCGATCTTGACCTCACTTGCTCTTTACCATCGCTTCGGTCCTTCGGCGCCAAGTCTTTGCTCAAGCCTCCCGACACTCGGTACCAACGGCTTCAAAGCCTCCAACTTGCCCTTCACCATCGCGACTGGTCCATCAAGCCAAGTCTTGTCTCAATCTTCACCTCTAGCCACATGACTCCATATCATGTACCATGCATTAAGCTCCTTCATCATCACATGTGTGAGCCTTGCAACACATCACACCACCTCCATGGTATAGTTGCTCACACACATGTACCTATGGACTAAATCTGTACAAATCTCACAAAAGCACAATTAGTCCACCTAAGTTGTCACTCAATTACCAAAACCAAACAAGGACCTTTCAGTTGGTCCTTGCTGCATTGATGCATCCTATTATCAAACCGTGTCCGTTCGGAGGTTGTGGACTAGATTTCATTGGCCAAATACATCCCCCGTCATTAAAGGGACATCGCTTTTTCTTGGTTGCTACCGATTATTTCACTAAATGGACTGAAGCGGTTCCTTTGAAGAATATGACACATAGAGAGGTGATTGAGTTTATTACTGAGCATATAATACATCGATTCGGTATTCCTCAAACTCTAACCCCAGATCAAGAAACTTCTTTTGTGTCTAAAGAAGTGAAGGATTTTGCTGAATTGTATAAGATTAAGTTGCTCAATTCATCACCTTATCATGCTCAAGCCAATGGCTAGACGGAATCGAGTAATGAGACTTTGATCAAATTAATTAAGAAGAAGATTGAGGACAATCCTAGAAGGTGGCATGAGGTCTTGTCTGAGGCTTTGTGGGCTCATCGCATCTCTAGACATGGTGCTACTAATGTTACTCCTTTTGAGCTTGTATATGGTCAAGAGGCCGTGTTACCCGTCGAGGTGAATTTGGATGCATACAGGCTTGCAAAGCAAAATGACTTATCTGTTGTTATATATCATGATCTTATGATGGATAATATTGACGAGGTGACGGACAAGAGAATTCAAGCTTTGAAAGAGATAGAGAAAGATAAGGCTAGAGTTGCAAGAGCCTACAACAAAATGGTGAAGAGCAAATCTTTTTAAGTTGGGGATTTAGTGTGGAAGACTATTTTACCTCTTGGATCGAAAAGCAACAAGTTTGGCAAGTGGTCACCTAGCTGGGAAGGTCCGTTGAAAGTGATCAAAGTAATATTTGGAAATTTATATATGCTAGAGACATTGTAAGGTGAACATCTCCCTAGAGCAATTAACAGAAGATATTTGAAAAAATATTTTTCAAGTGTTTGGCAAGAAGCCTAAGAGCTCTTCAAGCAATGGCCGATACATGTATCGCCCTTAGAACAAAAATGGCCGATGTATACATCGCCCTTAGTTGCTAGATAGCCGATGGGATGGACATTATTGCTGTTTAGTTTTTATTTTTTTTTTCAGGTTTATCTAAAGATTCACTTGAAAACAGAGGGCATACGTTGAAGATAAAAAATGATCAGAAATATAAGTTGACCCTTGGGCAAAGTTTTTAATGATTATAGAAAAAGCAAAGACATATTTGGAACATTATTTGGAAGCTTGAGAAGAGAAAAGGAAGAAATTGGCATTGAGGCATTGCTGTTAAACCAGCTCAGCTGGCTGAGAATCCGGCCGAGCCGACTGCTGTCCTCATGCTAATCATAATTGCTCTTTGATGCTTGGTGCACGCACACCCTGCTGCTTGCTTGCTATTGGCCACCGTGCATTGTTGCTTGCCTAATGCCTTGCTTTGCATGACCTGCTGCTACGTTGCCTGTTTTTTGCTGGACCGGCCAAGCCGGCTGCTCTTTGCCTGCTTCTTCCATTTGCTGGCCTGCACTACAACACTGCCTGCTGACCTGCAATACGTTGCTGCCTGCTGCATCGGTTTGGCCGATTGGTCAGCCGGCCAAGCTGATCCACCTGCCTGCGCTTACTACCCAACCGGCCTGGCTGACTTGGGACCCGGGCAGGCCGGTTTTCTGCTGTTGCCTAGCTCAGACTCCCTGCTGAGCCTGTAAAAACCGGCTTAGCCGGTTTGGGATTCGGCTAAGCTGGTTCGCCTGTTCCAGCACAACTCAAATTCTTTTCTATCGGGATTTGGACGTATTTTTTATTAGGAAACTTGGAGATCATGATATGGAGTTGTTTCCTATTGAGATAAGACCATCCCCCTCTATATATATGAGAGGATCACGGTCGATTGAAGAATCCAACACTCAATCGTCAAAAACACATCTACAACGTAGGTTTTGGCGGTTTCACCTATACCCTGCTGTTCGGCTCGACTCTTCATGAGTTTAGTCGGCGTTCTAGGCGGCCTTGCTGGTCCTAGGGCAATCTCCATGTGTTTCCTCCTGACGGATCCTTCCGGAGGCGGTTCGGGAGCGTTTTCGGCCATCAACGAGCTCCACATCGGCTTCATCGATCTCTAGATCGGTTTTGCCGGTTACGCTACGTTGTTGCTGCGTTGCAGGTTGATCTACAACCTCTTTGGACGTCTAAAGCCCTGCTGGTATGTTGGCACAGATCGGATTCGTTGTCAACGACATCCAATTTGATATGCCTGTTCATAATATCATCCCTTCCGTTTCCTTTCCATCTGTCTATTCTACAGTTTTGTTGCTTATAAGGATGGATGGATACAATAACCTCATCCCATGACCCTCAGGTTGAGTTTTAACTACTAGTACACAAATCATTTTTCTTGACACTAGCGTTTTATTTCTACTGGCGGTTTGTCTTTAGAACAGCATGTAGAAATCGGCCCTATTTCTACAGGTGGTTCTCTTAAGGAACCGCCCGGTAGAAATATGATTTCTACAGACGGTTTTCTTAAAGAACCACCAGTAGAAATCGACTATTTCTACTGGCGGTCCCTTAAGAGATCCACCGGTAGAAATAGTTCCAAATTAATTTTTTGAGTTTTTTAAACTTCCTCGGATGGAGAAACTCCAAAAATAAAAGTTGTAGATCTTAAAAAGTTATGAAACTTTATAATTGACAACTTTTTCATTTGAAATTATCGCTATGGAAAACTACGAATGAAATTTTTAAATTTGAAATCTAAATTTTGCAAATGACCTCGAATGGAGAAACACTCTAAATGAAAGTTGTAGATCTTGAAAAGTTATGAAACTTTATAGTTGAACATTTTTTTATTTGAATTCATTTGGACCCTTAAATATTAAATTTTTCGTCGGATTTGTATAATATGTGGGGAATAAAAATGAGATGTAGGCACAAGTGACCTGTGGGTGGAATGATAGAGGGGGGTACGCGCGAGGGCCAAGGTCGCCGGTTCAAAAAATATTTTTTGCCTTTTTAAAAATATTTTTTTTGCTATTTTTTGGGTGTTTTCTGGGCAACGATTTCTACATGCGGTTGCTTAAGAGAACCGCCTGTAGAAATCGATTTCTACTGGCGGCTCTCAAACAACCGCCTATAGAAATCGCCGATTTCTACTGGCCTCCTGCATCGACGGTTCCAAAAAATGCCAGTAGAAATGCGTTTGGAACCGCCAGTATGATTTGTGTACTAGTGAACTCAGTGACCTCACACCTCTTTTGAATCAACGTCCTATATCAGAAGAACAAATTGGTATTTCCTCATTGTTTCTTACTGAAGGCCACATTTTTTTTGAAGGCAGAAGGCCACATTGATTAGGATGCACACAGATCAATATTACTATTTTGATAAGTTCGTCTGAGCCTTGTTTCCGGTGAGTCAACATTAGGAGCAAACTGGAACGGATCAAACGTTGCAAAGTCTACAATTGTCCATCCATTTGAATCATCGTAGATTTCTGAAATAGCTTTGAGCAGAATGAAACGAGGGAAGAACTAACTAAACCTTTATTGCGTGGCTGGAATTGTAGCTTTGAGCAGGTGCGCTAACGTGGTTCTATCTACAGCCATTCCACCAAGGGAGGTTCTCGCGTCGGTCGTATGAATCACCTACCAGGCTACCAGTGCTAGCTGCTGCTAGCTGTTACCGTACACACAGGAGGTGGACACCGAAGCAGATGCAGCTGGC
The DNA here is from genome assembly GCA_015844335.1 of Chrysopogon serrulatus. NCBI lineage: Eukaryota > Viridiplantae > Streptophyta > Magnoliopsida > Poales > Poaceae > Chrysopogon > Chrysopogon serrulatus. The sequence continues at coordinate 177,430 of JADLZL010002201.1, forward strand.
TCGAAGCTTTGCTAGGGGTTACGCCATCCACCCAAACACTCACTTTGCCACCTTTGCTTTTTATCCTGATTCCTAATGCTTCACATGCCCAACACATAACACCAGCAACTTGGGAGGAGAGGGAATGCAGGCTTGTCTTTCTTTTTCATAGCAAGACATCTCACTATCTGTGTATAAACCTTCTGAGGCCATTTTATAGGGAACCGAGCCACAAATGCATCATTATTTGACCTACTCTGTGCTGCATCATTATTTGACCTACTCTGTGCTACGGTTCTTTTCACTGCATAAACCTGCTGAGGTCAAGAGGCCATTTTATAACCATCCCCAGCAATAGATAAACCAGCATTTTATATACCTACTCTCTGTTTTCTGTGGCTGTACCAATATTTATCAATCAGATAACCAAGAAATAATTCAGAAGAAAATTATAGCAACATTGGCAATAAGCTGTTGGGGATGGATGGGTGAGGGTTTGGATTTTTTTCATACATAATAATAATAATAATTATTATATAATATACTCGTTGGTCCATCACTTTATATATACGTCCTGTAGAAGTATTGCTCTCATGATTAGACAATATTTCCTGTAATAACAGTTTTGGCAAACAACTGGATATCACGCCTGGCTACATTGTCTCAATAATCCAGGAGGTTTTTCACAGATGGCAGCTAATACTCGCCTCTGGAAGTTAATCACATAAAACAAAGAAAAGATCTCTGACAAAGTCGTCGAGCACAGCTGCTGCTAGCAGCCCCGTCTTCACTAGATGCGCTTGACCATCAGGCCCCGTGCGGTGATGTCATCCTCTGTTCACCAGCCGCCTCATCCTCCACCAAGATCAGGGGTGGGGGACTACTGATTTGTTTTGCCGCAACACAAGATCTGATAATCAATTTCATAGGCGGACAACATGCTAGGCAGACACTTCTATTAATCGGTCAACTTAAAACGGTGTCCATCTGTTGTAAGTCGATTTTCAGAGTCAAGCATTTTATGATGTCCAACTTAACACAGGTTGTGTTTCTATGAATCTTTCTCTAAAAATCTATTAATTGGGGTGGGCATCTTAATAGGTAACATTGAAAATAGCAGTATAAAAATAACTCATGACTTCTAAATGTGAAGTCAGATGACAATAAATTTTATATCGGAATTGTAGCTAAGAAGTTTTTTTATTTCTAATTGCAGCCCCAACATATTATTTTAAGTTCATGTATTTGTAAATTTAAAATTTAAATTTTCAAACAACCTTGACTGTTTATTTGAAGTTGACCAAATGATATAGTTGACCAAATGATATAGTCGAAATGCTTTTTATTTGAAGTTGTTTACAGTCCCAATTATGTGTTTCAATTTCTTAGATTCGAAAATTCAAAATTTAGAGTTTCCAAAATACCTTGATTGTTTACAAGATTAATACCAAGGTTGCAGTGGCCAACCCCATTTATGAGTTTATTGTGGATATATTTTTCAATTGGAGTTCTTTAGAGCCTCAAATATATTATTTAAATTCATATATTGTGATATTCAAATTTTTGAATGTTTCAAACAATCTTAGATACAATATTAAATTTTTGACTGTTTAAGACTGTTGACAGTCAAAAATGTCCTGAGCTGATTTTGGGCACCACCAACAAGTTACTGATTTTGGGCACCACCAACAAGTTACGGAGGTCATAGACATGTCCGACGTCATTTGGCGCAGAAAAACATCAAAAGACTCACGCGACAAAGAAAGCAAGCCGTGTGAACCTGACCCAAGTCAGCTTACCTGACTCCCCAAGTCAGCAAAGCCGACTTCCCAAAAATCTGCGAACACAAAAATTGACTTTACCATTATGTTCCTCTCGTCGAGCTGGTTGAAAAACATATATAGGTCATTTATTTTGGTTTCTGAATAAAATAATTATGAATTTTGGAAGATTTCTGCCGAGCCCAGCTAAGCTGACACCTAGTCGGCTGAGCCGACTCCTCAGGCCCAAGTCGGCTTAGCCAACTCCCTATGTTGGCTAAACTGACTCACCCTATTTGTAGCCTTTCCGGACCCAATGCAAAGATGTAGGATAAGAGAGTCCTAGAAACCTACTCGGCGTTGTTTTCTAAACGGTTTTTGGTCGTGGGAAACTTAAAGATTATGATTTGAATTTCTTTCCTACTGGTTACGATACGACCATCCCATATATATACGAGAAGGATAACAGCCGATTGAGTTCCTATGTATGCAATCGTCAAAAAAACACATACACACCCTTTACCCCTTTTCCAACCCCTCCTACTGTTTGTTCTGTCTCATGGCAAGACTCAACAACGGTATAGGCAACCTTGTTGGTCCTAAAGCACCCTCTGCATCTCAACGGGCATTCCTCGTAGAAGTTCAAGAGTCTATCCGCCCAAGAACGAGCGGAACATCGACCTAACCGGTCCCTAGATCAGTTTTGTTGATCACACTACGTTCTTGCTATGTTGTATGTTGTTTGCAACCTGTTGGGCATGTTAGCCTATACTCGTGTGTGATCCAGGCACCCTCGGGCATCAATAGACGTACCCTGTAACAAAATTGTGAGTATACAACATCTAAATCTTTATAATTGAAACCTTTCCAAATATTGGTAAAATATAGCTGTCACGTATCCTCACAAACCACTGTGTAGTTCAGTGATACACACGCGTTATATACAATAAAGGTCCTGGGTTTGATGGCATTAACAGAGGCGGCCACATGCTTGTCTCTTAAAACAGCCAATTAATAAGTGACCATTTAGTCATTTACCAGAGGCGGCACTCTGAAAATAGATTTTGACCGGCCCCCAAATCCATTCTCTAGAACTGTAAAATATTACTAGCCAAAGATAAAATTAATGCTTTAGTTAGGACAATCTATCTGGATTTATATATTGTAACTCAGTGGGGAAGGATCTGAGATTGATCACATGAATGAGCTATGTCTGCCGTCTGCCTTTTTTTCTAAAGAAATGCAAACTTGACGTTGCTTAGCATTATTGCGTGCAACTCTCAAAAGTCTCTCTATATATATACATCTTCACAACAATAAGCACACTTCCATTCTTTCACAATTTGATGCACCTACGGCAGCCAGGAATTCAACAAAAAGTCAAACTCATTGTTGAAGTGTGACTTAACCACTTGAGGTTTGCAGGAGAATAGTGGTTACCTGCAATGGCTGCCAATGTTGCAGTGCCTGCATGAAACGAGGGAAGGCTCCTCGTGGTGGGTAGTGGCTAGTAATTGGAGTTGTGACTGCTGTGATGGAACACTGTCTGTCACCTGCCGAATTGCTTTTCTTGATGGTTAGATGCTTGATGTGCTACAAACGCGGTATTTTGAACCGGCCCTAAAAAGCGTTTTTGACTATTATAGTAAAAACCATTGTGTATTAGTGACACCTTCGTAATTCTTTCTAGTACATACGTATCCCACAATGATGTGCTACAAGGTAAGTCTGATTAAACACCAGACTAGGTCCTCGCAATTTGCTTATATGTTAGATGATTTACCTCCAAATTAAATTTATTACATAAACACTCTCTCTCTCTCTCTCTCTCTCTCTCTCTCTCTCTCTCTCTCTCTCTATATATATATACTAGTGGGTACCCCCGTGCTTCGCACGGGGCAGTAAAGTGTAACTATAGCACTTTCATATGATTACACATGGAACCAAAATATTAGTGAAATCAGTTACAAAGGGCCATATCTGTTTTCTTCCAAGGAATATTACAATTCGATATGGAGCTTCTTGTCATCGTCGCGAAAAGCAACTGCAATTTGTAGCAAAAAAGGAAGCCACTAACACTGACGGCAGTCTGCAGATAGCGTTCATTCTTGAGCTGCAAATAAAATAACAGCCGTAGTCATGTTATATTAGTCTAGTTGCTACCGTACCATATAGGCTTGAAATGAAGGGTATTTGGTAAGGCAGTATAAATAAGGTTGGATAATAAATATGTAGAATCCTAGTCCATGAACAAATCTGTGAGCTTAAGTGTTTCAATAATGATAGAATTGGATAGTTCAGCAGTGTGTTTGTCATGACCAGAATTAGACAGGGACATATTTTTGGTGGAAGCATGGAGGAGTATCGTGGATATATAATGGCAGAACGTACCAAATGGATGCTGGTGCACCAAAATTTGATAGAGTTGCTCCAAAGGGAATCGCTGCATGTCCAAAAGATGGTGAGGACCCAAAACCGAAGGTGGTTCAATATCCAGAGGTCGTAGTAGCACCAGTGGTAGTAAATGGTATGATCTCTGATGCTTCAAGAGCAGCAGTAGGTGCACTAAAACCTGTAGATTCAAACATGGGCAAGTAAAAGGTCTTGTGTAAACAGTATGAAAGATGTCCTGATGCCAATATAGCGAGAAGCAACTGTCCAAATAAACCTATAAGGCTGCAGGTAAAGGATGAAATCAGGAAAACGTGTAAAACATGGATCAAATTGAAAAGACTAATCATGTATGAAATTGGCAAGTAATCTGACCATCCAATCGTACAAAGAGGAATAGTATGTGGTCAGATCTGCATTGATCATGGTTAAGCTTGTAAACAGATTTAAGGATATACATGTGTCAGTCTAAGGACTATAAAAAAGAAATGGGGAATTAAAATAGCGATTTGTCGCTGCCTGTGTCCTTTTTGTGTACTGAAGCATGACATTATATGTAGTAATGAAGAAATTGATTTGTGGTTGAAGGCAATAAGCTTGTGTGGGTGGAAGCATATGGTTAAGTTGAGTCTGAGCATTAGTGGAGAAGCTGTTACCTTGGGAGTACGGAGCTTTTGAGTTGCATGGGTCCTAGTAGACGATGTAGCGTAGAGACTGACATAGAATGTATGCAGTTTTTACATAACGGTAGTTGGTACTATAGAGTGAACCTGTAATAGTGAGGATTGTGTTAGAGAATAGAGAATGAGAGGTCACTGAAGGAATAGAAAATTGAGGGCAGTAAGAATACCTTAGCAGGCATGGGTATATTAAGCGGATATCTCTTGAAAAATTTTGGTGTAGACAACATTATGGGTGCTGTGTTCAAATTCAGGGGGGTTATTTTCAATAAGGACTCGTAGGCCTTTGGGAGATGTAACACGTGAGAGCGCAACGTATAGCTGACCATGTGAAAATACAGGGGCTGGTAGGTACACCCCAACCCTACTTAATGTCTGTCCCTGGCTTTTATTTATTGTCATGGCATATGAAACACGGACAGGGTCGCTTAATTTTGAATGGCCACTTTGGGTCAGTTGAAACAGCGACTATCCTTGGAATGTAGGCTAGTGTTCCTTTTGCTTTTCCCTGTGATGATCTGTGCTTCAATTACGCGCGGTGAGTAGTTGTGTCACTATGAGTCTTGTTCCATTACATAAGCCATTTATTGGATCTAGATTTCTAAGAAGCAATATAGGAACACCAACCTTTAGCTGTAGATGATGGTCTGGTAATCCAGCCATGCGTATTGTGTTGATAAATTCTGTAGGGTATAGGGACCAGGGTTTTTCTTACCGACCGGGGCAAAGAAACCGCCGGCCGGCGGTAAATGGTAACGGGCGGTTACCGTCGGTTACCGATTTAAACCGGATGAATTCAAATTTCAAATTTGAAATTTGGGGATGCTGCAGTTCAAACGGTTTGGTCCGTAAACCGCCGGTTAGGACCGGTTACCGACGGTTAGAGTGGTTTACCGGTCGGTAATCCGGTGATGTCAAAATTTTTCAAATGAAAAATGAAAAATATTTTAAAAAATGCTAGAAAAATTTTTAAAAATACTTCATGATTTATAGAATCCAATGATGTCAAAATTTTTCAAATTTGAGTGCGTTTAGTATATTTTTTCGACCTTCATGATTTAATGGGCCTTAATGGGCGGCTTTTTTTTTTTTTTTTTTTTTTCAAACTTCTAAACGTCTAAATAAATACTAAACGAACTTAAATTTGAAAAATTTTGACACCATTGGATTCTATAAATCATGAACTATTTTTAGGAATTTTTTTCTAGAATTTTTTTTTTTTCAAATTTAAATTTCAAATTTTAAAAACCCACGGTTTGAACCGGTCCGAACCGAACCGGTCCGCACGGTAAGGTCGGTAACCGGCCAAACCGGGCGGTTACCGATCGGTAAGAAAAACCATGATAGGGACTGCACAGTACAGTAATTTGCTGTTGAGTCATCAATGGTGTCATAGCTATAGTATGACATTTCTTCGGTAGCAATTTGGCTTATGATCTGAGAATTTATAGCAGCAGCCAGCTCATTGGTTGGAGCCAAAATCGCCCTCTCGCATAAATAATCTGGTACTTCAGTGTTGTGTGGTGATGATCCATATACAAAAGAGATCAAACCTGTGAGGTTTCTGTGTTCAGGAGGCAATAACATGTAATCTGGAATGTGGACCCAGGTTGTGTCATCATGTTCTGCAGGAGTGCTATTGGGGGTGATACCGGTACCAATAGAGAGAAGCCATTCAGCAAACTGATGAAGTTGAGTCCTATCATCAGGTGAAAGTGATGAACTCCGCAGCCTCATGTTTTGTGTCAATTGGAGAACAGAGCAGGACTGCCATAGGTAGGAGCGAGTAATGGATGCATTTAGAATTTGATGTTTCTTAGCACCGGGAATTACAGGAAGAGTCTGCCTAAAATCTCCACCAAGAACAACTGTAATGCCACCAAACTCCTTATTTGCTAGACTATGGTCTGTTGATGACATTATATCTCGAAGTGTACGATCAAGCGCTTCAAAATAATGCCTATGGTTGACAGGCGCCTCGTCCCATATAATGAGTGCAGTTTGCTGTATCAATTCTGACAATCTTGTGTTTTTCTTGATTGCACACATGGAGTGTTCTTGAATATTCAATGGAAATTTGAAACGTGAGTGAGGTGTGCGACCACCAGGCAGTAGCAATGCGGCTATTCCAGATGATGCGACTGCTAGTGCTATTTTCCCTTGGCCTCTAATACTGTTTAGTAGGGTGTTCCATAGAAATGTCTTCCCGGTGCCACCATACCCATAAACAAAGAAGGTTTGACCACATTTATTTGCAACTGAATATTTTATAGCATTGTAGATATGCCTCTGGTTTTGATTCAACTGCTCAACCTGCTCAATTGCTAGTTGTTTTGTAGCATCTGATCCATAAGAGAGCTCATCCAGTATTAGCCTATTTTGAAGAAACACTGACGTGTCATTATCTGGCTGTGGTAGTTGGAAACGATCCAATGCATAACCGGCATTTTTTAGTAAGTTGTCTAACTCAAGCAGAACATAGGATCTGGTTTGGCTTTGAAGTAGTGGCTCAGGCAAGCCTGGTGTGAGTTGACAAATGCGGTACCTCATGTCATCTCCCATTAGTTGTGCGAATTCATCGAACAACTTTGTTGGGTTTGTGACTTGGCAAAATAGAAGCATTGTCACAAATAGCTGGCGAAGTTGATATGGGAATGCCCAATGTGCTGCATCGGTCATAGCGTGGGACCATTCACGGTCATCACCAAGTAGACCTAAAGCTTCGCATGTGGCTTGGAAGGTAGGGTATTGCTGACCAGCGACACTTCTTAAATCAGAGTAGCCTCGTGCACCTCTTACTATGTGCAGTAGCATACGCAAGTAGAAGGCCTCGCCTTCATTGGGACTGATATTGTTTATGCGACCAATTTTTGGTCGATTATTGCGACGCTGGCCCCAATACTTGCCATCAGCATGCCATGTCCAATGCTCAGGAAATTCTACATATGTAAATTGTCTTGCTTCCAAGTGTGTTTTGTTGATCTCAAACCAAGCGAGTTAATTTGGTATTTGTTTTTTTGGGATCACGAACTACTTCTTCAGATTATCATCCTCAGCATATAGGATATTGTTCTCGAGTGGAAGATGGACCTGCAGCCGCTCAATGGATGGATACGTGCGGTGAATATCAAATTGGAGAAGTCGCCAAGCTGCATCATTGGGTGTTATACATCTACTGATCCAACTGTTTTATTTCGTTGACTGCAGCAGCTGTATGATCTTTTTGTTTTGGATGGCAATCTTGGCTCGGTCAGGACCCTTATTTGTGTACTTGAATAAGTATTTCTCCATTCCATCGCGGTTCACACTTTCAACATTTATGTGCGCATCATATTTAACACATAGGTCCACATTATGAGGGACTATGAATCGATTGTCGACATGGAGACCATTCTTTTGAACCGTGATATCATTATTTGGTCGTGCATATATAACATGACCATTTGATGACACAGTAGTTGTGTTTGAGAAATCCTTAGGATAGAACTTGCTGCATTTGCCATCGACCATGCAAGGAGAGGTTGGACATATAGCACCACAGGGGCCATGCACCATAAATTTTGAAACAACATCATAAGCAATCTGATCAAGTAATGGATCAGGTAGCTGGGCTGATATGTAAGAATCAATTTTGTCGGTGTACGGGGACCATCGGTTTGAAGCCATATGATGATGTGCACATGTGGCAAACCTCTTTTTGGAACTCAATAGTGTAAACAGCTACTAAAAAGAAATAAAAATGGTCAATGATGAATGAATGTGATGCATAATGTATAGCATGATCGACAATTATAGAGGAACATTGTCATAGTACCTCCAAGTGTAGGGCCAAAAAATGAATGTTTGGTGATGTCATCCATGAGCGATTAAGTTTCACTTGGAATACTCGATCGACAATATCGGGGACGATCACAGGGATGTTGGCCTGGTGTAGGTGATAGAGCCTGTGCTATTTCGGCCAGCAAGCGTTGCATGTAAAAGTAACAAATAGGTGCGGACAGCCAAACCGTCGACAAAGAGCCACACAATCTTGATAATTCTGGTAGTACCACCGTGGGCCTCAATAAATGAACCCGGCAAATAGACTCTTTGTCCTGTATTGGAAGCTTACGTAAGACCCAGAATTGATTGCTTCTTTGTAAAGATTTATAGCTAGCTGCCCTATATTTGGCCTGGAATGATTCCTTTCTAAAATGGCTTAGCTTGACCATCCTCTACACAGCAATAAGCATCAACAATATAGGCTTGGGTGAGTTTTTTACCACGTAAAGGGGTATTGAAGTCATCGACCCTATCGTGCAATCTATATGTAAAAAATTCTAACATAGTGACATTTTTCCGTTTAATTGCTGTTGACCGACCACATTGACGGTATTCTAATTTTTCATGGAAGCCATCCTCTCCATAGGGAAATAACAATGGGTATTGCATTGCCATAAACTTACAATGTGTTTCTTTGATTCTCTCGCAAGTTGGATGCACGGTCTGGACCACCAAGTCTCGACCTTCATTGGATACTCCGAGATCATCAATCACCAGGCCAACGACTTCTGCTGCAATAGGAGCACTATAGATATTACCATGTTGCTTTGGAGAACTGAATAATTGGATAGAGCATCGATCATCAGTTTCATTGAGTAGTTTATCCCGAGCAATTCGGAAAACTCGGACGACTGGGTTGTGAGAGTCAAGCATGTCAAGCAATGAAGCAACAATAGCTTCATCTGGCTGAAAAGTACCATTTTCGTGAGAAGAAATAGCAATTCTGTTGCTTACCTCATTTTCGGTATCAAAGATATAGAGTTGACAATACTCTGGTCTTTTACCACTCGTTGGCATTAGAGACCCTATCCGATGGCATAGCTGGCCACTAATCTTGAAGACATAAGGTCCTCGGCCATCGTTAATAGAGTTTATAACATGGACGCCCATAGATGTCATAGCAAACATGGAATTGTAACATCTAATGCCATCAAAGAAGTGGTTGGACAGCATATTATCTCGTGAATTGAGAAGACCAATCAATGGCTCAGGTGGTGGTTTGTATGGAGCAAGGACAATGCTGCCACCTCTACAACACTTGTTGTAAATCGGCATAGCTTGAGTGCCACGCCCACGGACACGTTCATCACTCCAAAATAGAGCACCACAATGCGGGCACACATTGTTGGGCCCTCCCAAATGAAGAGCAGAAAATATGGTCCCTATAATTGGTAGACGTGACAAAGAAATAAATCGATAACTAATTTGAGGTAAAGAAGCGTAGATAGGTATGTGTTTATGTGAAGTAACATGAGCAATGAGCGTACAGAATCAATTTTACCAATGTTCTTAGGTAATGTGTATAACAGAGGCAAGGCATATATTACCATAGGTACATAGGAAAAGCTGTTGCACTCATATTTGGCAACAGATGTAGTGATGGATTTGCAACGTAGGGCTGTTTAAGGTAAACTGCCTATGCAAGTTCTTAGCTGAAAGGACCACTCTCGCCCGCAATTATAACAGGTGGAACTTTACAGGCAGCATGATTACATTTGGCAAAGGCAATACTTTGAGAGAGGAGACTTACGTTTGTGGCTACCAAAGCACTGAGAAGTAGGGGCTGTTGTGTCATTCGTTTGAGGATGCAGAATTCGACGACGGATGGATCCTGAAGAGGCTGTCCTTTGAACAGTATGGCATTCAGGAGCGAAAGATGGGGGGATGGAAATCTGTTACGGACGAACATAGCTAAGAATATGTAGTCTTTTTTTCAATATAAAAACTAACAAAGCAAGCAGGTGGATGTAGGTAGGCACGTTTCGGATTAACCTTGGCTGTGGAGAGTGTCGCATGCCCTCCGTTTGCGATTCGTTATAGAAGCAACAGATGGATGTGGTGGTGTACATGCTGCAAAAAGAAAATAAGAACGTATCGGCATAATCCAATAATTACAGAAGGCAATGGAAGGAAAGGTGCATACCATGAGAAGAAGTGTCACTACTGGAGACCATAGCAGTGTCAGGAAGCATCATAAGACAATGCCTAAGTGTTTCACGATGTGGTCTTTGGGACCTCGATGTTGTTTGTTCATGGGACGATGAGCAGGATGATGGTTGCTGCCTCATCGTGGGGTACCAGATGGACCTAAAGTATGTTGTAAGGAATGAAGACATGTAGTTCGACACTCATAAGTTAACAGGAAGCAAGCAGACAAGTATAAAGGCGTGTAGTTTGGCATGTATCATGAAGGGCGCAGGAAACAGGAGGCAAGCACAGGCACGGTGGAATGGAATGAAACCCTGTAAAATCGTGTGTAATAGGTATGCAAGCCAAAATGGGCACTATTGAAGGTGCCTGTATGCACCCCTTTTTTTATAGGCTATGGTCATCCGATCCAAAGAAATGAGATCGGAGAGGGAAAAAAAAAGAAGAGCGAACTGGCGTCCAAGGCCCAGTCTGCTGCTGTCGCTGGCTCGCTGTAGGCCCGGCGAGGGCGAAGTGGCAGCACGGACGGGGCGGCGCGCCGCAGGCCGGATTCGCATGCACGGGCGGAGATGGCTGGATGAAGCAGCGGTGCCGTAGACCGTGACCCGGCAGTGCAGAAGCGACGGAGATGGGCTGAGGCGGATGGCCGGCAGCGCTGAGCCACGTGGTGCCGCAGCGCCGTGGCCGCGACGGCGGGAGGCGGCGCCATGCCGCCGGGCCTGGACGGGCGGCCCAAAGCACCCGACGGCGCTGCCGAGACAGACCGCAGCAGTGAGCTCCGGGTCCTGGCGGGCGTGCGCCGCGGCGGCGAGGTCAGGGCGCAGGCCGGGTAGCACTACGGGCGACGGGCGGGGGCGGCGGCGGCGTGGCAGCGGGCTCCGTGAGGCGCAGGTGCGGCGGCAGGTGGAGGGGAATTTTTCTTTTTTTTTTCCGGGAGCCGCACATCTCCTTCTTTTTTTTTTTTTTTCGGCACCTGTACGTGGCGGGATTTGGAGGCCCATCAGCCGGCACTTTTCTTTTTTTTTTTTTTTTCGGCAGCTGTACGTGGTGGGATCTGGAGGCGTGGGCAGGGAGAGGTGGAGGGAGGTGGGCGCGTGTGAGCATCGTGTTGGGGCGATGGCGAATCGAACGGGCTGAGAAGGAGCGCTGTGGATGAGCAGTGGACTGGGTGGGAGGAGTAGCGGAGGACTGTTGATGAACAGGAGGGCTAACCAGGTTTAGAGATCTATGTTTATTTATGTTTATGTTTATGTTTATGTGTGTGTGTGTGTGTGTGTGTGTGTGGTTACATACATGATAGTTAATAAAATTGTATGCAAATCGATTCTCCTTTTCTTTTCACAAAAGTCAAGTTCAAAAGTACACAAGATCCTTCTCATCAGTCATCACCATGTCACGTTTCATCATGAGATGCACACATGACACATGGCTTCTATAGTAAATAATTGGAAGCCAAATTAATAATTAGCCATGTATGCTTGTCAAGAAAACTAAGCTAGTTTGACACGTTACTAAATTAGATGCACGAACTGTGTTACTCATGACGTTCATGGCTCAACCAGATTTTGTGTGATGAATTGGGTGGACATGCCTCTCCAATCCATGTCGGCGATGCATGGAAGAGGGATTGGACACCTGATCCACCAATTTTTTCCTATCAAAGTGCAGGGCATTTGCTCATTGTTCTTGAGTCAAAGGTGTTAGGCATGGCCAATGTCATAGTCTGGGTCATTCCGAGCTGCACCATGAACTGTACAGTATACACCAGGAGCCAAATCTCCACATTGTCTACCCATCTTGTTTGCTGATGCTTCACATCCCCAAAGGAGAGCAATTCGCTAAATAACCTCATCTCCTAATTTTTCAGAGTAGCGTATGTAGCTATCAGATATTCTTGTGGTCAATAGGTTACCATCCACATGGCATTTTATAGCCAGCTTAGCAAATCAATGCACTTGATCTGTGTCCAACATTATTTAAGAAAAGTGGGGGGGGGGTCAATCTTGTTGTGCAAACGAGCAACTATAATTGCAATAATTGTCGGGGATTTCATAGTTACTCTTAGTTTTTGGATGCCACGCACATAATACAGAAACAAAAGATACAGGAAAACCATGAAGAAAGAGAGCAAATCAAATATAGAGGCCGTTTACAGCAGTAGCCTGGTATTTTGAATTTTGGTTGTTTTCCATCAAATTAGATATTTCTGTGTTCACAATATTGCCCTTTCCTTTCCATCTGTCTAATCCACACCTAGCAGCGCCCGGTGGCACACTAGTGTACGTGATGCATATCCATGGAAGGCATTGTCCAAGGTCATGTGCGGTAGGGCTGATTAGCAGAATCATATCCATGGATGATGTCGGGATGTGGCTGACAGAATCTCTCGGTAAACCATGACAAGAACTAAAACTCTGTAGTGGAGAACATTTCCCAAAGTACAGCAGATGGAGAACTCCAATACTGCCGTTGCAGTGCTTGATGATATCTAAAACTACAGTATATATAGACTGTAGTGTTTGGTTTTATTTGCTTACAGCAAAGTTTTTGGGCTAAACATTTGCCCTTAAACTTTTGCTACAGTTTGATGTTTGGATGCGTTGGTAAAACTTTAGCTCATGTACATACCATGACTGATTTATCCCTAATTAATGAAGACAAACACAGACGCAGATTGGTGGGTGGGTTGGTAAGGGGCAGTGGCGTCCAGCGACAGTCCTAAGGCCAGTTTTGCCAAGTTTTGGGTCTCCTAGAGAACAAATAACAACAACAAATATTTTACCAATTTGTCAAAGTTTTGCCCACATATTTGAATAGAATGAAAAAAAGTGACAAAAAGTGCATAGCAAAACTTTTGCCAAAGGAAACAAACAGGAGTGTTTTTAATTGAGATTATTTTGGTTCCAAAATATGCAATACAAAATTCGCAAAAGTTAATAGAAAAGAATAACAACATCATATACTTAAGGGGTCAGAAGATTCGAATCCCGCAGATGTGAAAATTAAAATGGCATGACTGGGCTGTGGGCCCTCTTAGGATTAAATTTAATATTCAATCTGATTTCTATCTGTCCATTTTGCGTCCGCATGATCATACCATTCTTTTCCTTTCCATCGATCTATTCCACGTAGAGGATCATCCATCAGTGTTGTGTCAGGCAGCAAGCCTCTGCGGTGGAGAACATAACAAGTAGCACCTTATATACAGCATATCTCAAGCAAACAAGAAGCAGCTTGGGTAAATGGCATCATCCGAGAGAACCACAAACACGGCAGGACTTATAAGCCGGCTGATAAGCCAAAATACTGTTGAAACAATTGATTTTCCGTGAGGAGAAAATACTGTTAGCTGATAAGCTAAAACGGCTTTTTAGCTGAAGCGAACAGAGTGACTAGAAGGGCAGGAAATTACGGGTCAGGAAACTTGTCAATGAGCCAGGGCGGATCTAGAAATAAGAACCATTGATGTCACTAGCATATCTAAGATAGAAAAGCATGTTATTTTCTATAGTGTGCACAGTAATTTTCCATTGAGTTTGGACAGGTTATTGCTATCAGGTGACAGCAGTCCTAACAGTAACAAATGAATATGCAATTAACCTCAAGGGAGAGTACTCTTAGTAAATTTCAGACTACAAAAGTAAAGACAGTAGTATATCGGCAATCAGACTAGATAAATCATACTCCGCGCAGTTGCTGTGTGTTTGATTTTTGGGTGAATTTTTGAGGCATCGGGGACATTCGATAAGCTGTTAGTTTAGTTGACACAAACCAAACAGGTCGACTAGTATCTGGGTCAGATTATTCTGGGTTCCGTCTTCACCTCGTGTAAACCAAACATTACACCAGTATACTATAAGGCACGATGAAGGAGCTCACAATCCTGACGCCTCTCATAAGTCATATATACCTAAACAACACATTATGTTTTTTTTTAAAAAAAAAAGGATATTTACTTGGCTTCTTAGAAAGCCAATAAGGTTCACACAGACTAGGGCAACCAGTTCTCACTCAAACTCCACGCAAGCAATGAACTCCAACCTAAGGAGAGAAAGACAACAGAGCAGATTACAACTGCGAAAGACAGCATCCACACTCCAGAGCTCAGACGATAACTACAATATTAGAATAAACTCTATACTCTATGCAGCACTTCTTTTCCCCCATCGAGCATGTCAAGCACTGCACCTGCTTCATCATCGCAGCTTTGTCTTTCACAACACATTATGTTTCACATTACGGATAGAGGCATCAGCTTGCATGGTGATTGATTACAAAGTATATTCGACTCCTTCTCTAGATACTTAAGGTTCTCTCTTAAAATACAATTTATAGTGTTGGTAGATGTGATGGGCCAAATGTTTAATTATTGCATCCAACAATTTAACGAGCAATATGAAGCTGGACCAACCATATAATGAGTACAGAGTAAACACATATATAACTAAGGTATATCCGCCTTTCTAGCTAGAAACTAAACTAAACATGGAGGCTTCTTGGTTTATGCTTAAATCAAGAGCCCTCAAATGTTAAAAATAAATATTACCGTATGAATGAATCAACAAAATCGAAAAATTGAAAGAAATTAGTATATATTTGAAAGGAAAAATGAGGAAGTCAGAAGCCAAATTAACCAACTTTGACAGCTCCGACTCAGATGACCTCTTCTCCAATGTCCACCTTGTCCTGCTTGGTGACAAATCCGACTCCAATGAGATCTAATTAAGGTCAGGGTTTTAGATTGAGGGAGGAGATTACTGACAATCTGATTTAGTGTGATGGACGTGGGATTTAGTGTGATGGACGTGGGATGTTGCCAAACCAGCGTAAGCGGTTGAGGAGGCTAGGTTAGGAAGGTGAGTAGAACAGGTGTCGAGGGAGCAGCATTAGCCGTGGCAGTGGCAGATGGGCAGTGGTGGACATGTGGGGAGCTTTGGTTTCCATAGCCATCAACAACAGAAAAGTGGAAGCAAGCAACAGGGTTAGTAGTAGCCATGGTTGAGAGTGTAAGGGGAGTTACAAGTGGAGGAGATAGATCCAGGTATGAGAGTGTAAGGGGAGTTACAAGTGGAGGAGGTCCAGCTATTGTTGGTGCTATACTGTTTCAATTTGTTTTTCTTTACTTAATTGCTTGCTCCGTGGTGCTTTTTCTACAGTCGTGGCAACTGCTTGCTGCAGCAGCAGTGCCGGTTAGAAAATGTTTTTGCATAGTTGTCAATTTCACTAGCAGGGTTGCTGCGTGGACTATTTAAGATATGTGCAGATCAGGGTGTAAGGCTCTAAGCTAATCGGCAGTTCATCACAATTTGGAGGCGCGTCTCATGGCCGTGCTTCATGGCATATCCACAGCATCAAGGACCCTGTATCTTTGCTCTGCTTATCTTCTCTGATGCTTCACATGCCTGATCTGATACCACTTAAGTAGGAAGTATATGATGGGCGACTCACACTCTCTGAATCTCGGATTGGAAACTAAATGAGAGAGACAAACTGAGACATCCCATGGTTTCCTGACTTCCTGTATGAATCAACAGTTTCTAAACTACACAGGCAGAAGAGCACTGCAGATTACCCCATCTCTCCATTCTTTTATTATCAGTATAGCTAGAAGATGTTCTTGTCATTAGTTTCTGCTGTAGTCCTCCCTTCTCCCCCCACTCGCAGGGTAAACAGCTCAGATCCTGATGCCATTTTATAATAGGCTCAGCTCAACAACACATGCTAATGAACCTTTGTACTCGCCATGTGCTTTCTGTAGTACTATTTCATCAATTGATTAACCAGGACACTGCTGATAGAATAAATTGCACAAGGCCAGTGGGCTCGAGGTGACAAAAACATTTTCTGCATGCATCCAATTACATAATGAGCAATAAGAAGCTCATCCAAACATATATGTGTCCTTGTTCGTGAGTAGCATCGCCTTTGTCTTTTCTCTCCAGTTACTATAGTGATGTGTATCTGCATCCCCGTAAATAATTGTTACAATAGTGGCTACAAATCCATTGCTGTTGCCAGCTTGTGTGGGATGAGTATGTAGTCTATGCTTATGGTGCTACAGTGACGTGTGGTTACTATAGCGACGTGTATCTTCCTTGTAGGTGATATATGCTTGTGAATGTTGTTGGTGTTGCATACATGTACTTCTTGCCTTGTCAATATTTTGTAGTGCCACAAACGAAATTTCGTGCGGAGTGATAATGACATGACAATACAGAAACGGGATAGCAACATCTTGATGGAGTACAAATTCCTCATTGAAGTAAGTGTCATCACTCATCACCTTCCAGTTGCCATGTCTTCCTTGACCATCTTGGAAACTGTTGGTTTCCAGCCCATAGGGTACACCTTCGCACATTGTCTAGGTCTTTGGCAACTTTTTTTTTGTTTGCACAAGCACAGTCAGCGAGTACAAAATTAACTTCCAGCTGCCATGTCTTTCTGGAGCATTTGGCGATCTTTACGGAGGTCCTTATTGGGTTTAGCTCGGCAAACTGTCCAAAGACCGGGCTATGAAGGGTCAACATCTCACTTATACACCCTCATCGGGGATTCTAACAAACCGTCGACAGCTTCATCTCCAGCAACACGGACCCTGCTTCTTGCATCAGGCCTACTCAGTGCTGGCACATGGACGTCAGTGTTAAGAATCAATGGCCATGGCTTCTTCTATAGAAGGTAAACCTGAGACTGAAAGAAAACTGCAGTCTAATCTAGTCTTCTAATCTATGAGCTAGTGTTCCTTGATATCACCTAAGACTAACATGTTGAGCTATCTTAGGGCCACGGAAGGTAGCTTGATGTGTAGCTTGATGTCTTCCTCACTATGGTGGACACGGCACATATTATAGAATGGCATGACCTCCTCGTTGGCTTATCTTCTTGTCTCCTGATGCTTCACATGCCGCAATGACCCTCAAAGCAGTGTTTCGATCATCAAAACTCAAACATGTGAATGATGCGTGTGATATAGGCATTGATCAGTCTTTATAAGAAGCTTCTCTGAAGCCACTCATATGGAGAAGGCAGGCAATGCTGGTTACCTGATCTCTTCATTCCTTTCCATATCAGCCATTTTTGTAATTTGTGTAAACTACTAAGATAGAGAGTCCATTTTAAGGGTAGGTTAACTCACTACCGAAATCACGCCCTTTGCCGAGTGCTCAGGGCTTTGCCGAGCACTTTTAATCGGGCACTCGGCAAAGGCCGTCTTTGCTGAGTGCAGCGCTCGGTAATAAAGAATGGCCCTCGGCGAAGAGACCTTTACCGAGTGTTTAGCTCTCGGCACAACCTTATTCTTGGCTAATCTCCTCTTTGCCGAGTGCCAAACTCTTGGCAACGAGTTACCCTCGGCAAAGACTGCCACCAGACCTCCACCGTCACTGCCGTCAAGCTTTGCCGAGAGCCACACGTTAGGCTCGGCAAAGATGGGCCTTTACCGAGAGCCGTACCTTAGCCCTCGGTAAAGATAGACTTTTGCCAAGTGCAATGACCATAGCACTCGGCAAAGCTAGATACCAAAGAGCCATATTCCTAGCTTTGCCGAGTGTAATGACCATAGCACTTGGCAAAGAGTGGAGCTTTGCCGAGTGCTAGAGAGGACTCTCGACAAAGATTTTCCAAAAAAATGCTTTGCCGAGGGCTAGAGAGGTGGACTCTCGGCAAAGACTTTCCAAAAAAAAATTAAAAATGCTTCGTAAAAGGGGCTAAGTCTGGTAGTGACTCTGGAATACTACCTCCGCCTGCGAAATAATTTAATTTTAGCCTTCGTTTGTTGCCCCAAAAATAATACTACCTCAACGTAGTACAGTACTTCGTAACTTTTGTACCTACCATCAGTACCTGCAGTTTAGCAGCCAACCTTGCCATAAAAAATGATGGATCGGAGTCGATTTGTTTTTCTGTGTACCTCCACTTGGCCTGGCTAACAGAATAAGCTAGCCTGGCTGGTCCAAAGCCAAGCCAGCATAAGGCAATGAGAGAGCCTATCGTTTGGTCTTTGTGTCCTGTCCTACCTAAGCATACACTTTCAGATATTTTAGATCTTGTTTGGCTGTTTATGTAGGATATTAGGGATCATATACTAGCTAGGAGTAAATATTATAGTAGGCTATACGCCGGCTAAATGATGAGGTGGAGGAGAGAAAAGAGAAGCGGATTGTAAGCTTATAGCCAGTTTGGACACAAAAATCAAGGCAACTTTTAAGAGAGAGATAGATGGGACCATATATTAATAGTAAAAGTGTAACCACTCACTATATGGATAGGATAAGAGGTGGACTATAAGGATCCATACAGCTAGCAGTTAATTGTATTATTAGCTTTGCTCTAGTGGGCTGGTATTGTGGCGGGTGTTGTCAATTACTAGTCAAAGCAAGCCCAAGGCAACAGCACATACATACATATATGGATTTTTTTATTTTTATTCCTTTTTTTAAAGTAATTGCACTAATAATCACGACCAAAAACTTATTGCACTTGGTGGCCCCTTTGGTCGCGCCACCCCGCCTGGCGTGACCAAAGCACTGTGTCATGCCGGTGCATGTGGCGTGACGAGGGGCGCCACGCTGGCGCAGGCGCCGGCGCATACCCGGCGTGGAAGACCTCGGGCCCACCCATCGCGCCCGCGTCCGGGCGTGACAGCCGTCACGCCCGAGGGAGCGGCGCCGACGCCGCTAGGCAGCGGCCGCCGCAGGAATATGTAACACGGCCTCACGCCCACGGCCCGCTGGCGCGGCGAAAGGATTTAGGGGTTACGGCGGTTTTTTTTCCTCTCTTCCTCCATTGCCTTTCTTCCCGGCGCGCCGCCGAAACGCCCAGCGCCGCCGCCCATCTTCGCCGCCCCATTCCGGCCTCCCCTCCTACCGCCGCCGCCGCCCCGGGGGAGGCCGCGCCGCGCGAGGAGTTGAGGCGGCGACCAGCGGCTCTCCCTAGGGCCCGGCGGGCCCCCTCGGGGTGCACGCAGGAGGCTCGTGCGCCCGGGCGCGGCGCCCACCCGCCCCACCTCGCCCCGGAGGTGCAAAGGCAGCTCTTCCTCTCCTCCGATTTGTCCTCTAGGCCTAAGGTATAGCTTTGTACTCGTGATTTTATGGTTAATTGGGATTGGTTGTCTATTTTAGGATGAATGAAAATGTGGTTGATGTGGAGTTGTGTGTCGTCGATTATTATAACTTAGTACGTAAATTCGATGTATCATATGCTATGCTCGTGGAATTGACGTTTAGAAGTTGTTGCATGGACGTGAGTTTAGTTTACATGGAGGTTTTGCATAGGAGTAGTTTTATGTTGCAAATGATAGGTGTGGTTGAATTCTTGTTGATTTGTGATTTGATTAGTCGCTTGGTATTTTGTAGATGGACCGGTTAGTGAGATTGTTTGATGGTGGCAAGGTGAAATTGAATGGGGAGTTTGAAAGCATGCATGAACAAGTTGAATTCTTTAGTGCTATACCTAGCTTTGATGAATTGGTTAGCAAATGCCGCGAGAAATTTGGGTGGCCACTAAATTTGAGGGGTAGATTTGACTGTGGCAAGGAAAGAGCTCATTATGTGTTGATGCCGTTGACATGTGGGGATTAATGGAACAACTACAGAGATGTAGTGAAGAGTAGTAGTGTTAGGTGCTTGGAAGTTATTGTGGAGAAGGGTTGCAATCCAATAAACTTGCCTGTGGATATTGAGTTGGATGTAGATGCGGTAGATGACGGAACTCAAGAGGAAGCACCAGACCGGGTAGTTGGTAGTCAAGGGATTAGATCAATGAATTTGGGTCTCTTGAATGATGAATTTGATGTAGATGACATGCTAGAAGATTTGGAGGAAGGTGGCATGGAAGATGAGTTAAGTGATTTAGATGACGATTCGTCGGGGACAAGTTCTTTCGAGGATATTTTGGAGGATGAGTATAGGTCCGAGGATAGTAGTTTCGATGACAGCGACTATGCTGGGGCATCTTTGATGGAGTCCTATGGAGTTGTTGGTGATGGGTCTTTGAGAATGGAGTACAATGACCATGAACTTAGGCAATTGAAGATGGTACATGTGGAGGTACCTTCTGTACCTAACTTCATGGACATTTCTATGGTTGATGAGGCAATATGTGACACAGGTTTGACATCTTTGGCTGAGGCAGTGCCTGAGAGTGAGGATGTTGAGATAAAAAGGGCATGATGTTTGATACCTTAGAGCATCTCCAATACTTTCTGATGGACTATGCAGTTAGGTATCATAGGCCATATTACGTGACCCATTCTGATAGGAACAAGAGGTATACCGTGTTATGCAAGCAAGGCTGCCATTGGGGGGTATGGGCACGGAAACAGAGAAATGAAAAGTGGAAGATTCGCAACGTTAGGCAACCTCATAAATGCCGAAGTTCCAAGCCGAAGGGTGTACATGCCCAAAGCACTGCCAAATATCTTGGCCGCCGTCTTGTTGGTCTCGTTAGGGCCGATAGTGACACATCGGTTTCTTCAATTATCGAGACCATATTTGGTTTTACAGGATATAGAGTTTAGTACTCCAAGGCTTGGAGGGCAAAGCAATATGCTATTGAGTTGTTATGGGGCGATTGGAAAGAAGCGTATAACCAAGTTCCTAGGATTCTAAGTGCGATGAAACATTTTAATCCTGGGATGAGGTGGTTTCCTTGCTCCGGTCGCATTGTGACCGACGTGGATGGCTTTCCAAAACATATTTTGCAAAGGTTTTATTGGTCTTTCCCTCAGTCGGCGGAGGCATTCAAGTATTGTCGTCCCATAGTACTTGTTGACGGCACCTTCTTGACAGGGAAATATAGGGGTGTGTTCATGATTGCTGTTGGAGTTGACCCAGACAATCAACTAGTCCCTTTAGCATTTGCGATAGCTGAGGGTGAGAATGATGATAGCTGGTGTTGGTTCATGAAGTTAGTGAGACAATTTGTCCTCCCTCATTATACCAAGATATGCATGATTTCAGATCGACACCATGGGGCTTTGAAAAGCTGCCCAAGGGCAAATAGGTGAACGGTCACCTCTTGAGCATCGATGGTGCATGAGGCACTTTGCAGCCAACATATGGAGAAGACAGAAGAAAAAGGAGGTCGTGCAGAAACTAAAGTCTCTTTGTGGATGTCGGACGAAGGAAAAGTTTGATGAAACACTTGCGGAGTTACACAAGGTGCTCAATGGTAGTGCAAGAAGGTGGCTAGACGATCAAATGCCTCAGAGGGAGAAGTGGGCTCTTGCATTTGATGTAGGAGGTATGCGGTACGGTGTCATGACTACTAATGCTTCGGAGTCGTTCAACAAAGTGTTCAAGGTTATCCGTGCCGTCCCCATGTCTGGCATTGTGGAGTACACTTTTAGGAAGTGCAACGAATATTTTGTGAATCGTTGGAACATAGCAAATGCCTCCAAAGAGAAATGGGGGAAAGCCGGTAGAGAGCACTTAGCTCTTTCGGAGACTATAGCTTCCAACCAAGTTGGTGAAGCTTACGGACCCACAAGGCTAGTGTACAACATAAGATCAGCAGGAGGAACCGATCCTGGGGGGGAGAAGTATGGGGGTCGATACTATAGGGTTGACGTTGACAAAGGAGAATGCTCCTACAACATTCCACAACTGTTCCATGTCCCTTGCTCTCATGTCATAACAGCTTGTAAGTATAGAGGCTTAGATCACGAGAGTGCAAAGTTTATGTCTCCTTTGTACCTCTTGTCAAACACCCTAAAAGTTTGGGAATCAAGTTTCGAGCCATACCTAGATCCTAGCCAATGGCCAGAGTATTGTGGCTTGGAATATGTTCTTGATCCGGAGCTTTTAAAGACAAAGAAGGGTAGACGGAAGAAAAAAAGGTTGCGTGGGGTTATGGATGCATCAAATGGTTACGGTGTTGATATGTATGGTACTGGAGATTTCGATGAGGCACCGGGGCAACTTCGTTGCTCCAAATGCTACAAAACGGGACACACAGCCGCCACTCATAAGAAACATAAGAAGAGCAAAACATGAGGATAGTTCAAACCAATAACTTCTATTTTTTAACATTGCAAGGTAGATATGGTAGAACGTACTGTATGGTTATCTATTTGTATTCATATTACATGTTGTATTACCAAATTTAATCCACTAACGTTGTTTTCATGTTTGAATACTTGCAGGATGGCGCACCCTCAATACCCTCTTCTTGACACCCACTACGACAGGGACCACCGAGCTCACCTCATCGTGGATGAGGGCAAGGTGAGTGCCTCTTACTTGTGTTTTTGTACAGTTTGTAACTTTGCCCATGGTAATTGTACTCACCAAGCCCTTGTGTTTTTGCAGGACTTGGGCCCTCTTCGTCCTCGTACTCACCAACCCCTTAGGTGGGACGAACGCTACGCTCCCTTCCTTGCAAGGGCAGGTTTCTTGACGCTGGCTCGGGCTATCAATGCCGGGCTCCCTAACTTGGATGCTCCACTGATGACAGCTCTAGTGGATAGGTGGCGTCCTGAGACGCATACTTTCCATCTTCCTTGCGGGGAGATGACCGTGTCTCTTCAGGATACCGCCTATATTCTGGGACTCCCCATTGACGGACATGCCATGACGGGGGTGATAGACACAGAGAACTGGAAGGATTTGGTGGAGGGGGTTACCGGGATCAGGCCAGCCGATCCCGAAGAAGGAAGAAAGGAGAAGAAGACCTCAGGTGTAAGTTCTGCCTGGTTGCGTCGACGCCGATTTCTGCCCACCCAATGCTGAGGCTGACGTCGTAGAGAGGCATGCTCGTGTGTGGATGTGGCACATGGTTGCTAGTTTCTTGTTGCCAGATGCCTCTGGGAACACGGTGTCATGGATGGTGCTGCCTCAGCTATCGGAGCCATGGGAGAATATTGCACAGTACAGCTGGGCGTCCGCCACACTTGCATGGTTGTATCGGCAGCTATGTGAAGCTTGCAGGCGTGGTGATGAAAGCTCAAACTTGACTGGGTGTACTTATCTCTGCTGCAAATCTGGATTTGGGAGCGACTTCCCATTGGTAGGGTTCATCGCAAAGGAAGTGCACGT
Organism: Chrysopogon serrulatus; assembly: GCA_015844335.1. Taxonomy (NCBI): domain Eukaryota; kingdom Viridiplantae; phylum Streptophyta; class Magnoliopsida; order Poales; family Poaceae; genus Chrysopogon; species Chrysopogon serrulatus. Next base: position 201,244 of record JADLZL010002201.1, read on the forward strand.
AAGTAAATGGTTCCTTTAGTCAATACATTTCCATTCAGTAGTGCCTGTATTTTGGTTTTACTAACAATTGTTATTTGCATAGGCGTGGAATCATAATGATTGTGGACCCCCCGTTTGCTATCTATGGAGAGACGTGGTCTCTGTCCGTGGGCCTCCGAAACGCCGCTACATCCAGTACTCCAACGATTTGGATGTCATCACACCAACTCAGTCATGTCATGACATTGAAACTATAGTTGTTGCATTCGTTATTACCGACCCACATAATGGCATACTCAATAGGTTCTCCCTGATCTCTCCCTGAATAGGTTGAGTGGTGTCCATATCTGAGGGCGGAGGTCGTGAACTTTCCAATGGACCCCATTTGTACTCGGGATAGCGATGGCGCTGCGATGTCCCCTTGATCCTCTACTATGTCGTGGAGTGGCACTTACCTTGTCGTGTGATGAGGCGGTTTGCAAAGAGGCAAGATTTTCTGTGGAACACCAAAACACTAGCCGACAATTGCACAGAGGTTAGTACAAGCAGACAAAAGCACATTCAATTTTAGGGTACATGTCATTTTGTCTCACCTACCAACCTTGTGAAATTGCAGTGTCCCTAGGAAGAAGAGATTTTCTGGGAACGACTGGCGTAATATGCATGCCGTCCCGCTCCACTTGTGGGAAGGAAGACAGGGCATGCATTACCAAGATGGCCCATGTTGGACTCCATCCCAATACCGTGAGTACTTGGTATGGCTCCACAGGAACACAAGGATTAGTGTGCGTCCCCCAATGAGCAACATTCCAATAGATGAAGGCGATAGTGATGATGATGACCCTTACGACGAGATCACTAGGGTCGAAGTGCAGCCAGAGAGGGCCCCCCCTTGAAAACTACATGGTATGCCCGCCATTCTATACTACATTTCAATTTTCCTTCACAACATTATGTAATAACTAAATAATATGCTTTGTAGTCAACCCAGCTAGCCTATCTATCAAATGAGGCTGGAGTATATCTTGGACGTGTTGGGGGAATGGACGATACATTACTAGAGGGATTGGCAAAGGTATTCCTGAACTTTGACACCCCCAAATTCATTCACACTAACATTACATTACTTCAACTATTGTATATGTCGATTTTTGCAGAAGGTCATTAAAACTTGCAAGCGCATTGCTCGCAAGTTCAGCTGTGTCCAAGCTGAAGATGTCATGTTGCCACCTCCCCCACGGAGCAGTTCTCGGCGTGCCTCAGCTGGTACGCTTGCTATGGACACTCCAGAAAGCTCCCGTGCAAGGGAGAGGGACGATGAGGACGAGGACAACGAGGACGACGATGACGATGACCAAGATCCAACATTTGGGCAGGACGAGTTGACTGGCTCACAGCTACTCGACGCTCCACAGCTGACACAGGCCTAGGTACGTGACGAACAAGTTGGTTTGAAACTTTAAGGCTTCAATATGATGTCCACATTCTAACTTTCTCTATGTCACTACCACAACAGTAGCGAGAGCAACGCCGAGCACGAGACGAACGCCGAGCACGTCGTGCTCGAGACCGCTCCGATGTCGGCACCCCAAATGTGCTTCCCACACATCCAGGGAGACAACGTCGCCGTCTATCCCGTTTCACCCCAAACCCATGAAGTTGTTGCCATCTACTTCAACTTGAACTTTTATTAGGAATTATTTTGTGAACTTGGCATGTAATTGAAGTTTCATTACGACTTGGTTGTGAACTTGACTTGTATTTTAATTTCGATGTTCGTGTGGACGCGCTTGATTTGTGAACTTGGTTTGATGAACTTCGTGTGTGTCAAGTTAGTGGTTATTAAATATTGTGAATTGTGACTGTCAAATATTGTGATTTGTGTGCACCAAAACTGTTGAAATGGTTGATGATTAGTGTGCAAACAGGCTGTCACGCCGGGCCGGGCCGGGCGTGACCCATTTGATTCTTTTGCCAGGCGGGGGCTGTCACGCCACCCGCTGGCGTGGCGTGGCCGCCGCGCCTGGGAGCCCGGGCGTGACCAAAAGGAAAATCCAGCCCCTGGCGGTCTTTGGTTTCAGCCCGAGGGCTGGCGCGACTAGCCACGCCGCCCGGGCGTGTTGAAATGGTTGATGATTAGTGTGCAAACAGGCCGCCACGCCAGGCCGGCCGGGCGTGGCTAGTCGCTGGGCTTAGCCCTCGGGTTGAAACCAGACCGCGGGGGCTGGATTTTCCTTTGGTCACGCCAGGCCTCCCCGGGCACGACGGCCGCCACGCCAGCGGGTGGCGTGACAGCCCACGCCTGGGCTGAACGGCCGCTGTCACGCCAGCGGATCGGGCGTGATGCCCACCGTGTGACGTGGCCCACTGAACGGCCGTCACGCCAGCGGATCGGGCGTGATGCCCATTTCACAAAGATTTACCCGAAAGACTTTGGAGTTTTCAAGGTAAAAATCTTATGTTTTTTTCGGGTGGCTGCTTCATGAAGCTAAAATTTCGAGCAATCGTTACCGAAATAGTGGATACATCACGACTTTAAAAGTTCATACATACCAAGTACTTGAAGATACGTACTTGAATAAACAGTTACTATAACCAAAGTCATGTTTGTCATCCATAACTTATGTGTGTGTCCTCGTTCATGCGCACTTCCAAAAGAGGGACATCATATATTACATAAAAAGCGGTTCAATGGCAATTAGGGCAAGCCATTTCCACTAGCCGACAACTACTAGTCGAAGTAACCATAGTCTTCTTTGGTCCACTCAAAGCTTTCGTGATCCGGGTCATAGTCAAAGTCCGGAGGCGCGATGTAATCGTTGTCGTCGTTATCCTCGTCCTTAGGGGCCGGAAGATGTCCGTCGTTCGGTGGGGAATCGGGAACTGCAAATAAGGAAAAATTATTAAGACCACTAAAAACAAGATGCACGAGTTTGGATAATTGGATTCACAACAAATACTCACAAAGCTCACGACACATATTCTTAGGTTCCCTGCCATGTTGCACACGCCAATGGTCCTCGCTCTTCAATCTCTGACAATGAAAAAAATCCATCTCCCTCTTGCGCTCGAGATCCATGAAGTCGTAGCGCTCCTTGTTTGTGCGCCAAAATCTAATGAGCTCCTCACTGTCATGCGGTCTGCCATGTTTCTTGAACTTGTAGTTGGTGGCTCTGTCAAAGTCATCACCAAGCATATTCTATGTCTCAATGGATGGGCCTCTAACACTGTACTTCATGCGGCAAGTTTGCCTCGGCATTGTGCGATTTAATCCTCTACCTTTCATTCATATAAGGCGAACGCACTTTCTTCTCGTACACTTCCGCCCACACCACTCCACGACCGGGAAAATCCTCCCAGTCATATGTCTTCCCCTCCTAAACAAAACAAGATCACAAAGCAAATCAAACGCTTCACACCATGTATTAACAAATCGGACCAGGTCATAACTAAGTGCACTCACAAATAACTCATTTGGACCGCCAAAAGCATTCCCACAGTAGTGGCCCCACCCAAGCTCCGAAGGAACTACTCCTTCGCGAGCCTTAATGCCACATTTGCACTTACGGTCCGGCAACTTCAAGCATGGCCATGTCTTCGAAAATATAAACTCTTTAATCTCCTCTTCAGAAGGCCAATGTGATCTGGGCCCATAGACGTACTCGTCAAAGTCGCAAGCTAGAAATCCACGCTGAAATGGATAATATTTGCAACCATTGTGTTATACTTTCAAAAAGCGCATATGACATCAACAACAACAATAATCAAAACAACACTTACATTGTCACGTTGACCACAACGGAAAAACGGAGTGAACATTCCATCCTTACTTGGTTCTTGGAGAAAAGCAACCTTCCCACAGTGGCAGTGAGGAGGATTGTTCAGCCGCTCAGCTCGTGCAAAACACTGCTCAATCCCACTCATAGGAGGAGGATTCGAGGGGGGAGGCACCCACCTCTTAAACTCAGGATATGGATAACTCTTCCAGGGGTTGTAAGGAAAGAACATGATGCGTCTGTCTAACATTTCATCACCATCCAACCACTGGTAGAAGTCGCATCCATTTATACCTCCAACCGAGGGGGGGTGTTGTCGAAATTGGCAACAGAAAAAAGCACGCCCTGAAGACCTTGGATGCCTCGACTGCTTCATAGAGGCCTGTGCACCACAAAAACACTTGGGGACCGGATCACCATCAACGAATGGAACATCTATGTTGTCGTGGACGGGCGGATGGTGCACGAAACGATCCTCATCGCCAACCTCCATCAAACCTATTATTTAGTTATATATACAAACATCACTATCTTTAAACCATGTAAACTAAAGGCACCAACACAAAACATAATTAGACCTAGTTTTAAATAAGCCACCTACTTCAAATGCAAATAATTTATAGTATGAGTATGACAAGATCATGTGCAAATAATGTACCACTACAAATCACACATACATTCAAACCCTAGAACATTCTGCATATCCACTACAACCCTAACCCTAACAAATTTCATAAGACAGAGCCATCATACCAAACAATGATAAACTAATGTCAGTAGATGTGTAAAACACAGCTATCAAAACCACAGCAGTCAAAACCACAACAGTCCACACAACAGCAGTGTAAACCAAAGCAGTGTAAACCAAAACAAAAACAAAATAGGATTCACTAGGCTTACCTTAAAGACCAAATGGTACCAACCAAAAGTGCTTAATCAATTTTGGACTCTTCAATGGACAAAAAGGGAGAAAAGGAGGAGAGAAGGCAGCAAGAAAGGCTGCTCTCACGAGTGAAGAAACAAGGGGAAGGGCAAACCAAATGGAAGGAAGTGGGAGAGAGAGTGGGGAAAAAGTGGCTTTTCAGCCGGAGGCCCGCCTGTCACGCCAGGCGGGCTGGCGTGATGGGCCGTGTTACATGGGGCCTGCGGCCGCGCGCGAAACCCCTAGCGGCCGTCGCGCCAGCCTCCCGCTGGCGTGATGGCTGTCACGCCGGTGCACGCGGCGCGGGGGGTGGGCCCGAGGTCTTCCACGTCGGCATGCGCCCGGCGCTGCGCCGGTGGCGCCCCCAATCACGCCACATGCACGGGCGTGACACGCTGCTTTGGTCACGCCAGCGGGTGGCGCGACCAAAGGGGCCACCGAGTGCAATAAGTTTTTGGACGTGATTATTAGTGCAATTACTTTAAAAAAAGGAATAAAAATAAAAAAAATCCTAGTATAAACTATAAAGGAAACTAGATAGGAGAATTCAAGGGTATGATGGAAGTATTCAGACGAGTACCTGCACGCATATATAGTCAAAAGCCATGTGTATGTATGTGTTCATCTAACCACTATAATGAAGTCTAAACCCAGAGCTAGTACGTTGTCTTGAAGAGTACCTGCAAAAGATTTTTTTTGGTTGACAATTATTAAGCACCAAAGAATTATTTCTTGTGAGCCAAATATTCCAATAAAGGGTCGTTGCACCTGATTATGTTTTTTTGACCCAATTTAGACCATCCTCTAAACTTATGGCTATGTTCCTCAGCGGTCTCAAACTAAAAACCCAGTGAACCATATGACATTGAGCCTTAGCATATAATAGAATGGAAGAATAAATGTTTTATGGTTTCTAGGCTACTACAAAAGCTACAAACCTTACTACCATTCCAATTTTCTTCGGCCAGATTATCCATTGTGAGTATAACCCTTTTTTAAGGAACAAAAAGAAAATCTTAAATTTTAATGGGAGTTTCATTCGCCAAATATCTTGCTTAACCTTGACCCTATTATTGACAAGGTGATTGCACATTGATTAAACTGAAAACAGTCCATTTTTATGGAGCTGCCAGACAAATCTAAGTGTTTTCTCACCCAAGTTGATATGTTAAAGACATGCAACTCGATCATGCCATTGTGGTACTTTATTTCCCGTTAAAGCCCTTCTAAAGGAAATATTTAGGGTAGTAGACTGCAACACCTCAGCTATGATCTTTTTTTTTTTTTTTTTTGAGAATTACACAGTACAACGCAGACGCTCACAACACGCACGCACACTCATCCCCTAGAACACACGTACGTAAACCTACCCCTATGAGCACCTTCGAAGAACTGAGCCGGCACATCTGGAGATTCTCGAGGTCACCAATTGGCGCCTCGTCGTCGACGGGAGCGTCGCTTACCACTTAAAGCGTAACGCCGGTAAATCCTGGAAAAATCCCAGGAAAAGGTGCGAGCACCAGGATTTGATCCCTAGTGGGTAGCGTCCCACTGGATAGTCCTACCATTGGACCACATGCCCATTCGCACCTCGGCTATGATCTGTTACATGCTTGGTTGCCTAACCAAATATTGTCTTAGAAACTATTTCAGGTACGGTACCGCTGTTTAATTTAAAGGCACCCAATGTAAGGAACGGATTCAATTGCTAACATATGATGGATCGAGAATGACCTCATCCCTGTTGAGGGTGAGGTTTTACTTTGTCACTTCTCACATTTTGAATCATGTCCTCGAGAAATGAGTTCATGAAGAGAACAGATACTACTAATTGATCACATCGATCAGAAGAACAAATTGGCATTCCCTCATTATTTCCCACCGTAGAGCACATTTATTAGCATCCGCACAGGTCATTATTACTACTAGGTTCCGTTAGTCTGACCAGCTTGTCTCCGGTGGAGCAGCATTAGGAGCAAACTGGAAGGGATCGATCATTGTGTCAAATTATGCATCCCATTCGAATCGTCACATGGATTTTTGCAAATGAAGGAAGAACTAACTGACCCTTTTTTTAGTTGATGGAGTTGAGGCCTTTATCTGGTGCGCAAATGTGGTCCTACCGCATCCTACTGCACAAGGTCTTCCTCTGGTGGGCGCATGAGTTACTTATCAGGCTGTCAACACTGATGCTGTTGCCATACATGTACACTCAGGCACACGATGCGGACACTGTGGCCTATCTTGGAACCCAGAACAGGCAAACCAACAAGCTGAAGGTGCCTCTGGGAAGACTGTCTAGGGTCTATGCCATCCACTCAAACAGTACTGTCTCTGTGCCTCCTTTGCTTCCCATCTTGATTCCTAACACTTCACATGCCCAACGAACACTAGAAATTAAACCAGGGAGAATGGAATGTTTGCTCATCCAGGGAGAATGGAATGTTTGCTCATCCTTGTTTGTCACAGCAAGATATCTGGCCATGTGTGTATAAACATGGTGAGGCCATTTTATAGGAAGCCAGGCAACAGATGCATCACTATTTCACCTACTCTGCTCAATCTTTTCACTGAATAAACATGCTGAGGTGAAGAGGCCATTTTATAAGCATCTATCACCAGCAAGGCAGCAATAGATACAGCATCATTTTATATACCTACTATCTGCTCTATGTTGTACCAATATTTATCAATCAGACAACCAAAAATAATTCATAAGAAAACTATAGGAACATTGACAGTAGCAATAGGCATTGGAGGTGGGTGTGTGTGGGGGGTTTGGATTTTTTTCCTGCATAATAATATATCTATATAGTCAGTTGGTCGTTCGGGGTTCGGCGGCTACAACAACAATGGGAGCACGGTGGCTACCGAGGTCCTGCAAATGCCGCAGGGACTGCTGGGCCGCCCAGCCAGCCGGCCATGGCTCAGGATGGGGTGATTCAGGGAGGTGAGCAGCAGCTGACGGTGCTGGAGGAGCAGCACAAGGCGTCTGGTGTTGCTGGTACCATAGCAACGGGGTCGGCGCCACCTCAACCTTCTGGGTCTACAACGACAACGGCTCCTGATGCAGCAGCTACACAAGGTACATCTAATGTGCACAAGGTGCCTGTCCCACTAAATTCTAATCAAACGAGTATGGACGTGCCAGAGTCATCTAACAAGGGTGTACAGAAAAGTAAAGGAAAACCTTTTTGCTACCGTTGTCACACAAAAGGTCACACTCTTCATGATTGCACTATGGTTCTCTGTTGTGAAATTTGCTATGGTGATCATGTCACTAAGATTTGCCCAAACATGAAAAAAATGAATACTACTGCTATACCTTGTGGTTACGCTGTAGAAGGTTTGGGATTTTACTTTATTCCAGTTGCCGAGATTCTGAAAGTAAACATAGAGGAAAAATCCGTGGTGGTACGTGTTTTAGAAGGTTCTTTTACTGCTGAACAGTTGGCCGTGGAACTGGAAAAACTACTACCAGGTAAAAACAATTGGGTAATTGAGGAAAAAGGCAAAGACGCCTTCACCACTAATTTCCCATCGTCTGACCTGTTGGATACTATGGTTAACTGGGGTACAATGGTTACAAAAACTGTGCAAGGTAAAATTGAATTTCAAAAGGTTGTTGAGGATGATGTCTATAAATATGAGACTGACAAGGTTTGGGTCCAGTTTCGGGGGCTTCCTAAGAAGTTTAGGGAATTTCCCATTATTTGGGCAATTGGCACAATCCTAGGTGTTCCCCAAACTGTGGATACCAAATTTACAGAGAAGTTTGGCAGAGCAAGATTGAAAGTAGCTGTGCTTGATCCCAACCTAATCCCTAATCTAGTGGACGTGGTTATAGGGGACTTTGCTTACGAGCTACAATTTAGGATGGAACAGGATACGCCTAATGGTGAACCAGAATTAATAGACATGGACTCTATCATAGAGGATGATGATCCTAAGGAGGGAGATATCAACGGAGAAAAATTGAATGAGAAAATGGATATTGAGGGCAATAAAGATGTCAATCCGGAACCTAAATCTGATTCTGGTAATCAGCATCCTAACTCTGGCAAAGCTGCTAGGGCTGGAGTCCAGGAAGAAGTTGCTACTGATACTTCTCTGGTCCTCCAAAATGCTCCTGTACAAGCTAGCAAAAAACCAGTTGTGGTGCTGTCTCATAATGGGGTGTCCTCAGACAAAGGTGAGCAATGGCAAGCAAGTATATTGTCCCAAAAAAATGACTCTGGCACTCTTAAAAAGATGAAAGCGATAAGTAGTGGGACAGTGTCACCTGTGAGATCAAGTAAGAGAAGTGCAGTAACTTCAGATCAAGATTCAGTAGAGAAGGCAACAAAGTTGAAGGCTTGTAAGAATTTGGAGCCTACTACAGTTAAAGGTAACAATGCCCATGCTTGCTCTTTTATTTCCCGTGATGATTCTTCCTTGCTACTTACAACTAAATCTTTAGGTGTTATTCTCGGGGACAGTGAACAAATTGTTTTGAACTCTTTAAATTCTTTGAGAGAAATAGAAGGGTCTAGGTTGCTCGAGAATTCAAATTTAGTGGATAGTGGTGTGTTTGAGGATGCGTCGACTACCTGTTCCAATGATGATATTTTAGACTTAGAAGCATCAAATTTAATTTGCTCGGAAATTTCGGAAGGGCTAGGTGATGGGGGTTGTGATCCTAAGTGTCTACAAACCCCTGTATCATGGAAAAAGGGCTCACGAAGAGGGCATAAACAGAAAAAAAATCTAAGAATCAGTCTAGATGAAAGACATTTTTTTGGAATTGCAATAGGTTCGCTGACTGTAAGAAGTACAGGTTTCTTTCGAATCTAACAAAAGAGAAAAACTTGGACTTCATTGCCTTATCAGAAACTGGTAGAGCCAATTTTCCGCAATCCATATTGAATAATATTTGCGCAGGCAGTGATTTTCTTTGGCATTGCATGGATCCACGGGGTAGGTCCGGTGGTATGATCCTAGGCATCCATCTTTTAACCTTTGATATTGGGGAAATTGAGGAAGGAAAGTTTTTTATTCGTTTCAATGTTAGACGTAGAGAGGATGATTTCAAATTTAACTTGATCTCGGTCTATGGACCAGCGCAGTTGGATCAAAAATCTCATTTCTTAGCCGAATTAGTTCGTATATGTTCAAAAGAAGCCTTACCTATTATAATAGGTGGTGACTTTAACATTATTCGACGACCAAATGAGAAAAATAATAGCAACTACAATGATAGATGGCCTTTTTTGTTTAGTGCTGTGATTGATGCTTTAAATCTTAGAGAAATAGAAATGTCAGGAAGAAAGTTCACCTGGGCTAATCATCTTCAAGTCCAAACTTCTGAAAAGTTAGATAGGGCTCTAGTTTGTACTGAGTTGGAGAATAAGTTTCCGCTTACCACTGTACACGCTTTGACTAGAGATATCTCTGACCATACACCACTCCTTTTCGACACAAATAATCCATCCTCAGCTTATCAACCCCAATTTAAGTTTGAATTGGGCTGGTTGTTGAGAGATGGTTTTTGTGACATGGTTTCTCAGGTGTGGCAAAATACACTAGTCCAAGGCTCTCCCATTGAAAAATGGCAAGCTAAGATTAAAAGACTACGTCAATATCTTAGAGGGTGGGCAAAAAATATGAGTGGTGCTTATAAGAAAGAAAAGAGTTCAATTTTAAATAAACTAGGTGAATTGGACAAGAAGGCAGAATCTGTCATTCTCAATGAGTTTGAGCTAGGATTAAAACATGTGCTAAATGAAAGGCTAGCAGAGTTACTCCGGGAGGAGGAACTGAAGTGGTACCAAAGGGCTAAAGTGAAACACCTTTTAGAAGGGGATGCAAATACAAAATACTATCATCTGTTAGCAAATGGTAGACACTGAAAAACTCGTATTTTTCAGCTGGAGGGTGGTAACAATATAATAAGTGGTGATGCTCAACTCAAAGAGCATATTACCAATTATTATAAGAATCTATTTGGGTCACCAGAGAATTCTCCCATAATGTTGGATGAATCACAGATTGGGGACATTTCTCAGGTCTCTGAGCTGGAAAATGAGTACTTGACGGATACCTTCTCAGTTGAGGAAGTGAGGGTGGCGATTTTCCAAATGGAACACTATAAAGCACCAGGACCGGATGGCTTCTCTTCAGAGTTTTATCAGGTCTTCTGGAATATGATAAAAGATGACTTGATGGCACTGTTCATGGATTTCCATCAGGGTTCTTTACCCTTAAATCGCCTAAATTTTGGAAATATAATTTTGCTGCCTAAAAAGAAAGATGCGAAACTAATTCAGCAATACAGGCCTATTTGTTTGCTGAATGTTTCTTTCAAGATCTTTACTAAGGTCGCAACCAATCGATTAACTACTATAGCCCAAAAGGTAATTAGGCCAACGCAGACGGCCTTTCTCCCAGGAAGGAATATTATGGAGGGTGCAATAATTCTCCATGAAATGTTACATGAGCTACATACAAAAAAGCAGAATGGGGTTATCTTTAAAATAGACTTTGAAAAGGCCTATGATAAGGTTAAGTGGAGTTTCCTACAGCAAACATAACGGATGAAAGGTTTTTCAAATAAATGGTGTGCATGGGTTGAAAAGTTCACACAGGGGGGTAACGTAAACATTAAGGTTAATGATCAACTAGGTTCCTATTTCCAAACATGCAAAGGTTTGCGTCAGGGTGATCCTATGTCTCCAATACTATTTAATATTGTAGCAGAGGCGTGTTGGCCATACTTGATTGCTAGAGCAAAGGAAGCAGGACAGGTTGAAGGGGTGATTCCCAATCTGATCCATGATGGTCTGTCTATCCTTTAGTATGCGGATGACATTATTATTTTCATGAGCCATGATGTTGAAAAGGCAGTCAATATGAAATTACTGCTTACCACTTTTGAACAACTATCGAGGCTCAAAATAAACTTTCACAAAAAGTGAAATCTTCTGCTTTCATAGAGCCAAAGACCATGAAGAGGTTTATTCGCAGCTGTTTGGATATAGGATCGGTAAATATCCTTTTCGGTATCTTGGTTTACCCATGAGCACAAGGAAGCTTAACAATAAAGACTGGAAGATAATTGAGGATAGAATAGAAAAGAGACTTAGCGGGTGGAAAGGAAAATTGCTTTCAGTAGGAGGAAGGTTGGTCTTAATAAATTCGGTGCTTTCTAGTTTACCGATATTTATGATGTCTTTTTTCGAACTACCGAGAGGTGTGTTAGAAAAACTAGACTGTTTTTTAGATCGCGTTTTTACTGGCAAAACGACCAACATAAGCGGAAGTATAGATTAGCTAAATGAGAAGTTTTGTGTCAACCCAAAGATCAGGGTGGGTTAGGCATACAAAACTTGGACTTACAGAGTAAATGTTTACTAAGCAAATGGTTGTTCAAGTTATTGAACGAGGAAGACATATGGCAAGAACTATTGAGGAATAAATATATCAAAGATTAGACTCTAGAGAGTTATGTTAAAAAACCAACAGATTCACATTTTTGAAAAATTTTAATGAATGTAAAAGATTTGTTTATGGACTTTGGTTCATTCCGCATGAAAGACGAGACGCAGACTAGGTTTTGATTTGACAAGTGGTTAGGGGTTAAACCACTTAAAGACAAATTTCCTTCATTGTTCAATATTGTAAGAAGAAAGCAAGACTCTGTGGCAAAGTGCTTAGTTCATCTCCATTAAATATTTCATTTCGACAAAATTTAGTGGGAGTGAACCTAAGGGATTGGCATAGAAATGTTGCTTCTTTACAGGAAATGAACTTAATTGAGGAAAGAGATGTCTTTGTGTGGGGTCTAACCACAGTAGGAAGTTTTACGGTGAGGTCCATATATGCTGCGTTAATTAACAATAGGATTAGAGTGTCACAAGATATTTGGCAAATTAAAGTACCAATGAAAATAAAGGTCTTTTTGTGGTATCTAAAAAGAGGTGTAGTTTTGACTAAGGATAATTTAGCCCGATGAAATTAGAATGGTGACAGGCAGTGTTGTTTTTGCCATTATCCAGAAACTATACAACATCGCTTTTTAGATTGTGTTTATGCCAAATTTTTGTGGCGGGCTATACATATACTTTTTGGTATTCCGCCCCTATTGGATATAAATGATCTATTCTTTAGATGGTCAAAAGTAGCTGACAAAAATTATAACTCATTGTTATTGACAAAGCAGCCCTGCACTTTGTTAGGCAATCTAGCTAACTAGAAATGAGGTGGTTTTTGACAAATATAGACCAAAATCTTTTTTACAGGTTCTTTTTAGAGGAACTCACTGGCTTCGGAAGTGGGCAAAATTGCAACGACATGAGGATCGGCGCCATCAGTTAACTCTAGCTGCACAATTTCTTAAAAATTCGGCTCTGTAGTTTTTTAGTTCCAATGGGTGGTTATCTTCAATATTTATTGGTTATGTTTAGTCAAAACTTTATCTTTGTCTTGGTTAGCTGGTCGGTGGGTAAACTTACCCTTTGCAATTCGAGTGTGTGGCCTTGGGCAAAACTTTGTAATAATTGGCTTGATTCTATCACCGATAGATGAAGCTGGATATAAACTATCCTTTATTAAAAAAAGTTGATCCACCACTGTTTATGTATACATCATATAATTATTGTTCTCGTTAAGCGTTACATGCGCTAAAAATATGGTTGTCATATATATGCTCACATATTCATTTAGGGATTGAAATATTTAAGTCAAGATTATGAAATATTGATAAATATAGTTGTCATATGTACACCCATATTTTGAGAAGCGTTATATGCACTAAAGGCCCTGGGTTCGAAGGCATTAAGACTATCCGCACCGCTGATGCTAAATGCGTGCCTGGTACGCGCCAGCTCATTCGGTAGCATAAAAAAAACGATGCACCGGAGACTCTAGAAGGGAACGCTATAGTCTTTCACACGCCAGATACAGCGCACGTACGGTGCTGCACTATCATGGGGGCAGGGCCCATGGGCCAGTGTGTGTCTTGGCGCGCATGTGCGCGAGAGCATGCGGGACAGAGGAGTCAGAGTAGGAAGTAGCGGGCCCCACTAGCTGAACAGAGAAAAAATATTTTATCTCACGAACCAAAAAGCCAAATTAAATTTCGATTGCACCATTAAATTTGTCTCAATAAATCCTTCAAAACTAGATCACACATGGATATATTTAGATAAAGTGATAAGTGAGCCCTACAGTGGATAGAGTATGATATAGAGGATAGATGGATGGATGCGGAAGAACGGGATATAGAGAAGAGAATCTTGCTGACTAGGCAGTATAGAGGAGAAAAATAGAGGACGATGAGTGCGGATAGCCTAACAGAGGCCTCCCTTGCAGGACAGTTTCACTGACATCTGGACGCCTTGTTTGGTCCTCGTTTTCATGTGCCTACCTCACATTCACTCATCCATTCGATCTTAGGTTCCAACTCAAGAAATGGAAAGTTTATATATCATGTACGTATCCTCAGTTTGTTGGATTTCTATGTTTTTTGCATTTTTCGTATTCTGCAAAATGAAAACAGTGATAATAGGATTTATTACAGAAAGAATGTATCATTGTTTTTTGGTTGGACGAATTTTTGATTTTGTTATTTGTTATTTTTTTTTTTTTTTGGGAAGTCCTCCCGGTTCCACGGTAGAATGATATTAGTTAAAAATTGTTCTACTATATAATGATTTCTGCTTTCGTCCAATCTGCAGACAATAGACCGTTAAAGATCATTCCCTAGGAAAACAATTTTAAGAAATTGTCTGATACCCACTGGAGGCCGACTTTTATGGGATAACAGCAAGCACCAATGACAGCAAGCACCAGAGGAGAGCTAAATTGTTTTTTTTTTGACACAAAAACTGTGGGGGACATCCCCACAGTGCCTTTTAAATTTCATTAATTAAAACAAAACAAGCGGGAGTACAGTACAGTAAATACATACAGAGTTTAGCTAAAGGCATCAAGCCAAACACAAAATGATGATCGCAGATCATCTTTGAATCTAACCGATTGCAAAAAGGCATTGACTTTTTAAAATTAGACCACCACAGAGATGTCGCCGGATCCCGCCTTGAGAACACTTTATCATTCCGAATTTTCCAGAGCTCCCATGCCGCGATGAGTGTAGTTTCAGTAAAACAGGGGATTGAATGACCTGCCCGAGCTTGCATGAGTCTGTCCAGGAGTTCTACCGAGTTGTTCCAAGAGATGCCTATTTTTGACCAGCATTCTTGTGCAAACGGGCATTCAAAAAACAGGTGATTTATGGTCTCTAAGCTTCCTGATGAGCACATGACACAAGTTGAGGTACCTTGGATATTGAGGTGCCTTCTCTGAAGCATATCTTTAGTATTCAATCTATCAACAAGAATCAGCCATGCAAAAAACTTAACTCGGGGAGTACATCTGCATTTCCAGATCACTTTGAAAATGGAGTGCGCCTCAATTCCTTGGAACACATATGAGTAGTACTTTTTGGAGCTGTATCTGTCACCCCATATGGGTACCCATTTGTCTATTTCTTCTGGGTCATATTCAATTGACTGAAGTTGCACCTGCAGACTTTGGAACTCCGAGTAAGCTTCATCTGAGAATGGTAGCATGAAGAGTGAATCAAGGTCCTCAGCTTCCATGACAGCACAAACCGAAATTTCTTCAGTTCTGGCAAATGACGCCAGTCTTGGAAATTTTATTGCTATGATTCCATCATTCATCCATAGATCTCCCCAGAAACAAACCGACTGGCCATTACCAAGCGTGCACCTCGCTATACCTCTAAATAACAGGTTTAGTCTCCAAATATCCTTCCACCAAAAAGGTCCCATTTCCCTGGCTGTGTGAGGTACTCGATTGGAGTAGTATTTAGTCCATATCATTCTGATCCATGGAACATCAGCTCTGTTGTAGAATTTGCTTAGGTGCTTCATCAATAGGGCATCATTCTGTAATCTAAGATTAATGACGCCAAGGCCACCTTTGTCTTTCGGGAGCATCACAGTTTCCCATGCCACCAGGTTGCCACCTTTCTTTTTTTCTGAATTGCCTCTCCAAAGGCACTGCTTCCTAGCTCTATCAATGTTTTCAATCACTCCTTTTGGTAGTTTAATGGTGCTCATTGCATATGTTGTGATGGGGGTGATTGCTGAGTTTACCATCTCAAGTCTCCCACTATGTGACAGCCAGGTAGAGCATGCTGATAATCTTCTTTCTACCCTATCCATCATAGGGGCTAGATCCTCAATCTTTGGCTTAGTAGTCCCCATTCGCAAACCTAGATATGTGAAAGGCATAGTGCCAATATCACACCCAAAAGTGCTTGCAAGAATGATCATCTTTTCGGGGTTTACATTGATAGGATACATCTGTGATTTTCTGTAGTTCACTTGCAGCCCTGTGGATTCAGCAAAGCTGTGGAGCATGGCTTTGAGGAAAATTAACTGTCTAGCATCTGCCTGCAGGAGGAGTAGCGTGTCATCTGCATATTGCACTATGGGAAAGTCTTCATCAGGCTGAGGAAGGGGTTTGCATAGAAGGTTAAGACTGCAGGCATGGTTGACAATAATCTGAAGTAGTTCAGCTGCTAGCACAAATAGCAATGGTGACAGAGGATCTCCCTGACGAACACCTCTTTTACATTTGAAAAATTTCCCGGGCAGACCATTGAGGAGTATAGCTGAGGATCCTGAAGATAGAATATTTTGAACCCACTGAATCCATCTTTCAGGTAGTCCTAGACAGGTCATCATATGGATGATGGTGGAATGCTCCACTGTATCAAATGCTTTCTCGAAATCCAGCTTCAATATGACCACTTCTCTCTTTGACTGATGGCATTGATGTATATATTTGTAACTCCAGGCTAGGCAATCCTGTATGGTTCTTGATCTGATGAACCCATACTGATTTTGGTGAACTAATCTTAATATCACTAGCTGCAGTCTATTTGCTAGAATCTTAGTGATAAGTTTCATAGATATGTTCATCAGCGAGATAGGTCTAAAATCAAGCACTGTTTCTGGACTGTCTTTCTTAGGGACCAAGGTGATGAATGAACTGTTGATGCTTTCTAGGCTGGTGTTGTTGTGGAAGAAAGACCAACATAGTCTGTAAAAATCCTCCTTAATGAATTGCCAGCATTTTTTCAAGAAAACTCCATTGAAACCATCCGGCCCTGGGGCCTTATCTGGAGGCATTTTCCTGATGACTTGCTCAATTTCTTCAGTCTGAAAGGGCATGACAAGACTGTCCAGGTCCGTCACTGGTTGGATCATTTGGGGGAGATCAAAGAGCATTGTTGGAGAGGAGGTGCTGTCCATACGTTGCTTGAATGAAGCCCAGAGGAGTCCAACCTTTCCTGCGTGGTCCTGAATCCATGCACCTTGATCATTTTTAAGTTGAGCTATGGAATTTCGTCTGTATGAGATTGTTGCCATGCCATGAAAAAATTTTGTGCACTCATCTCCCAACTTAATTCTGTTGACAGTGTACCTATTGCGCCAATACAGGTTCTTACATTTGAGCCACTTTTTCAACTGTTTCTTGACTGCAGTTCTCAAGTTCTTCTCAGGGAAGTACAAACCTCTCTGATCCTCAATTTGATCCAGTATACTAATGACTGCATTGCAATTCGATATCAGTAGCTGAAGGTTCGAAATCTTCTTACTCCAGAACTTGAGTCTAGCTCTTAGGGCTTTAAATTTGGCTGATATGTTCCTGGCACTGTCCATTAGGAACCCTGACGATGACCAACAGTTCTGAACCGTTTCAACAAAATCATGCTGCTCTGTCCAATAGTTTTCAAAGCGAAAGATATTTGCTTTAGGTATTTTGGTTCCAATGGATATTTGGCATGGTAGATGATCGGAGGTAATCTTAGCTAGTGGCAGCACCTCTGTGTTTGGGTATTCAATGGTCCAGTTCGGAGAGGTAAAAAACCAATCCAACTGTTCTAGCAACGGATTATCCAGCATATTGCTCCATGTGTAGGCTCTTCCTTTCAATGGCAATTCGACCAAACCAAGGTGACCGATTGCATCGTTGAAAATGAAGGTATCATTGATGTTTCCTCCCGGTTTGTTTCTATTGCCAACGGATCGATAAAAGTTGAAATCGCCAAGAAATATCCAGTTCTCATCATCATCAATGTCTTGGTTCCGAAACCAATCTATAAACTGTGATCTCTCAGGTTCATCGCATGGGCCATATACTGTAGTTAATTTCCAGATTTCATTACTGTGTGACGACTGAAACTTAACCGTGATGCCATACTGTCTTTTTTCCAGGATGTTTCCGCTGAAGACTGAACTGTTCCAAAGCACAAGGATACCTCCTGATGCCCCAGTCGATGGGATATAATCAAACGAATCAAACCTTCGAGGTGCAAACTTTCGGATGTATTGCATGTCAAATACTTCTCGTTTTGTCTCTTGGAGACAAATGATGGAGCACGAGCTTTCCTCAATTTTATTTCGGACTGCATGCCATTTATCTGATCTATTTATTCCGCGTATATTCCAGCACAGAACACTCCAGTCACGTATATTCATTTGGGAACCCAATTATCAAGCAACCTCTACTGATGACACTAGGAACATCAGTGCAAACCCAAATCAAGCCACTGAACAAAACTAGAACTTTGAGGCACAAATAGTTTGAACTCAACACGATAGGATAGATGCTGCTGCAAAGGTTCACAATAACAGTTTGAATAGACATAGTTTCATCAGACCATGGTAAGCAAATCATCTCGAGAAACAGCCCCCCACAGATGCATGCATACTCCGTCAGCTCCCCCCCTTGATTACTGATCTTCTTCTTCGACATCAGGACTGTATGGAGGAGGCGCCTGTAACAGCGCATCATTGGTGAGATCACTAGGATCAACACAACATTGGATACCCCATCCTTGTAGTATAGAGAGCGAGATGGGCTTTATCTCACCTGTTTTCTCATCCACTTCTACTACCCAGTTCTTGGACCGCTTTGAGGGTTCTTTGTCAATTCTGACTGGGCAGAAACCCTCCTTGCCGGAGGAGAGTCTGGTGCTGCGACGCACAAACTTTTGAGTCAGGGGAGTGCGGGAATCAGAAGTGGAGATGAGATCTGGAAGGAGCATACCCTTTCTTTTCTGTGGAACCAGCTGATGATCAGTGTGGTCCATGTTGCTCTCTGGACTGGGCCTCATTCCCTCTTTTTGAATTTCATGGCCAACTGGGCCAGAGCCATCTAAGATCATTGGCGCACTCAGATGAGGTGAAGAGTTTCCAGCATATTCATCACCATTTGTTTTCTCTTGCATAGCATCATCGATGTCAGAACAATGAGTATTTCCTTGTACAGTCTCACCAGTATCAGAAAGCTGAAAACTTCCATCTGCATTAACTTCCCCTTGCACAACCTCACTAGCATCAATAATCCTTGGAGGGCTAGCTCTTGCTGCTGCTAAGGCAGTTGCTCTTCGACGGCAATCCATGAGATAAGGAAAGGCTCTCAGGAGTATAACAGCTGGGGCTGGGCGCCAAGGAACTATTTCCATCCCAGAGATATGGGTCTGTGTGCTCACACAATTCTGGTTGCCAAACAGAGTAGAGTCGATCAAGATCGGTTTCATCCTAATTGCCAAGGAGCCTGGGCTGTTGCTAGGAAGTCCTTTGCGATGGAGTAGAGAGATTGTTGCACAAAGATTTCTGGCTGCATAAAACCTGGCCCTTACCTCTGCTGCAGTGGCAGAAGTAGCATCACTTGAAGATGACTCGTCCTCAGACCCATCAGAAGGTAGCAGCACCTCGTTGATGGCAATATCAGGCCCATTTGCACGAAGAAACCGCATGGAGGAGTCAGACATGTCCGCATCCAGTATGTGTTGAGGTACTGCTGGGTGATGAGGAACTTGATTTGCATCAACATGTCCAGATCCAGGTCCCGGTTGCGGATTTGTAGCGGATTGATTAACAATCTGTTCCTGTTCAATGGTTAAAGAGGCAGAGAGGTCTCGCGGCGCACGGGAATCTAGATTGCTGTTATGTGCCAATATTTCCTTCCGCTTTCGCAATTCTGGGATGGGAATTTTTGGCCTCCATTCTATGGAGGGCACAGCCGATGAGGTGAAAGCTTTGGGTCTCCACTCTAACAAATTTCTGGTGGGCTGCTTAGCTTTGCAGAAACGCTGGATGTGGCCCAATTCTAAGCACCGGGCACATCGTATGCCAGATAGACAATAACGCCTGGTGTGGCCCAGATCCAAACAACGGAAGCAAACCAGAGAATGGCCCAACGGCTTTGGGCTAGAGTTTGGATTTGAATTCGAAACTCGTGGAGAGGAACCCGCCGCTGATTTCGCCGTGTTCATCGGCTTGACCGTTGTTCTCTCTGGTGACGAGAAGATTGATCTCTCTAGCGGGTTAGAAGGATCGATGGTGCTTGTGAAAGAACCAAAGCAGATGGAAATGACAGAGTTATTCTTCTTCAGTATGGAGCCTTGAACAATGGGATCAGCGAAACGAACACGTTTAAGATTTTGCTTTCTTTTCTCCTCCCTCTTGGCAGATTTAGAAAGGACTTTAGTCCATTCCTTTTCCTGTTCGATTTCCCAAGCACGCTTTTCTTTCTCCCAATGTGGAGTACCATTGTTCCACAGGTGAAAGAAAACATCAAAGGAGGATGTTGTCACACGTCGGAGTTTGTAAATGTAAAAGCCAATTTCTTTGGAGAACACCGAAATGCGAAAGTGGTTGTTACTAAGGAACTGGACATGAAACTCCTCAGCTCTACCACCCAAACAAGATTGCAGCGCGAGACCAACTGA
Organism: Chrysopogon serrulatus; assembly: GCA_015844335.1. Lineage (NCBI taxonomy): Eukaryota > Viridiplantae > Streptophyta > Magnoliopsida > Poales > Poaceae > Chrysopogon > Chrysopogon serrulatus. The sequence goes on from JADLZL010002201.1 coordinate 221,729, forward strand.
TTCTTCCGTGAGTCGGAAGAGAAATCTCCGAAAGGTAACCAAAAGAGAAAGAACGATCCATTAGGGGAGGGGAATGGGTGGTGTACCGGACACTTGAAACGGCGCCGAACCTCATCCTGGAATTCCAGTCCACGATCGAAATCCAGCCAACTGGCCAGTTCCGATGGTGGATCCATCGCCAGTCTTGAGGAGATCAACGTCGCGGAGATCAATGATGATCGCCATGGCCACCGGCAGTCGACGGGAGAGCAGCGACGGTGGTGGAGGTGGGGCGGCGGCGGGGGAGCACGGCCGTCTCCTCAGGCTTCATTTCGTTCTCTTGGGTGATGGCAGCCGCAAAAACATCGAACACCTTGCAGGCAAGATCTGTAGAAGCTTCCTCCAGCTCAAACGCCAAGGAGGTGGTCTTCTTCTTGGACTTGCACGGCGCTTTGAGGCGTTCCGCACTGCCGTCCGGCGAGATGGGCACAAGCTTCATGGGACGACGGGAGACGGCGCCGGAGGTCTAAGGCGGGCGGTGGCAGTCGGCGGAGCGGCGCGGAGCTGAGCCATGAAAGCACGCGACGGCGCCCAGTCGCATGGCGCTTCGGCGGCGGTGGCGCGAGGTCAAGCTCGTGATGGCGGCGCGAGGCGCGAGGGCGAAGGCGTGTGACGGGCGGCGCGAGGCGCGAGCTCACCTCCTTTTGGCCGGCCCCAGCGAGAGAATGTTAAGAACAAGAACTCTGGCTGCAGGATGGTTGGACACCAAACACATCGAAAGGTAGATGTGGCTATTACTTAAGAAATTTAGTAGCTCCCTACATCCCTATTCCTTAAGGCGCCATCCAGCCTATATTCTTCGATAGCCTACATTGCTTGCCATTCCGTCTCAAATGTGCCTGGTTGGCTATGTGCAATAGGCTGACGTTGTCCCTGGCCATGTGTTCACTTTGGTGGCAGGCCTGGACTCTGTTTGATGAACTCCTCGAGATCATCAAATCTACCTTACACAACAGGGACATCGTCAAGGAGGTATATGCCGCATAGCCATTCGGATTCGGCATTTTGGTACATGAGTAGCAGATCCTCAAGCTGCGCAAAGTGTTATATAGGCTTTGTCAACCTCCTCGGCCCTGGAACATGAAGCTGGACTTCATGTTTATTGCCCTCGGCTTTGCTCAAAGAGCGGAGGAACATGACATGTACACTCAGGCGACGGATGTCAACAGCCATGATTCACTTTATCGATAGCAAAAAAAAAAAAAAAAAAAAAAAAAAAAACAGAGCTCACCGATGTTGGCCAATGCTCCCATATCACCGGGCAGGGGCCCTGTTGGCAAATGCTACATGCAGTAGGCTAACATGTACTTTGGTCACATGTTTGCTCTGGTGGTGGCGCCTGGACTCTGTCCGTGCATTGGTGGCAATGTTGGTGCAGGATTGCACGAGATCATCAAATCTTCCTTCAATAACAGGAACCTCGTCGCAGAGCCATCGTGATTCTCAATTCCGGTACGTCATTGGCACATCGAGGTCCAGTGGTGGAGCGCATGACTGGAAGCATGGGCTGATGATCTGTGACCATCGCGAGGCAGAGATGTACGGCCGTTGCTGGTGAGCAAGCGAAACCACAGAGGTCTTTGCTTTTTGGTCTTGTTCCATTCCATGATGCTTCATATTCCTAGAGGAGTTGTGGTCCTGATTGGTAAAATGATGTATCAAACTTGAGTTGTCAGATTGACTTGATTTGTAGGATCAAACCTGAACACCAGCAAATGTATTATATAACACATCTCAGTTCCATTTTCATTTATAAGGAACCGAAAGCCCAGTTTCTCATCAAACTAAGTACATAAAGTGCAAGAGCTCTGCTGGCTACCTAATTTGTCTCCATTCTTTTAAAATATGTATATTGATAGGGTAACCATAAAACCCTATGTTTTATAATAAAGCATCATTATTACGCATAGAATTCTTTTAAATTCAGCCGTCTTTAAATGACCACTTATATTATCGCAGGACTTAACATTGCACTTTGCCACCTGGAGTCTACTTTTATCAAAATACAAAAGAAGAGTTGACGAAGATACAATAAGCACAAGAATTTATCTTAATTCATGGATAATAAAATCAATTGCATCTTACAAGATCAATACTTTGGAGTGTCATAAGATTATATCTCCTAAGCCAGTGCAAGATCACAAATCGACAAAAATAACGTTACTAATCCTAACACTGAACAGTTAGGACTAGTAGTTGATCTGTAATTTGGCGAACTACCTTGCAAAAAAATGGTGATCTAATTGGCTTGATACGGCTCTTTACCACATTCAGTGGCACGTACCATCCCCGTTCTCCAAATTGCAGCACCAGCAACTTAAACAACCGCACCAGCAATTAGAGGCGTTCGCCACAATCCTGTCTAGCCTGATGAACAGCCACCAGTTTACTTTCCAATGATGAAAACAACAGCAACACACTGTCCAGATAAGGCGCGGTGCTGCAAAGCATGGTTGGGTTGTCCGAATCCATCACTGTTAGCTGAATAAATCCAGAGCACTCTCTAGGTCAGTTAGTTTCTTCTTTGCGTTGTATGGTGAGCATGTAATGAGTGTGTGTTTGGCACGCTCCCAGTGTGCATATACCGCAGCCCACTACAGCAGAAGCAAGATTTGCCGAGTGTCACACTCTTTTGCCAAGTGCCAAAAATCGGGCACTCGGCAAATAAATTCTTTACCGAGTGCCGTAAACAAATACACTCGGCAAAGACATGCACTCGGGCGAGAAGTGTCTTTGCCGAGTGCCAAAAAAGAGCCTGGCACTTGTGGTTCAAGCTAAAAGTTTATGTTAGCAGACTAAAAGTGAACTTGTGGACTTTGAACTTGTGTTTTGTAACATATTGTGGATTTTGGACAAATTTGGTCTTTTTTTGATATAAATATGTGGTTTGTGATATATTCTTTGTTGAATCGTGGTTTTTGATATATATATATATATATATATATATATATATATATATATATATATATATGAATAATGCTGGAAAAATATTAAAACCAGTCTTTGCCGTCTTTGGTGCTCTAGCACTCGGCAAAGAAAATGCTAAAAAAATATTAAAACCAGCCTTTGCCGAGTGCTGTTGTTGTGGCACTCGGTAAAGAGGTTTTTTTTAAAAAAAAATAAAAATCTTTGTCGAGTGCTGCACTCGGCAAAGACAAAAAAAAAACGGCGTGGCCTTCAGATGGACGGCGTTAAATCTTTGCCGAGCGTCACGGCGACACTCAGTTTTGCCTTTGCCGAGTGTGCGCGTTTTGGCTCTCGGTAAAGCGGGCTTTACTATTAACCTCTTTGCGGGAATTCTTTGCCGAGTGTTGCACTTTCGGCAAAAGGCTTTTGCCGAAAGTGCAGCGGGCACTCAGCAAAGAAATCACCTGCAGTAGTGGCTTGTGCAGAGCATCGAGTTTTCGGATATGGAATCTCGAACTCCAAACATGTTGCGGTGATGCCATCCATGATGCCCATGTATGTCTAGATTCTATATAGCTTTATACTTTGAACATGAAAACAGATAACACTACCTCTTTGGAGCACCGAAATGTTCTATCCATGGGGTGTTCATTGTGTTCATCCTCATGTTGTCATCATCCACTTGCTGATGGTCATCCTGACAATCCCATGGCAATAGTGTCTTACTCTTGTTACTGATGAGCAACCAGCATCACAGCTTTCTTGGCTTTTCACCTTGTTTCTTTTTTTTGCGAAGACTCAGTTACATACTCAGACACTCATGTATACGAGCGTACACTCACCCTATGAACGAACGCACGCACACCCTACCCCTATGAGCACCTTCGAAGAACTGAGATGGACCATCAAATCTCGAGATTGACGAAGTCACCACGGGCGCCTCGTTGTTGACGGGCACGTCGCCTACCACTGAAAGCATAGCGCCGTTAAATCCTGGAATAAATCCAGGAAAATGCGAACACCCGTGTCAAGTCTAGGACTTGAACCCGGGTGGGTAGGTTCTACCACAAGGAACCCAACCAGCTGAACTACGCTCAGTTCGCTTTTCACCTTGTTCCTTGATGCCTCACATTCCCAAGTGCTTCTTAGCTATGATTGATAAACGCAAGTATCAACCTCACATTTGTTGAACAAGGGAAAAATATGTGTAACATCTCTCAGATCCTATATTTATAAGGAGTGAAACACATAGTTTCTCAAACCACACAAAGGACAAGAACTGTGCAGGCTACCTCAGTTGTCTTTTTTTTTTTTTCCTTTACATCAGTGCTTGCCGTTGTATATGGTATAGTAGTGCTGAGATCAAGAGGGGCATTTTATACAGGACACCTAGAGCATGGATATGCCCAACAATATTGGCATTCTTTGTACACTAGTTCATCAATCCATCAATCTACCAAAAAATAGTTGTAGAAAAATGGTAAAATCTAGCATGATCAAATTGTGATATGAAGCAATGCTAGTGGCAATAAATACAATGGTCAGCTAATTGCTCCATACATGCCTGTGTCGATCATGATCAATAAATGCAAATCCAGATCATGGTATCTTCTTGCTTACCTTTACTATAGCAGCAACAACACATATCGCAACAGCAAGCAAACGATTGGTGATCAATAAAACCGAACCATTTGGCTCAATGGAAAAAGTAAAGGCAAACACAAGATGAAAAGTCAACTAAACAATTGGTATGACAAAAATGTACAAATTAATTGAATAAAAAATGTAAAAATTAATTGAATCATCTTTTATTGACTGGGGTTGCAGTGTTTTCTAGGCAATATGGATCACAAGGAATAATGTGGTTAAAAGTCACCCAATTTTTTTTTTTTTTTTTTTTTTGCATTTTATTCTCTATTGCAATGCTCAGATGATGGCTAGGAACGGATTCTTGATGTTTGCAAGCCACTAGAATGGAGAGCCATGGAGTTGTTCATATCGAAAGGATAATGGTTCTTCACATTTACTGTCTTCAACTTTAGTTGTGAACCTATAATATATTAAGTTTTAACTGTGGGTGTGCTGATGCAATATGTTTGGACTGATGCTTCTTCAGGCCATAAATTCTCTATTATCTAAAAAATAATTGAAAATTTATCACAAACATATGGTTAGAGAATATGTGTTCAGTTTGCATTTAAATGGAGAGAGAGAGAGAGAGAGAGAGAGCAAAGGTAACTCAGAACAAATTATGTGACCAGAGAGGGCCTGCTTGATGCCGCGGACAGAGCTATGCTAGAGGATGGAGGCAGAAGCGGGGGCATGGTCTCTCTTGCGCCATCTACGCGGCGTGCGTTTCAACGCATCACGGCGAGGGATCCCCGCCGGCCCTCTCCACAGCGCCGAAGCCTCGGCGGCGCATCTGTCCTCGCCGCGATCGATGGCAGGTTCTGGGATCATGGATGTGACTCTGATCCGGAATGTGAGGATCTTGGTGATGCCGAGACATTGCCGCCGATCTTCCCAAGGCCGGCGGTGGTAGCATCGGTGGCTCCATCGACAAATCCATGGTCAGACCCCCGGCAGGCACCGGTGGCTACGCCGGCTCCGCCGCTCCCTCGACGAGTCAAGCTGCCGATGATGAAGGCCTGGAAGGGTCCGCTGACGCCTCCACGGGTCACGCCGCTGGCCTCCCTCGCCGATTTCATCGGGCCAGCGCTGCAGCTGCTGCCACGGCGGAGAGGGGACGATGATCGGGGCTGTTTCAAATTTTGAATCCTCGATCGTCATCGGGTCCAATCCAACTGCGTGGGCCCTCTTGGGCCGGCTGCCGGGTCCGATCCAATCCCAGACCAGCCCGGTCTCCCAGTCCACAGCGCGGCGCCGACCACGCCACAGACACCGAGTCATCTCCCCAACCTCAGGAAGAAGACGCAGTACGATCTCCCCAACCCCAGAAACCCTATCATCGTTTGGTGAATCCCTCGCTGTTCGTCGCCGCCATTTGCTCCGGTGGTCTGCACCGCGACGCACTCATGGCCGGAGGAGAGGTGGGAAGGAGGGGGGAACCGGGAGCCACAGCCGTGGGCGCTGGCCTGTCGCCGCCGTGGCGGCGGACGGGGTTTCTTTGATGCCGGGGCGCGGTCGCTGGGGAAGGGACGTGGGCGCGACGGTGATCGCCGTGAATGGGGTTGTGGAGGCCGTGGTGCAACACCACGGGCGGGTGGTCGTGGCGGCCCCCACCGCCGGCTGGCCCCGGCATTGGTGGCCGTGGGGGTCGTGGGAGGGAGATGAGGCAACAGCCGCTATCGTGCCCCATGGAGGGGGCGCCCAAACCGAGCAGCAGACTTGGGATCAAGAGGAGGGCAGGAAAAGGAAGTGCAACCCGGCAGTGAAACGGGAGTGTTCTATCTGCACAGAGGAGCACTTCACCAATCGTGCCCATCGGCCTGCGAGGCCCCAAGCCTTGGTGGCTTTTCAGCGGTGCTGCTGAGGATGGGATGGGGTTCTTCCATATTCAAAGCCGCTAGGAACAATCAAATTGTGGATATCTTTTCGGTCATCGACGGCGGCTCTTATCACAGTCGAAGTGGGGGAAGTTTCAGCTAGTTGCTTGCAGGCCGAGGCGGGCTAGGGTCATCCCCTGTTCATTGGGATTTGGGAGGTGCAGCAGATTGGAGGGAAATCTTATGTTGTCCCGTTCCCCAACAAGGAAGAGCTTGATCGTATGATAGCGATTGGTACATTTACCACGAAGAACAAGGAGGGCACTATCGCTTTTGCTGAGTATTTGGATGATGTCCAACCCATAAAAATCCTAGACCAAGTATGGGTGACAGTCACTAAGGTGCCCAGGGCCCTTCGTTCTTTTCTTCCACTATGGGCTGTTGGGTCCATTGTTGGAGCCACGCAGAAGGTGGATATGGTCCACCTGAGGGCGACTGGTCAGGTTCGTTCTGGTGGCCGTTTATGATGTCCAAAAGATCCCTGAGTTTGCGGATGTTTGTGTTGGCTCGGCAATTTACCGCTTATACTTTAAAGCGGATGAGGCTATTCACGCTTTTCCTTTTGAGCCGGAGGAGGATGATCTGTTGGGTGAGTCTGATAAGGAGCAGGAGGGGAGTGATCGGGCGATGGAGGATGCGGAAGATGCTCCCCCAAATCCCCAGAACAATGCAAGCACCTCTGATAAACCCCCAGCGCCGTCTCAGAGTTTACCTCCGCAGAAGCAAGCGGCCTTGGTGGAAGGGGCCCTCTATCTGGCATGCACACAGCTCATTAATGAGATCAGCATTAGAGTCATGCTAGAATCAGATGACGGGGAGGCCAGGAAGACATACTCTCCTCTGACAGCAGAAGAATTGGAGGATTATAATAAAATTATTTCACCTAATTTTTCTTCTGCTTTTTTGTCATCGCCGGAGATGTCGACAGGTCACGTTGAGTTGGGGGGCCCTACACCGCCTACCATCCCCCTTCTCGGCGCAGCTACGACGACCGTGGACGCCACTCTGATGAGCTATCCTAGCTCGGAGGAGGGTCCTGTGACGGTGCCAGCTTCAGGCGCCCCTCTGACGAGCTATCCTAGCTCGGAGGAGGATCCAGTGATGGTGCCGGCCCCAGGCGCTCCGACGACGGGCTATCCTAGCACGGTGGCCACACCAGACGACGGGGTCGGAGGGGGCCGTTCCTTCTCCAGCTGCTCCTCGCCTCTACCTACGGCAGAGGACAAGCGGCATCGGCTTCGGGTGGGCGAGGCTGCAGCGAGCTGCCTTGGCATTTCACCCCAGCGACTCCACGGTTGGTGGGAGGCGCTAGCGACGACGCAAAGAACGTCGGTGGCTCGGGGGCCTGCACCGCCACACTTTCTCCCTAGGCTAGCACGGTGAGGACGCGCTTCCTCGTTGCCGAAGCGCCGGTTTCAACGACGAGGGGCAGGGCACCGCTTTGCAAATGCGACAGAGGGCAACGGCGACTGGTGGCGAGGCTCGAGCTGCCTCGGCGCAGAACGGTCCCGCCTCCTCGGTAAGACCGCTTTTACATCTAACAGCTTTAATAGGACCAATACTGCCCTCACGGCCCAACACCGGTCTTTCTGCGCACTTTGTCCTCACTCATGCGCACCAGAGCGAGTTCGGTGGTCACCCATCCCGAAATTACTCGGGCCAAGCACGCTTAACTTTGGAGTTCTTTCGAGATGAGCTTCGGAAAAGAAGTTGTAACTTATTAGTATGAGTATCATATTAATCCTATTAAGCCACGGACCCAGGGGTGTTACATCCTCGCCCCCTTAAGCGTCGGCGTCCTCGTCGATCACCCCGAGCTTGAGGAACCTCCTCTCTTGGCCACGTCGTGTGTCGGTGCGGCGCATGTGCCATCTTTGTGTGACCACGCGGATCCACACCAGCCATGCGCACCATGCTGCAAGAATCTGCGACCACGCGCCCGGTGAAACCGCGAGTCGGCTTTGATACCATTTTAACGTCCCGCCTCCTCGGTAGGGCCTACGAGACATCGGCGAACTTTAATAGGACCAATATCTGCCCTCACGGACCAACACCGGCCTTCTTTCTGCGCACTTTGTCCTCACTCATGCGCACCCGGGAACGAGTTCCGGCCGGTCACCCATCCCGAAATTACTCGGGCCAAGCACGCTTAACTTTGGAGTTCTTTCGAGATGAGCTTCCGGAAAAGAAGTTGCAATTATTGGTATGAGTATCATATTAATCCTATTAAGCCCTGGACCGGGGTGTTACAGGCAGCCCATCCACGGCTCCCACATCCACGGTGGGAGGTGCTGGAGAGGACGCAGCAGCGTCTGCTGCCTCGGGGGGGCCTACACCGACACTTACCCCCCAGGCTAGCTGTTTGGGGGACGCTGCTTCCCTGCTGCCCAGTGAGCCGGCTTCACCGTCCAAGGCCGGGGCGCAGTGGCAGGCAGCACCACCTCCTGCAACGGCGAGAGGACAACGGCGACTGGTGCCGAGGCTCGAGCCGCCTCGGCGACCCACCCCGCCCCCACGCCCACGATGGGAGGCGCCGGGAGATGGGGGACGCAGCATTGTCGGTGGCTCGGGGCCTACGCCGTCACTTACCCCCCAGGCTAGCATGGTGGGAGACGCTGCCGGGGCGCCGTGGCAAGCAGCACCTCCTACTGCAACGCCGACTCAGGTAGAGAGGGTGGACCAAGCAGTGGGGGAGACTGCGAGCAAAGCCATGGTCGCGCCCATCAAGGCGCCAGCGTCGCAGCTCCGTGAACGCAGCGGCAACGGCCGGATATCCACACCCCTGCGCAAGGCCGAACACATGGCAGCAAAGAGGAACCTTGAATTTCTAGGTAACTCTTTTATTAATTTTCCGTGATTCAAAAGTGTTGTCTAACCCGAGTAGGGTAGGCATCAACCTTGGCACCTCAGATGTAGCTATAATAAAAAATCTTGGGGTAGATAAACTAGTTTTATGTGCTAGTAAAAAGAGAGTTTCTTCTAAATCTAAGCTTTCCAGTCTAGAGAGTGAGGAGGAGCAGGAGGACAATCTTAATGCAATTCTCAGCCACGCATGTGGAAATCTAAATGAGAATTCGCTGGAAGTGGAGAATGATCAAATCTTGGATCTCTCTCCACTCCCTCGGAAGAAAAAATATAATAAAGCCAAGAATACTATTAATGGCAAACTTCCCAAGAAACCAAAAACTCCCTCAAAGATCTTTATAAAATGAAAGGAGTTTTTTGGAATAGCAGAGGTCTAGGTGACTTGGCTAAGCATAGGTTCCTGGCTGAATTAGTGAAGGAAGAACAAATTAATTTCGTTGCTCTCTCCGAATCGGGTTGGGACTCGTTCCTAGACCATGTCCTCAAAAATCTTTGTGGGGGACAGGATTTTATTTGGCACACCATGGCACCCCGCGGTAGGTCGGGGGGCATGCTGCTGGGTGTGGATTTAAATGTCTTTGACATTGGAGCAATATCGGAGGGAGATTTTTATATAAAATTCACCCTGAGAGTCAAATCAAATGACTTCAAATTTGTGCTATATGCAGTTTATGGACCAGCACAGCTCCACAATAAAAGTGCCTTCTTGGTAGAACTTGCTAATACATGCTCCAAAGAAACCCTTCCGTATATGATAGGGGGGATTTCAATTTAATGCGGAGCCCAGATGAAAAGAGTACTGGGGACTTCGACCCTAAATGGCCAAATCTTTTCAATGCCGTCATTGAATCTCTAGATCTTAAGGAGATTATAATGACAGGTTCCCAATATACATGGGCGGGGCCAGGGGATAATCCAACCTTGGAAAAGTTAGATAGAGTTCTTGTGAGCACGGAATGGGAACTCATGTTCCCGCTGACGACTGTTCAAGCAAGGGATAGGAACATCTCAGACCACTCTCCCCTGGTGCTTAACACAGGTGCTTCAACCCACCAAACCCAAAATCGTCCTTTCAAATTCGAGAGGGGATGGTTGCTTCGAGACGGGTTTTATGATATGGTTGCGAATATCTGGCATTCCCGTGTTCTGGATCCACTCCTCTTGAGCGTTGGCAGTCTAAGATCCGCAGACTCCGACAATATCTAAGGGGATGGGCACAACACACCGCAGGGGCATATCGCAAAGAGAAGAAAACCCTGCTAGCCCTATTAGAGAAACTTGATAAGAAAGCGGAGATCTCTCCCTTATCTGATCAAGAGATTAATCTGAAACATTACCTAAAAGAGCGGCTAGTTAACCTCCTGAGAGAGGAGGAACTAAAATGGTATGAGAGAGCCAAGGTTAAAGCACTCCTGGAAGGGGATGCTAACACTCGGTTCTTTCATTTAGTGGCCAATGGGAAACATCGCAAACAACATATCTATAGACTTGAAAATGATCAAGGTGTTGTGATCGGTGATGATCAGCTCAAAAGCCACATTACGACCTATTATAAAGGTCTCTTTGGCCACCCTGAAAACTCCAATATCTCCCTTCGAGAAGACCAAAATCTGGATATTCCGCAAGTATCACCGGAGGAAAATGATATCCTCATCAGCCCGTTCACAGAATCTGAAGTGAGGAAGGCTGTCTTCCAAATGGAGCACAATAAAGCTCCGGGCCCGGATGGTTTTCCTGCGGAATTCTATCAGGTCTTCTGGGGAGTTATCAAGGATGATCTTTTATCCTTGTTTGCCGAATTACATAGGGAGGCTTTGGATCTATATAGCCTAAATTTTGGTATTATTACTTTGATTCCAAAAGTGAATAATGCCATAAAAATTCAGCAATATAGGCCTATTTGTGTTCTCAATGTGAGCTTTAAAATATTCACTAAAGTGGGCACAAATAGGCTTAATATGGTAGCTAAAACTGTGGTGAGGCCAACACAAACTGCCTTTATGCCAGGCAGAAACATAATGGAAGGGGTCGTTATCCAACATGAAACCATCCATGAACTTCACACCAAAAGGAGAGACGGTGTCATTTTCAAAATTGACTTTGAAAAGGCATATGACAAAGTGAAGTGGTCTTTCCTACAACAAACGTTGCGAATGAAAGGTTTCTCCCCTAAATGGTGTCGGTGGGTGGAAACTATGGTCACTGGTGGAAGTGTGGGAATCAAAGTCAATGATGACATTGGACCTTACATCCAGACCAAACGGGGACTCAGACAGGGAGATCCCATGTCTCCTATCTTATTTAATATTGTGGCGGATATGCTAGCTCTTCTTATTAACAGAGCAAAAGCCGATGGGTAGATAAGAGGTGTCGTCCCCCACCTCATAGATGATGGTCTATCAATATCGCAGTATGCAGATGACACCATCATCTTTATTGATCACGACCCGAGAACAAGCAATGTAATCTAAAAACTGCCGCTTTGTGTTTTTGAATAGCTATCACGGGCTTAAGATTAACTTCCACAAGAGTGAGGTCTTCTGTTACGGTGCAGCTAAAGAGATGGAATCATTTTATACCACCCTCTTTGGATGCAACGCGGGGGAATATCCTTTTAGATATCTAGGGATCCCGATGCACCATAGGCAACTCCTGAACAGTGAATGGAGTAAGGTGGAAGATCGATTTAGACAGAAACTCTCTTGTTGGAAAGCAAAATACCTGTCATATGGGGGCAGACTGGTTCTGCTTAACTCAGTCCTAAGTAGCCTACCTATGTTCATGATGTCCTTCTTTGAGATCCCTAAGGGAGTCATTAAGAACTTGGATTATTATAGATCGAGGTTCTTCTGGTAGGGCTCTTCAGACAAGCATAGATATCGACTGGCCAGATGGGACATCTTATGTCGTCCTAAGGACCAAGGAGGACTAGGGATCCTGAATTTACAATTGCAAAATAAATGCCTTCTAGCCAAGTGGCTGGTTAATTTGCTAAATACAGAAGGCATGTGGCAATCTCTATTAAGGAATAAATATCTAAGATCCAAAAGCCTATCTCAGGTGGCAGCCAAACCAAATGACTCTCATTTTTGGAGAGGCCTCATGCATATCAAAGAGGAGGTTCTGGCCCAAGGTTCCTTCGACATCAAAGATGGAACCAACACTAGGTTCTGGGATGATACTTGGGTAGGCGACAAGCCTCTAAAAGTTAAATATCCATCCTTATATAATATAGTGAGGGATCCACATGCAACAGTCTCAAAAGTGATGACTTCTAACCCTCTAATAATCTCTTTTAGAAAGGCCCTGGTGGATAACAAACTTAGAGAATGGCTTAATTTAGTAGCACGGATCTCAAATATTGAATTGGTTGAAGGTTCAGATTACTTTAGATGGGGTCTAACCAAATCCGGGTTATTCTCTGTCCACTCTATGTATCTCTACCTTATAGATACACAAACACCTTTTCGTCATAAGAAGATCTAGAAAATAAAAAATCCCACTAAAGATTAAAGTCTTTCTTTGGTTCTTACAAAAGGGAGTAGTCTTAACCAAAGACAATTTCACTAGAAAAAATTGGAAAGGGAGTCAGAAGTGCATCTGCTGTAATGCGAATGAAAGTATCCAGCATTTGTTCCTTGATTGCCCCCTTACCAAAATGATATGGAGGATTATCTTTTATGCTACTAATCTGACCCAACCAAGATCAATCAGTCACATGTTTGGTAGTTGGCTATCTAATCAAACTAAAAGGATTAGAAGTTTGATCCGGGTGGGCGTCGCTGCTATAGTTTGGGCTATCTGGAGATGCCGTAATGATGTTGTTTTTAATAAAATAAAATCTAACTCTATTATGCAGGTAATTTTCAGAGGAGCGTACTGGCTACGTTCGTGGGCCCAGCTGCAGCGTGATGAGTCCGCCAAAGACGCAATCTCAGCGATGAGCAAGAAATTGGAAGTAATTGCTCTAGAGATATCCAATAAAGGATGGAGACATTTATATTGTTTGAACTAGCGTCTGGGTCGATCGATAAGACCATGGCTCTCTATTTTATTTCTCTATAATACTTTGTAATAATTGGCTGTGTACATCCCTGGATGTAGAGGCCGGATATTGTTTTATCCATTATCTAAAAAAGAAGCCCAATGCGTAATTTCAGAAGCCGGCAAGCTCCCGACTCAAAAGCCATGTGCGTTATCTCGGCTTCTTCTGTCCATCTTCAACTTTGGTTCAGCTCTTGGGCGGTCACCAGTCAAACTCCCAAGAAGAATATTTTAATTGGTCCACAACTGAATCCCGGTGCGAAATGATGTCTCAACTAGCAGCTATCCATTGTCATCCTTCTATACCGAACCTTTTTCTGGATCACAATCTGTAAAATTCGTTGTGCGCTCATAGCCTTCGCCTTCTTAACTTATCTCTGCTAACTGTAAAGTAACCAGAATGTTGAAGGATGTCACCAGGCTTGTCCACCTCGTTTGCTTCATGTCTTCTTTCCTGATGCCGCCCATGTGTGGCCCTCGAATTAGTCATTCAACCAAATGTTCCCACTTAAGCATTAGAAAGATATCATCTATGCCAGATGGCTGGCACAGGTCACCTCGCATCTTGGGTACAAGATGTTCTTGCTAGTAGCTAGCACTTATTTCGTTCTGTGAGTAAACTGCTGTGATCTAAAAGCCATTTTACAGGAAGCTCAGAACAACAACACTTGCTAACTTTTCTCTGTGATTCTCTGAAACTTCCTCTGTTTTCCTTAAACAACTGAAGGGGGCTTGGGCCCCTCCAGATTCTTCAGAAAAGAAAGAAAAGGGAATGCAAAAGGACACCGCGCCATTAGACAGATGTGTGGACTTCAACTGAATTCGATCGTTCAGCACGAACAACCAGTGGGCAATCCAGTCGTGCAAGAGGGACAGTGAGAGCGAGAGCTTCGGCATTCGCATGTTAGGCCAACAAGCAGCAGGCACCATTCCAAATTAGCAGCGGACGCCGCCACCGACATCTCCATCCTCAACAGCAACATTCCTCAACAGTTGGGACCAGCCTGTTACAGGCTGTTACCGACATCTTCGAATCAAGGTGCAGAGCAAGTGTTCAGGGGTAGAGCGTGCTTGGAAGCACCGATCGTCCATGGCCATCGCCAGGCGGGATTGTATGACTACCATTACTGGTGAGGAAGAAACACAATGGGCTTCTTTTCTTTTCATCTTATTCCATGATGCTTCACATTCCCAAAATTGTTGATAGACGGATATATGTACCTCACATTCACAGATTGACTCCATTTCTAGGTTCCAACCTAAATAGGAAGAAATTAAAATGTGTGTAGCATGTCTCAGTTCCTTCATTTATATGGAACTGAGTGCATAGTTTTTTTTTTTGTCAAAACACGTAAAGGAGAAGAGCTCTATATACCGGCTATCTCATTTTTCTTCATTCTTTTCCCATCAGTGTAGCCAGTAGACGTTATTGTACTTACTAGATAGCTTTGAGTTATTGGATAAACATGGTGAAGACCATTTTATAGGATTCCTAGGATCCCAGCACTGTTTCTTTTGCGTGTACTATTCTGTCAGTCTATTTATTTATCTATAGTGATTGCAAAAACAACTAGGATCAACAATGTGATCGGGTGCATTGACAGTGGTAAAAAAATATATATATTAAGGGCCAGCTATTTGCTCAATTTATGCTGGTGCACATTATCGAAAAAATTAACATCCAAAGGTTAGAAATAAAAAGTTTTGCCACCACAGATAAACCCATTTAAAAGAGTAGTTTCCAGTTTTCTATTGTTCTTGCTGTCAATATGCAATCCCATGAGCCTATGTGCATCAGGTCAACATGCCTAATTTGACAGCAAAAACTGTTAAACAATATATCCACAATGGTTTTTGTTGAATCATAGTGACAAATCAAATATCCATTCTGGTTTATACAACTGTAAATGCAATACAACTGCAATATGTTGTGCACAAGAAAACCCTTGGAACAAAAATGCCTTGTAAATGCTGTTTAGGTAAAAAGTGATATGCAGAGCTAAGCATCACATCAAGGTCGACAAGTTGAGCAAATTTGGACTAGAGCGTGCTTACTCGGTTGGCAGGCAGGGACTGGAGACGCAGATTCAATGCCGGCGGCGCATCGTCTAACTCCTTCATTCTTCAGCCCTAGTGGACTAACCACGCTGGTGGATGTGCTCCCCAACAAGCTCCATGAGGAGATGCTGGAGCTGTAGCACACGGCGGCGTTCCTAGCTGCATCGCGCACACGCCGCTGTTTCTCAAGATCGTGCCACTGTGGCGGCAAGCACTCGCCGCATGTGCTGCTGCTCATCTTGTCAAGATATGCTCACCTACGAGACCGTGCTACCATCATCGCCGCCGCCTCCCTCCTCGAGGCCACTTGCCTCCTCTCTACCCTGTGCCCGCTCACTCTCCCACCCCGTCACGGTCTCCATCCCAACCTCTCCAAGGACCTTGCGCCTCTCTGCTCTCCGCGCACATTTCCACCGTCCCTCTCCTCTCGTCACGCAAGAGCCAGCGAGGTCTGGCGCGCTCCTGATCCTCGATGTGCTGAGAAGATCCATGCTCAACTCCTAGAGGCGCTCAAGCGGCCCGCGCTCGCGTGGCCGACATGCTGGTTGCCGCGGTGTCGACGGGCGGGCTCCCTGGAAGTGACGACTCACGAGCGAGTTCTACCCGATATCCGTCGTTTTTGTTTCCGTTGGCAGGTTATTTTTTCGGTTGGTTTGGCCCAAAACAGGTGTAATATTAATGGTTTCACCGGTCATCCAAACAACACATTTGAGTTTGAAATGAAAAAAATCCGAACTTGTAATTTACAAGGGGTTTTGTACTAATTACCGGTCTTCCAAACAGACCGTAATTTTTTTTTTTTTTTTTTTTTGTCTTGAGGATGGGCTCTAGTCCTGGTTTGCATAACCAGTACCGGATTGGCAACCTCAATTGGGAAACCGGGACTAAAGAGGGACTCCCAACTGGGATTGAAACCTATCTGTCTACTAGTGAGTGATATCTGGCCGTTTAATTTCATATCCGGCAACATATGACCATATGGACTGTACGTGTTGCTTATTAGTGTGAGCCCTGACGCATGCCTCTCATTCCTAGATTGTCTGCCCTTGGCATCGACATATGACCACATGGTTGGTTGAGCCATGGAATACATGATCGTACGTAAATTGTTCACACATATTTGTTTTCACCAAATCTATTATGTGTTTGTTTTCACCAAATCTATTATGTGTGATATATAATATTATGTAAATATTATATTATGTGTTTTCACCAAATCTATTATGTGTGATATATAATATTTGCATATATTACTCTAAACTAGCAAAACATGCCCGTATGCGTTGCAACGGGAGTATATACTATCAAATTTGATTGGAAACTGATGATGTGAGAATGGTACCTAATATCGGCGACATTCGCGTGCGTTGCAATGAGAGGGAAAAACTAACAAATATTTATGGTACCTAATACTCAGGTAGTTTTTAGTTTTTCTCATAACATATAAACATTGACTAATAAAATATAACATTATGAGCCTCAACCAATGGCACCTTTCTAAGAAACAAAGCAAAACCAAATTATTGATGTAGTTTTGATTAAAAAAATAAAATATGTTGTTGGTTGACTTGTGGGTTTCTTTTGTAACATAAATAAATAAAAGCATCCATATACAGGATTAGTGTGCACTTTTGATAATGGAAACCACTTTCATAATCTTGCAGTCTACAAAACCCTTGGCTCTTGTTCCCTTTTGATCCGTGTGCATGCATCTTTTTTTTTTTTTTTGTCGTTGTTGAACAAAAACATGATGATGACGTTGCTAGTGAGTTCCACCATGAGTATCATAAATTTACAAAACATATTTTAGCCAATTCCAAATCAAGATATAATACTAATTAAGTTTAAACGTGTTTCATACTATTTGGAATACTCAATACTATGTGAGTTTCTTGTTATTTGGCCAATGGACTCAAAAGAATATGTATCAGTTGTATTGAGTACTCAATCCTTTGTGCTATATTATTGAATGCACGCCAGCAAAACGAAAAAAGAAAAAAAAAAAAATCACCA
Organism: Chrysopogon serrulatus; assembly: GCA_015844335.1. Lineage (NCBI taxonomy): Eukaryota > Viridiplantae > Streptophyta > Magnoliopsida > Poales > Poaceae > Chrysopogon > Chrysopogon serrulatus. Next base: position 239,161 of record JADLZL010002201.1, read on the forward strand.
TGCCACACATGCATGAGCACACCCTTTTCGCTGATGATGATCTACTCCGATCCATCCGATCCTTCACTTGAGGTAATGGTAATGCGATAGATCATGAGTTGCTTCATGATTTCATGAACCTTGTCCACTCTGCAGCATGGACGCCTCGAGAGTCCTCCTCTGGCGACCACAAGTCCACAACTAAGGAATTGTCACTTGTGGTAATGTGAGGACGGGCGAGACACACAAACAAGTTTGTGATGCGAATATAAGGGATCAAATATAGTGGGCTACACTCAATGTCGTGCTGTAGGACGTAGCCTAGGTCAGTGCCGAACTCATCCTCGCCAAGCCTTGAAGCTTGTCGACCGAGGCCCATGCGGGTTGACACCCGAATGTTGTGGTTTAGCCTACTAGTAGAGTTACAAATATCAGAGGGGACCGATAGAAACGATAATCGCGAAAATCGGTGAAAATCGGTTGAAATTTCGGTCAAAATTTATAAATTTTTGTAAATATTTAAAGAAATTGAATAAATTGAATCGAAATTACCGGTATGTACATTTACCGGGATGTCACTAATAGAACCAAAAATCGGCAACCCTTGTTGACTCCCAAAGCGAAGGGAAGATCTGGTGTCGTTCCCGTCCAATCCGGTCCAGTCGGCCGAAAAATTGAATAAGTTTTTGTCGGAGTTTTTGTCGTTCTACTGGTATAGGTTGTGCATGAGTCCTTGAGGTGTATGTATATAGAGAGAAGAGAAGAGATTATATAGAGAGGAGAATAAGTATGGTATGTCTCCTGGTTCTCCGTCTAGCAAACGAATTCATGCAAGGCGATTTCTCTTGGACTCTTCTTTATCTTATCTAGCAGGTCATACCATGCATGGTTAAATTATCGGCGGCTAAAATTACTTGCAAACGGACTCTAGTTATCGATTTCTGTTGCACTCTTTTTTTCTACGCCTTACGTCGTACCATGCCTGGTTAAATTACGGGCATCCAAAATTATTTGCAAACGGACTCTTGTGAACAGCTTGGGGAGATTTATTTGAATTAGGACTCTAGCTATCTAAATTACCTTAGAGATTTGTGCCAAATTAAACCACAGGCTATATATATAAGTCTCGACGTCTGGTAGTTAGAGGGAGGTAGACAAAAAAAATAGATGGACTGAAAATTAGATGGACCAAAAAAATGGGCTGAAATTTTGCCTCTTTATTATTAGGTAGAGATTTAAAATAGACAAACTAAACTCTATTTTTTTACCAGGGATAAAATACTGCACTTAACACCGTTTGGAGAAAAAAGGACCATGAAAGGAGGCGGCATTTTTTTAGGCCATATAGGTAAATATCTCGTATATTAACCACAACCAGATGATAAAGGTTCCAATGTATATGTATGTTTATTATTATGTTAAATAAGTGGTTATGCCACATAGAATTCAAACTGGTTGAGTGTATAGACTGATGGGCTAGTTGACACTAGAAGTGAGATCGAGCAGGGTTTGTTGTCATCACTATGTGAAAACCGGTTAGGAAAATTTCAGTTCCCAGTAGTGCGTGCATGTTCTGAGGGATTGCAGCAGCCTAGCTAGTAAAGGAGTCAAATGGCATAGGACCTAATAGTGAGGACAAACAAATGTATAACATAATATTCTGATTGTTCTGTAGGCATATGCAGCAAAGATTACCATGGCTCTTGGGTAGTTCTAATGATCCGACAAATGGTATAGCTTAACGGGATAAGTGCATCCTTTACTACGACAAGGACGCAGCGTCGCGCCCTAGTGGAAGGCTAACCTCATGGCCATTATCACCTATTGATCGACCTTTTTCTTGTGATTTCTATCCCCAACTGTGCCATGAATGACTTGCTTCGAAGCCAGCGGCGGCAAGGCCTTCTTCGATCCTCTTCTTGTTTCCTGAGATGCCTCATATGCCTAAATACACCTTAAGAAGGAAGTAGTGACAGACCGATGTTAACTCACATCTAGTGATTGATCCAACTTCAACATGGCAATAAAGTATCTAAGAATAGAAAAAGGTTGTGTGCGGTTTATATGGAACCACACAACGGAGAAGAGCTCTGCAGGCTATAGACATTTATAGATGTTCTTATAGATTCCCCCTAACTATCCTTTCATACTCGTGCCGAGATAAAGAGGGCCATTTCAGAGGAAGCCCAACAAATTAAATTGATGCGTCTGACAAATGCCAACCCCTGTTCTTTCTGCTGTATTGTTTCACCAATCCATGCATCTATATCTACCAAGAAATAGTCCTAGAAAAAATGAGGCAAACTGTAAGATAAATAACGTGACAGGAATCATTGACTATGGCAATAAAGCTAAGGGGTCATCAGTTAATTTCTTGATATATGATTGTGCATATCGTCTTAATGAGCAAGATTAATTAGTTACCGAAATGGAAAGGCCCATGTGACCATATATGAATATGTTTGAAAGGGTAATATTTTCCATTTTTCTATTGGTCTTGATTTCTTTTGTTTAGTGTACCCTGTCAACAAAGCAGTGAAAATGCCATGTATCAGCTTTATCATCACTCTGTTGCACTTCATACAAAACTCAGAAAGATGCACCACCGAATATAAATCCCAGGGTGTACTCTCCCTTTTTAATAGATTATGTATTTCACTCGTATTTTGGTTTCAAATTGTGTTTTGAAATAATAGTATTTTCAATGTCCATAAAAATAATTGTATCTTGGTTGCAAACAACTATTTCTTAATTCGGAATGGATCTTGGTTTCAAATAATTGTATTTTGAATGTCCCCAAAAATTAGTTTCGCATTCCCTCATTGAAACTCTAATCATATGAACACGTAACCAAAACACATATTAAACAAAAATTACATTTGGTTGAATTGACTGGCTAGATATAGAAGTATACCCTTCAGGTTCCTAAATTCTGCATGCCTGCTCAGTACAAGAGGTGTGGAATTGTTGGTATTGGAGTAGTCAGCGACATCCTGTGGATGTGAATGCAGGGGCATGTTTCTCCCATTTTCATGTCAACAAACAACAGTGGTGAAGAGACCTATATTTCACCATCAGGTGGTAACACAAAGTGTGACGGTGATGGACTGTTGTTTGGTAACATCAGCCGGCACTCATAACCCTATCACCGCGCCGGATCATATTACAAACAAACGATGACAAGCATCACCACTGGTTTTAATAAAACTGGCATTGAAAGTTTCGGCAGTGAAAATATTTTCTAGACAAAGCAAAAGCAAATGTTCATTTTTATAGAAAAAATGATTGTGGCCTCTACAAGGGTACACAACCAATTCTTACAAGGTTTTTCAGTATAAATGCTGATTAACAAATAAAGGAACAACACACTTTAGAATGGAAATTTTAAGCAAAGTCTAATATTGATTTTCCATCCATTCCTGGTAATGATATCCAGACCACATGTTGATGGATTAGTTAAACTAACTTAACCAGCATCATGGATGCGGTAAGGGTTCTGGCCTGCTAGACCCCAATTAATTAACTAGTCTGTGAGTTCTCCCATACAATGATACAACAATACAACAAATGTATCTTCACCTAAAAGAGAGTCTATTATCAAGCTCTCCCCTTACCACAAACACGTTTTAGCCAAAAGATTGTGAGCATCCAGGCCAGTCCTGTTAATCACAACAGCCTCTGTTTGTGCACCGTCAATATGTAATTCAGTAGTGTGACCACATGGAAGTTGCTCTCATCTTCGCCAGCACTGCCACCTCACAGATTCTCCCAATGACTCCAACTCCTATATATAATCATGTACGGTCACCACGTAGCAACACCATATCCTGAGCTAGTTATACATTCTGGCCTGGAACTGGAATGAAAGGAAATAACATGCACGCAAACTACAGGGCTCATATGTAGTAGTCGTCTACATATTTATAGAGATCTGCACCTGTCCCTTGAATTAAATACGCATTCCATATATTAACTTTTATTTATTACATGGACCACATCAGTATAGAGCGACATAGGGGTACACAGAGGTTTATTAAGGCGTCTTAATCATGTTAACAATAAAAAAATATAAGACATTTTCTGAAGAAGAGCAAGTTTCAATTTTATACGCTTCACTACTGTCTTATGTATGCTTCGGTGTGTCATATGATGAATGTACACTAACTGTAGTTACATAGGCTCACCACATGTGTTTTGCCAGTCAATATACGATATCTGTATCTACTAGTAGTATAAAAACAAACTGCTCTCCGGAAGCAGCAACAATCAATAATTCACACTTTGCATTTCATGAATAATAAGAGCATCTCCAACAACTCCCTATTCTCACTTGCTATTCTTATAAATTGGCTAAAAGCACAAATTTTCTTCTCCAACAACTCCCTAAATGAGCTTCCTATCTTTTCCAACTTCCTATCCATCCCTCCCGCACGCGTATACTTCCGCGCGTGGGTGGAGTGGGTATCGCGCTATTTTCGGCGTGGCCGGCTCCCTCCCGCACGCGCCAAAGTGTCCCCCCTCCTCTCCCGCGCGATGAAGACCGATCCATATCGACCTTCATCTTCTATTCTCGTCGCTGCTCCAGATCGGGTTTCACTTGCTCGCTCGAGCTCTTCTCGGCCGGCCGGCCTGCCGCTTGCAGTGTTAGCGCCGCGCAGAAGCAGGGTCTAGGAGATGACCTCTGGCGCGTGCGGCATGTCAAGGATCGATCCGCTCGATCCTTTGGTTCGAGTGGTTTTGATCCATCGCCCCTATGCTGTATCATGCGTTGCACTCGGGGCCCATTTGATTTATTTTTTTTGGATCGGTTCGACGAACCTCTGGAGCGATCCGCTCCACGCCCATCTTGAGGATAGGCTAGGGCGCCTCCTCCTCTTCCACTTGCTGTTTGGTTTTGATGCCAGTAGTTGCTAGGATTCAAATTGTTGTTATCTGATCTGGTACTCGCGTTATGGTTGCTAGGATTCAGATTGATGCCGGTAGGATTCAGATTGTTGTTCTTGATCTGTTTGTGGGCCTGTTTTTTTTCAATTTTACCAAGTGAGAATAGGGAGTTGTTGGAGACACATCATTTTTTCACTTGCCAAACAAAATAGCAACTTCCTATAACTCAAGATTTGAGGAGTCAAATTTAAGGAGTTGTTGGAGATGCTCGACACAAATTCATACAGCGATAACTCTCTTGTCGAGATTGGTGGACCCAGGTCCCCGGTACTAAGGCTATCTGCACTGCGGTCCGGGAAAAGCATCCGGAACATGTTTGGCAGACCGGAATCGCCACAGCGTCGTCCGGGGAGCCGACGTGGCGTCCGGAACCGCGCAGACGCCCGGCCGCCAAAGCCGGGCGCGGTAGCGCGCGTGTCCGGTGCAGCGCGCCACGCAGGCGCGGGCCCCACGCGGCGCCGTCGCCCACGAGGTGGTGCGAAGGGAGAGAGAAGGGCGGGCGAAGACGATGAGGGCTGCGCGAGCTCCGCGCGCGCGAGGGAGAGGGCCGGCGATGATGCGAAGACGCCGTCCGGGTACTGCACGCCCGACCGTGGACCCGCCGCCGCCATTGAGGATCTGCGGGCGGCAGCCCGGATCCGGCCGGGAACGCGGATCCGCGGCCAGCCGGCCAAACCCCTTCGTGCTCGCCGTGTCGTCGCCGGCCGTCCCCAGCGGTCGCCTGCCGCCTCACGCCCCGAGCTCGAGGTCGTGCACGCAGCCCAAGGTCGGGTCGATTCGCCCGATCCTCCCGTGGCGGGACGGTCGAGCAGCGCTGTGTGAACTGCGTAGGCCGGAGCCAGAGCCACCGTGCCGTGAACTGCAGCCCCAGCATCCATGGCGGCCTTGCAAATCTGGCGTCCTAGCGGCTTGTCCCTCCGCGTCGAGGCGGCGGCGCGGCGTCGGGCGGCGCGCCCCTGCGTCCGGCGGCGCGCCCGGCGTCGAGCGCCCGCGCCGGCGCGGCGCGCCGGCGTCCGGGCGGCAGCGCCCGGGCGTCCATGGTGGTGAACCCGCGGCGCTGGCGCCGGCATCCGGCGGCTGCTTCCATGGAGCGGTTCCGCGCCACGCCGCCCCGCCGTCCGCGTGGTCGCCATGGCTTCCGCTCGGAGGCGAGGATGCGCCAGGAGAAGGAGGCGCGGGGAGGAGAAGGTCGCCGTCCCGGTCGCCGGGGTCGAGCTTCGCTGCCCGCCCGCCCGCCGGGAGTCCGCCGGGTCCGTTGGCCGCCACCGCGCCGGAGTCCACTGGTCTTGGGGCTCACGCGCTCACAACCGCCTTCGCCGCCGTGGTGGAGACAACGAAGAGAGAAAATGGGGAGGGAGGAGACCTCAGGTGGTGTTTTTATTTAATATAAATAAAGCTGACATGTGGGGCCATATGGTAGATAGAGGATGCTATAGAGTATGGATGGATGCGGGAGAAAGTAGTATAGAGTAGAGAATCTTGATGACCAGACTGGAATATTCCTTTTAGAGGATGAATATAAAGGATGACGAGTGCGGATAGCCTAAGGGCAGTCCAAACCCTCAAGCTAGGATAGTTTCTATAGCATTAAATGTATTGCCACCTAAGCATTTTATTCTGTGAGAAACAGCATTGGCTCCTTGTCCAGGAATATGAGAAACATCTCCTATTTCAGTAATGAGCATCGTCTTCATTTCCATAGTTCTACCTTTTCCCCTCTGTGCCAAGATCCGATGTGCACGCTTATCTAGTGCCACCACATCATGAAATAGACCCAGCGCGCGGCATGCCAAGTAGTATTGCTGCATGGCGGCCGAAATCGAGTGTTTATTCACATGCTCTACAGAAGGCTGACGTGGTCGCATCCCATTTCCATGCGCAACAACTACAGAGGAAACCGTGATTTTTTTTTTTTTTTTTTTTTGACGAATAAGGGGACCGTGATTTTTTTTTGACGAATAAGGAGACCGTGATTTGGCCGTAGAAAATTTATTTGAACTCACCATCAAGATTTAGAAGTGCCCACAGGGCTGCAGAATTCTGAACCATTTGCAAACTGCATCAACTCGAGTGGACTCCTTGGCTGCAGAATTCTGGACCATTCACATGCTCTACAGAAGGCTGGTGTGGTCGCATATCATTCTATTGCATAGCAATATATAAGGAGTTTTGATGAAATCTATCCATCCCTCAGATTTTCTCTGCCTGGAGATCTCTTCTTAATGTGGAGTTTGCTCTAGATATTTTCATACTCCTTTTGTTGGGTATCTGGATGGTCATCTTCAAGAACAAGAGCCCAGAAGTGGAAGAAGTGCAAGAGATACTTTTCTGCTGAAGTCTTGTTGCTTCTTCATAGAATTAGTTCTAAGGTTTTCTCCTGATTTAGAATCATGGATTGGCTCCAATTTGTAATTAACTGGATCTTGTTTCTTTCTTTTTCTGTGCCCTGATATCAGAACTATTGAGTTCTGAGTTCTGTGCTTTGTAATTGGTACTTTGTTACTCTGTTTTTCTTAGTGCATTTCAGTAGGAGCCCCTGGCTCCTCAGCAGCGCTGTAAAAGATGTACCACAAGGACACTGTGTTGTTAGCTGTACTGTTTTATAAACTAGTAGGATACCCCGCGCGCGTTGGTGCGGGTACGAAGTAGAAATGTAAGAAGTTTATAATGGTCGAAACTATAAATTAATAGATACATATATATATGGATGTAGTAGGTCAATTGCAGAAGTCGTATCCATTGATATACATGGTATAGATTATTTGAATTGGGCATCACCCAAATTTCATCTATCCGAACCCCCACCCCCTACTATACCCGAGGGTCATCCCCTCTTAAAATTTTAGGACCTTTCCTTTATAAAAATTATACGTATTTTGAAGGACCACATGCAATCCATGTGATATGCAGTTTTGCTAAGTTTTTGAAACGGTTTAAATTTACAAAAAGTTATCGAAATATATCCATGTGGGGTCTTATTTTGAAGAGTTTATTGCGAGGAACATCATGGTGCAATTAGATTTTAATTACGATACTTGGTTTAGGTTGCTAATAGTTTTTTTTCTATTTTAAAAGAAATAGCTAGTGGAAGATAAATGAGGCTTAGTGGGTGTAACGGATTTGATGATGTCACATGACATCACTTTTCAAGATTCGACCAATTAGAGGCTAGAGAATTCCTTAGTGGGGGTTAGGATTATAGGAGTTATAGATCGATCCAGCTATCAGAAAATAATTCAAAAGCCACGCCCACGCAGTTCTTGAAGCATTTTATTTTTTTAAGATAAGGGGTAAAAATATCCGGCCTCTATATTCATGGATGTACGCCAATTATTACAAAGTCATGGTTCACCAATATAAAGAAAGCAAGGGGTCTTAAATATAAACCAAGACATTAAAGCAAACGGTATAAATGCTTCCACCCTCTATTTGATATCTCTAAAGCAATCATTTCTAATTTCTTGCTAATCTCTGAGAGGGCGTCCTTGTCTTGCTCTTCACTTGCAAATTTGAGCCCGTAAACATAACCAATACGCTCCCTAAAAATGACCTGCATAACAAAGTTAGTTTTTATTTTGTTAAAAATAACATCATTCCGGCATCTCCAGATAATCCAGCAAAAAGCAGCCACCCCAACCCAAATCAATTTTTTGACCCTCTTATGCTGATTCATGGGCAGTTATTTCTTAGGCCCCATTTGTACCAGCTAAAATTTTTATAACTTGCAATAGATAGAGAGAGCTAGCTAATAGCGTTTAGTAAGTTAGGTGGTTCAGTAGTTCAAAATGGGCTATAATTACGATTATAAGAGCAACTCCAACAGACTAGGGAAAATTGTATTCTAAATTACAAGATTTAGCTATTATATAAACTAGAGAGCCCATCAAAAAACAAGAGATCTACAACAGCCATGCTATTCTCATTTGCTATATTGAAAAGTTGCCACCTCATGTAACTCACTATGCCAGAAAAGCTTATCAGTGACACCTTGATTAGTGACTCAGAAAAGAAACGCGTCACTAATAGAATATCAGTGACGCGGGTTAACAATACGCGTCACTGATTAGCTGTTGCCTATGGTCTACTTAACAAGACGCGTCACTAATAACACTGTATCAGTGACCCTTACAAACAAAACGCGTCACTGATAAAAAATGTGACGCGTATTGCCAAGCCGCGTCACAGATAGATGGTAGTATTTGTGACGCGGGTTACGAAGACGCGTCACTGATAAAAAATGTGACACGTTTTCTCTGGACGCGTCACGATAAAGCGTTATCGGTGACTCTTCTTGACAAAACGCGTCACAGATAGTAAATGTGACGCGTGTTGTATAATAAACGCGTCACTGATTTGTAGAGATAATTTGTGACTCATGTTCTTAAGCCGCGTCACATATTACTAAGCCAGAAAATATAATTAAAAGTTAAAATGAACTCATGCCTTCACTGTTTGGTGGACCGCTGGCTCCGTGCCTTGGTTCATGCGAACCGTGTGCACACAAGTGGAGACATTGCCATGTGGGTCCCGCAAGGAGAGGTGTGTCCTGCTCCCATTGGTTGGAGCGACGTGGCCAAGGGCTCGGCCTTGGACGCCTGCGCGTCCTCATCCCTTTCCGAGTGTGTGGACAGAAAGGGAGGGTGAGAACGGGAGATGGAGGGACGCGTCCTGGGCATCCTCCACCACTGCCCTGTCCTCAGAACGCAGATCCAGCAAAGGAATGACCGGATCCGGGGAGGCGAGGAGCAGATCCAGCGAAGGGAGCACGGGCGCACTGATTCACCGCGCTCGCAACTCTCGCCTCCAATTCACATCTGCGGCGGAGGGGATGGCTGCGGAGGCGATGCGGCGTCTGCAGCCAAGGAGAAGCCCTTCGCTGTCCTCTTCGTGTGCCTTGGTCAGCCCCCTCAACCCTAGTCTCTGTGCAACTCCAGGTTCGTCCGAAACAATTTGGGTACCAATCCCCAACTTTCCATGCGTCCGTGCTGATTGAAGTTACTCGTTAGGGTTTGGGGTTCCATCGGCTGCACCGTCTCATCCATCACCACCACCCCGGCACCCCGCCCCAGTCTCGTCCATCGCCGTCCTTCACCCTCCAACAAGTTGCGGCGTCGAGTGGTCATTAGAGGGCCCCTCTCGTGCAAAGGGGGCCAGATCCACTGCTGCTCGTGCGAGGGAGGCCAGATCCCCACGAGTTGAGGACGTCTGCGGGCCATAGAGGAGCGGACGCCTGTGTGCCACGGCCATCTTCCCCGAGTCAGCACTGGCCTGCAGCAAGAGGAGCGCCTCCTCTGTTCATCCGTTGAGCTGCAGCGGCCTGCAGCAAGAGGAGCCACTTCCGCTGTTCCTCCGTCGAGCTGCAGTGGACGCTTCATCCATCCAGCAGCTGCTCCCTTCATCTATCCTCTCTCCCCCAGCAAGCAAGAAGCAATATAAGCAGATTAGTACCCGATTGATACCCTGCTCTGAATTTTTTTACTTGCCTCCCTAATCTGCACTATCTATTTTTATTTTTTCAGGTAAAGTGCATACTTCATCAGCGATAAGCACTAAGTGAGTGTAAGAGCTCTGCTTTTCTGAACTCTGAACATACTTTTCATGCACGTTAATTAAATAACTTAGGTTACAGAACGAAGCACTAAGGGTGCTCAGAGCAGGAAAAAAAAATGCTTTAGATATACTGTTATTCATTGCAATCAATGTACTGAACCATGATATTTCTGTTGAAATTAGCTTTGTTTTAAAATTTTCAGCCATGTCAATTCTTTTCTGATGTGATGGAGTGTTAACTTCTTATTTACCTACTAGAAATTTGATTTTAGTGCTATCTGAAAGAAACTATTGTAGTAATCATGAATGCTTGAGGACTACTCTTCTTCTCCGAAGGGTGTTGCTGTGAGGCTTGCTTTATTGTAGCAGCCAACCACTATTTTATCCTAAGATTATTAGGAAAATTTCGAACTGACATAAATGTATTTTATGCTCAATAGAAATGATTATTGTATCAATATTTGTGTACTTTACTGACTGTCTCTGTTATGAAAAAAAGAATCAGTACATTCTAAATTCCCTGGAACAGTTTCTCTACCAAACTTATCACCAAATACATGCCTTCAGTTGTTGCAGGACACAAACTTTTGCAGAGTATCCATATCCAGAAACGGGCCTCGTGCAGAACTGTATGTTCCTTTGAGCACATAGCAGATATAAGAATGATCTACCTACTATAGATAGGCGAGCTGCTATGATTTAGTACCTACTATAGATAGGCGAGCAGCAGCTGTGCACTAGGTAAATAAGTTAAAATTTTCTTTGGTTCTCATTCTATTTAGTAAGCAAAGGAATCACACCTTATCAAAATATACGACTCTTGTAGTTTACTGAACTTCACTACTATTTACACCTTAATCAATCACTATTTGTGGCAGGGTAGACAAATCCGTTGAGTTGGGCAATGAGGATGAGGGTTGCAAAGTACCATGTTAACTCTTCTTGCAAATAATTTGACGGCTGTGAGTACCCTATCCTTTTATCCTTTCTGAAGTAATTTTTCTTGCCCATATATTGCCACTACCGTGATCTAGCATATCTGTACATTTAACAGCAACAATCATTGGATCCTCTTATTAGGAGTAAATATAGCAACACCTAGCTGAATAGTGTACATTTGCTGAATAGTGCTGTTATGACCTTATCGTCAGGATATGGTGGTCAGACCAAGCCTGTCTTCCACAAGAAGGTAATCACTACAACATGAACACCCCTCTTGCAACACATGCATATGAACCATTAAAGTACCTATAGTATGATAACATTTCTAGAAAATATTGTCTAGTTATAAAAATTAAATATTAGTGAACTGATAGTAAATTCAGACCACTCTAACTCTTGTCTTGTGCACGACCAAGTTAATTTATAAAATAATAGAAAAGAACATAAAAGGATAATAATTATGACCAAGTTAATTTATAAATTAGATAATTTTTGTTTTGTTTACCTGAATGAGCTATTGCTCTCAAGTCTGACATAAAACTGCACACACATAATTTGAGTTATTTGTCCTACCTTCTCTGTGCTTGCAGTTTTCAACAGTTCATGATAGCACTGATGACATTTCTAGATGCAGATGACTGTCCTAAGTAACGGGATCAGGTAAACAGTTTGTCCATAAAGCATGTTCCAGTTTCGACTATTCTTTTGGCTTATCTCAGTGTGACAAGTTTGAATTAAGAAGGTTAAGAACTGAACTAGTGTTAAAGAAAGTGGATTGTCTCATGTTTTTGCAAGCACATTAATTACATGTTCCTAATAAGTTTGAGTATTGCTTCTGTTATGAATATCAAGATTCAGGAAGACCATCAATCCATCTTTGGCAAAAATTTATCTAAATTCAGAGAACTGAACAATAATCAACTTCCTGGGCCAATTCCACTAGAGCTAATCTGTTATCTAATATGTAGATGGCTAGAATAAAAATCATGCTAGAACTGTCAATTTGAGTCATCTATTCTTTGCATTTTTGTTTTGTTTACTTCAACGAGCTAGTGCTCTCAAGTGTGAAATGACACTACACACATAATTTGAGTTAACTATCCTACCTTTATCTTTCCTTGCAGTTTTTAACAATTCAGAGCAGCAGCATGGGAGGTTTTTTGTTTATCAATTTCCAGCAGCAGCTTTTAGCTTCAGTTCTCATGCAAAAGCAGGTAGGCAGCAGTATGTCAGCTGCTTGGCTCTTATCTCAGGTGAGCAGTGATAGTAGCTAAGCATCAATTCACTTTTTTGAGTGAAGTGCCCTTTTCATGATAAGATTATTTAGCTTGCTGCTAGCTAATTCTTTAGAGGTTACCTATAGTAATTTACTGCAGCAGGTAGCTATTTTGGTTGACTGGCGGCCCAAAACATGGCTGGGCAAATGTAGCTTTAAGATTCTTGCTAATTAACAAATACTTTATTAGTACATGATATAGAAGAGCACATGGTCCAACTGGATCTTTGTTGAGCTGATAATGGATTACTTAGACAATTTTCCTATTTTATTTTTTTGCGCCGTAGCATCTAGTTTTGTGCTGTGTGGAAAACTGAAGAGATCATTTGCTAGTCCTGCACATATGCATTTACTAATATGCTTGTCTTTTGTTGCTGTGCAGTCAACACCATCTGGTTTTTAATCTTACCCACCTCATATACTCAGGTTAGTTCTTTTAGTTAGTTGTATTTGGGGTTTCCTTTTTTTTATTCCTAGTGTGTTGGATCAATGAACACCATCAGGCCTGCTTCTTCTCTTTGTTTTAGGGGTAATACCATCAGGCATATTTCTTCTCTTTGTTTTAGGGGAAATACGTTGATGGTGACATCTGTGTTCCTATTCCTGCAGATTCAACAAAGGTCTCCTACAATTTGTGATTTGCTTCATCTTTTTGGGACTCGAAGCAAAAGATGTGCAATTTAGTAGCTAGTGTGATTAGAATATTGACTTGTTTTATGATTAGAATGGTCTCTAGATTTGTTATTTGCTTACTGCGCAATGTCTCTTGTATATAAGATCATGGCTTCTTGTATATGACCGTGGCACCATTTTTTTTTTGTTTTTGTAAATTATTATCAGTGACGCGTCTTTACAATAAGTGTCACTGGTCAGGGTTATCAGTGACGCGTCTACACAGTACGCGTCACTGGTCAGGGTTATCAGTGACGCGTCTACACAGTACGCGTCACTGGTCCAGTATTATCAGTGACGCGTCTACACAGTACGCGTCACTGGTCCAGTATTATCAGTGACGCGTCTACACAGTACGCGTCACTGATTCGGTGTTATCAGTGACGCGTTTTTACGCGTCACTAATGTGCCCTTATCAGAGACGCGAAAACAGTGACGCGTCTTTTATGCGTCACTAATAACCATCTAGACGCGTCTCTGATAAGCTTTTCTGGCATAGTGACTACTAGCCAATCCCACCCAATCACGAAGCCTCGGACCTGTTCCTTGCATGTGAAAGAATTTGCATGTGCGGGTGTGCGCTGATGTGGCGAGCAATTTGGGTGGATGGCAAGCGAAGCTGGCTGGCTTTCTTTGGCCACCGAAATTTCAGGAATGACTAGTTTGCTATTTTACAAAACAAGATAGCAAAGCTCTTGGAGCTTAATTTTTGTAGTAAAATGCTAAAAATAGCCTACACAACAAGGATAGCATATCTATTGGAGTTGCTCTAAGGAGGGGTGTTTTGGATTCGCTAGTTTTTTTTTCTAGCAGCTAGTAGGTTATTTTAGATAATCCCATGCAAATGGGACCTTTGTCCAACCACAAGGAAAAAAGAGAGATGCCTCTCAAAAATCATTTATGTAGTAGTAGTGAGGAGAAAGATATATTTGGATGTTTCATTTTTCAAAGGCATGTTCTAGATTTGTATAATTGCTCACTTTGCTGATGGGCTCCAAGACAGGCACCACCTGGACACTGGTCCAGCTATGCCGGTTGATGCTAAGTATCTTTGTCTGCTCTCTGTTCGGTCAGCCGTTGCAATAATATTTTTCATTCACAGTAAATTAGCTGAAATAAGTCGTTTCGGCTTGTGAGTTGGCTTAAAAGTCCAGCTGAATGTTGCTTCACACACGAAATTGCTCACGTTGATGTGAAGTATCTTTGGATAATTTATTGTCAACTACACTCCGTGGCGTTGTGGCATATGTCGCATCTAATAGCTGCATCCAAGCCAGTCTTCAATATCAACTCACTCTCTTTTGCTCCCAATCTTGATTCCTAACGCTTCCCATGCCCAAATAACATTGGCAACTAGGGAGAAGTGCATGACTGCTGATTATTTTTTTGCGTAAAAGGTTATGTGTATAAACATGCGGAGGCCATTTTATAGGCAACCGATCTTCTAGCCGACCAATACAGACGCATGATTATTTAACCTACCTGTCCTGTCGGTTGTACTAACTATTATATATATCAAATTTAGTATGAACACCGCCTAATCAAAATTAATTGTTTGTACTCTCTGTCTCTATTTGTTGCAACATGTTGTAAATTATTGGAATTAATGTGGAATGATGAATACTTGGTAAGTACATAATATTGATGATTCAAGGTCTTTAAGGGATTTGTAGCCTCTACCAGCAATGAGAGTTTTTTTTTTGATAGAGGCAGCTCAATCTACATTAGTGTTGGGGCCAAACAACCGGCCTGCTAAACGGCTCTGCGGCCCATTGTCAAGGCTTCGCTTCAGCCACCGAAAGGCTGGTGTCACGGTCCATCACCCTGTCCCACGACGGAAAGGCTGATGGACCAAAGTAAGGAGCCCACGAACGAAGTACGCCGCGCAGCCCTGAGTGGGGCTCGGAGCCTCGACCCTAGGGGTGCGCCGCTCACATGACCCCTCGACCGGGCAGGAGGGCCCCCGGGCCTCCCCCCGACTCGCACGACCCCTGCATCCACCTTCGCCCCGTAGCAAGCCCAGGCTTGCACCACAAGGCTAGGCAGCGGCGCTGTAGCCGGGATTCCTGCAGGACGCAACGCTTGGGTCAACCGACATGCACTCCGTCCGTACCCCGCGTAGGGTATGGACGAGCGTCTTTTGACCACATTGTTAGCACGTGCATGGCGTGGAGCGTCATTCCGTCATACTGTTAATCCGTGCAGGGTATGGAGCGCCCATTGACTGCGCTGCTAACGTAACGGCCCAGACAGCCCATCTATCATGACCCATCCCTGCACAGCGCGACACTATTACGTCTATCCTATACAGCACGGTCAATTGCTCACCCTCTCCGCTCATTGTCAGGGCATGGGCAGGCGCTCCGGCAACACGACAACACTGACAAGCGACTCACGATGATGTGGTGCACAGGAGGAGGAAGGACTCCGTCCCCCGAGAAGGCGGATGGACCATTCCACCAATTGTTCTTTTTCTCCTTTTGCACGCTGCACCCATGCCTTTTCTGTGAAACCCGTGTATGCGACCCCTACCTTCATCTATAAAAGGGAGGGCGAGCCACCCTTTGAATTCATTCGCAACCGCAATCCGATCCAATACAGCATGCCAACAATATTGGTACCACGCTCAATCACAGGGAGTTGGGAGTCCTCTCCCTCTCTCGCATCGTTTGTAACCTCTACCACAAACTGCCGCTAAGTAACACAGCTCACTCCCACTGGACGTAGGGCCTCTCGCTCGAACCAGTATATATTTACTAGTTGGTGTTTACTCGAAACATCGACAATTAGCCTATGCAAATCATTGGTTCAAACCGAGCCCTCTCTAGAAGTCCAATTTGTAGAGGTTGCAGGACCACATCTAAAAATTGATTGTTAAATGCGGCAGGTAATAGAGCCGCCTTCAAAATAGGAGCAAGTAAAATTTGTATTTTTAAACAAACTCGGATGGAGAAATGACCAAAATCATAGTTGTGGATATCTCCAAGAGTTATAGAACTTTGTAGTTGAAATATTTTTCTTTTCAAATCATCCAACCAAGAAAACTTTTGAATTTCTCACATTTGAAATTTAATTTTTTTCAAACCATCCTGAAAGGAAAAACAAGAAAAAACTATGTTTTAGATCTTTAGCAGTTATACAACTTCATAATTGAATTTTTTTTTAATTGAAATTATCTAACAAATGAAACTAATATTTGAATGTCTCACATTTTAAAATAGAAAATTTTCATTGACTTTTTTCAAGTTTTAAATATTTTTCATTTCAAATCATCTGCCCAAGAAAGAAGGCGGTAACTACATAGATTGTCCATAACACCCTTAGGGTGTCCCTGATGTATGAGAATATATTCTAGGAAAGCCTGTAACTTTTTTTGATCGAAAAATACTGTGGGGGAGATCCCCCATAGTGGGTGCCAATTTTGATTAATAAAGAGAGAAACGTACTTACATAATATGATTAATTAAAAACATCTAACCAGACACAAAAAGAGGACCTAAGACTCTTTACATTGGACTGACTGAAGAAGACATTGACTTTTGAAATTGGAAAACCAAAGAGCTAAACTAGGTTCCCTCCTGTTGAAGACTTTATCATTCCTGAGCTTCCACAGCTCCCAAGCCGCTATCAGTGTTGCTTCAGTGTAGAAAGGAAGGTTCTGAACCATTGGTGCCGTTGACAGTCGATCCATCAGCTGAAGCGAACCATCCCACTGAAACTGAATTCCTGTAACATTGTGGGTAGAAATATAATAGGCAAGAGAGTGTAAATTCCTGGGAGTTGTAATCTGTTTGGTATTTGTTTGGCATCGAGAGGCATTAAAGCCTTCGGCTCCCCCGCCTCCTAGGAAGGTTTATGAACTGTTCCAGGACCAGACTTTGGAAGAGCAAATCATGTTTCTGGACTGTGCCAGTCAATTCCTGGGAGTCGTAACCGCAAACATGATGAGAACAGATACTAATTGATCAAATCGATCAGAAGAACCAATTTGGAATTATTACTAGTAGGTGCAGTAAATCTGAACCTTGTCTCTGTTGGAGCAGCATAAGGAGCAAACTGGAAGAGATCGAGCATTGTGTCAAATTATGCATCCCATATTAGAATCATCATAAATTTCTGCAATACTTGTGGCAGGATGGCATGCCGGAAGAACTAACTGACCCGTTTTTTCTATGGATGGAACGGAGTTGAGGCCTTTTAGCAGATGCGCAAATTTGATTCTATAGCCACTGCACAAGGACCTCCGGTACATGAGTTAACTACCAGGCTGCAAACACTGCTGCTGTTGCCATACATGCGCACGAGGAGGACACTGACACCTATCTAGGAACCCAGAACAGGCAGATCGACAAGCTGATGCTGCCTATGGGAAGCCTGCCTAGGGGCTTCGACGTCCCTTCTAACACTCTCCATGCCTCCTTTGCTTCCCATCTTGATTCCTAATGCTTCACATGCCCAGCTAACACTAGAAAGCAGGGCGAACGGATTGTTCGCTCATCATTGTTTGTTGACATCAAGATATCTGGCCTTGTGTGTTTAAACATGCTGAGGCCATTTTATAGGGAGCCAGGCAACATGATGTATCATTATTTAACCTACTCGGCTCATTCTTTTCACTGAATAAGCATGCTGAGGTGAGGAGGCCCATTTTGTATGCATCCCCAGCAATAGATACACCATCATTTTATATACCTACTATCTGCTCTGTCTCTGTTGCACCAATATTTATCAATCAGACAACCAAAAATAATTCATAAGAAAATTATAGCAACATTGACAGTAGTAATAAGAATTTGGGGGTAGGTGGGTGGGGGTTCGGATCTATATATATAGCCAGTTGGTCCACCACTGTTTATGTATACATCCTGTAAAATTATTGTTCTCATTCTCAAAGAGATACAAAGTTGACGTTGCTTAGCATAGCGTGCACTCTCAAATGTCGCTATACATGTTCACAGTAAACATACTTTAATTTCATTCTTGCCACAATTTGATGATGTATGGTAATTATTCAACAGAAAGTCAAACTCACTGATGAAGGTCCTACATTTTCTAAGATGTTTGTGTTAATATGCCGGCGAGCTGCAAAAGCTGTTAAAAATTAGATGCCTAGTGGCGCAATCACCACTAGAAATATGTGCTGCACAGAAAGTTCAAATGAAGTTGGATTAACACGAACCTTATTTCAAATTGTAAACTTTGGTGCGAACTAAAACTTTGTAGCTGAAAACATTTTAATTTGAGATTGATGTTAAGGGTCGCCAAATATGTTTTAAGTACTTAGATTTAAATTCATTTTGTTTAGTTTTCTAAATGTCATCAGATCGAGATCTGTATAGAGCCCAAAGGTGTTGTTAGTGGGAGATGAAGGAGACGATATCGATGGGAAATTGGAAGTTACAAATCAGGAGGTGGGATGTTCATGAGTCGAGGATAGGATAAGGTTGGGTCAGTGGTCGATCGAGAAGGGTCTGAAGGAAGCAACATGTGACCACGTCAGTTGGACAAGGAACTGAGAACGGTCATACAATAAGCGTTGGATCAGAAACAAATTAAAGGATGATCTTATTTGGGTATATGATGTGTTCAGGTATACAAATGTTCTAGGCTATGCATGTAACGTAGCATACTACTTACATGCATAGCTCTGCCATCGGTGAACGACGTGCTGACATGGTACTCATTGCAACCATTCAACGCCTTCGTCTAGTGATGATCCACCAGAGAGCCAGGAAATGGTTGGAGATCATGCCCGTTGTCAGTTGTGGATCGCATTGAGCAGGCCCACACAAAATAGATGACGTTCTACCAAGTCACACGCTCGCTCCTTAGGAGGTCTCGGATAAGATGCGATCAGGTTCTATGAGACCTATTGACGAGCGACCCAGTTGAGAACCCATGCTGGGTTGTGGACTAGAAGATGGAACGTGGGCACTTCTGGTGATCTTTCAACGAGAGCTTCTGTCAAGAATATCACAAGTGTAACCCAATTGTCATGCAGGACATCACAAGGCGTGACCACTGCACCTCCTTTGCATCACGTCATGGTTCCTGATGCTTCACATGCCGAGATAGCCTTCATAGCTCAAAGCGATACCAAGCAAAGTCACCCTCATGTTCTTGTAGGTGCTGGCCATGTTTTTTTTTTCCTTTTTGTCTGTATAAAAGAGTTGTTGGCAAACATACAAATTTATAAGCAGCTCAGCTAAGCAATACAGTACGCATTTTCAATCCATTTATTTACCAAGACATTTATTCTTATACAAAAAAGAAAAGGACAACTGGGGTCCATGATATATGATGAGCACTTGTAGTTGCAACAGATGTGGTAGGGGATTGCTCAGATAATGAAATAAAATGAATTTAACATCGTGTTACATAAAAATATCAGGTATTCCAACCACAAACAAGAATACAGATAATCATGGAAAATGCTTTTCTATGTTTTCTTTAAATTGATGTTTTCTATGGATTAACATATCTATTGTGCAGTATTAGCCATATCAAACCTTCTTCCTCCAGTATGGCCTAGACTTTTTTATACTATATACGTATTAAAAATATTAGTAGATAATTAATACTCACCTCAGTTAATCGAAATATTCTTGGAAGGATGATCCCTCACCTATAGAAATTAACAGAGGCAGGTGACACACTACCCATCTCAGTTAGTCAAAATGTTGGCTGAGCCCGCTTCTAAGCCTGCCATGGCTGTCCTTGGAGCCTGCGGCGCCCAGCGTTGTCCTACAGACATGCTGAGCCCACCAAGCATGGTGAACTGAACATGGTTACATGCATTGACATGAGCAACACACCATTATATGTGGAGGTGGTGAATGGCCAGCGAGCTCGTAGTCCAAAGTCTTTGACAGTATCAGTGTCCCAGGACCCAATCGAGTCATAATAAGTGCGGAGATTCTTCGCGGTTGCCTACAACATGTGGTTATCTCACCAATAAAAAGGTTCTTGATGGCCGCCCATGCCTCCTTTGCCGACGGTCCAGTCGCTAGGGTTGAGTTCATCTCATGGGGCACCACACTTCTGATCACTTCCATGGCATCTAGTCGTCCTAGAACTCGGCACCACCACACTCGATGACTTCACATAGGTGGGTGCTTGTGACTTCCGCTTCATGAGCAGTGACCAATCGTTGTAGACTTGTAGTTGATCTTGATGAGTTGCGGGTAGTTGCTCGAGCTGCTGGATTCGTTGAGGACTCGCTGGATCACTACTTCTCACTGATGTCTTTCATCCCTAGTGCATGAACGATGAGTTATGGAGTGGCTTGGATGAGGCATTGGCGAATGCAACAAGGAATTTCCTCGATCACCTAGAGCCAGCGTGTTTGCTGGATGTCTCAGCTGTCTTGTCAGATCCCGGCAGAGTGCGGCCATGTTGCCTCATCAAATCATCAAAGACACCTTGGCAGCCGCGGGGATCTAATTTATAGGCTTTGATACTAGATGTTAGTTCTCTCTTGGGGCGGTGACAAAACTCTGGTGAGTTCACGAGCTCAACGATGAACATGAACACAACTCAAACTCACATGATCACTTGGATTAAATATGGATTTGTGCTGTGATGAAGTGGTAACTTTTCTGGTGTTTTGTTTATCCTTCTATTAAAATGCACTCTTACAGCAAGAAATGAGATAGCATCACTGTACATCGCGGGGTTTCACCATGTCCATCCCCACGCCTCCTTGACATCACCCACCATGTCCGAGAATGCAGCCTCGTGGTTGAGTTAACACTACCAAAATGGTGGGATTCTCCTAGTGTTTTTAAGTAGCAATAAAACACTATCATTAGTCAAGCTAGCACATGGAAATCCTCACTAGGAGACGTTTAGTTGGGAAAGTTTATGCTAAATTTTGAATACCAAAACACTAGGAGAAGCCCACATCACTAGGAGAATTAGAAAAATCTGGTAGTGTAATCTCGTCAGTACCTCCTATGCGCATGGTGTCCACGTGTCAGAACTCATGCACGTGCAATCAACAGAAGAGGAAAACATTCATATCCTATCTAGCAAGCATGAGGATCCATGCCCATCACAAAACCGAGATGTCGGGCTACAGTTACTGATGAGCAAGAAAAGCCACAGCGTTCTTTGGTTTTCATCTTATTCCATGATGCTTCACATTCCCAAACACTCCTGCTTACCCGATGGTAAATGGATGTATCAAACTTGCATTCCCAGATTGACTTGATCTGTAGGTGCTGGCCTAAACATGAGGAAATATGTGTGAGACGTCTCTATTCCTTTATTTTTGTTTATAAGGAATCAAATGCCCTACTTCTCATCAAACCACACACCTAAAGGGAAGCAGCTTTGCCAGCTACTTAATTTGACTTCATTCTTTTAACATTTTTATATTGATAGGGTAACTGTAAAAACTTATGTTTTATAATAAAGAATCATTATTACACTTAGAACTCTTGGACCACGTGCAAAGAGTTGTGGATCACAGGGATGCACGGGAGACGCTCAAACACACGACGGCTACGTGCAAAGAGCGATCTTGATGGTGATTGGCCTAACAACTACAATCTGAGGGCAACTAACAACGACACTCAGATGAATGCATGCTGCTAAATATGGAAGCTAGAAGAATATTTTACCAAGGTGCATGGGCGGCAATATAATCAACATCTATACTTTCTTGTCAACCTTAAATTATTTGTTTGTAGAATCTCGAAAAGGTTCTATCCTCTCAATAAAATAAAATTCTATTATATTATATAAGAGAAAAGCATCTAGATCAGCTAGAATCTCTTTACAATATATCGCCGATCCTTGATGTTCTTGGGTCAGTGGATAACAACTTTGAGTAACAGCTATCCTGTTAGCTTGATGCAGGACATTAATTAGCTGCACACATGTGTCATTCAAAAGCTGGCACTAACCCCAGTTTCATGTCCTTCCAGAGACCATCCAGAGCTAGTCAGCTCGCTGCACCATGAATGACTGTTATGAACAAGCAGTGCTTAATTTGCCACTGACATGTCTCTGCATCTTTCTTCGTGATGCTTCGCATGCCTAATACCACATAGTGGGAAGTAAGATGGGCTGACTCTAAACCTCACATATTCATTAATTTGTTCAATCCAAAGGTTTTAAATGGAATTACATATACGTTAGTAACATAACCATAGTTTTTTTTGGAAAGCTACACTTTCTGAAACATGCTACCTGATCATGAAATAGTTGATCACTGTTAATTACTTGTTTATGCTATTCATTAAACATGCTTACCTGAGCATGTGTGAGAAGTAGTTCAGCCTTGACGTGTGGTCAACCTTACCTAATAAAAGAACCGTGATTTATCTCTTGCTATGTCAGTTTACATTCAGATGAAATGAGCACAGCAGCCCACACCGCTAAACGTGGTCCCAAATAGCCACACAACAACATCTGTTGTGGGTCGTCCCTGCGCCACAACCCACACCTCCCTGACGTGCCAGCCCAGCCACCACAGAGCGGCCATTTTTCCAGTGATATGTGTTCTCTGTTGAGTGCTAAGCGCTTTCAGTGGTTGAGTAACACCCAGAGCCACCACACAGCCACCAGCTCCCGGCGTATCACCACGGTGCATAGCACTGTGCAAGGGTTTAGTGTTGGAGCAACATGTGGTTGGATCTTTGGAAGCATGGAGAGAGGATTCATGATGGTCACTTGGACTTGGCCTTGGCGTCTTTCTAGTGTTCCGGATGAGCATGCAGTGCCACAGCCTTCTTTTCTTTTCATTTTGTTTCATGATGCTTCACATTCCTACATACGCCTTAGACCTCATGATACACGAAAGCATCAATCTCGATCTGTAGGTTCTCCTACCTATATACAGGGGAAAAAAAATACGTGTAACATGCATGTCTCAGTTCTTTTATACAGGGTATGTCATTTGTGTCTTCATTCTATTCATTTCACGATGGTGTAGCTACTAGATAGATGCTCTTCTCAATATGTTGCAATTATTGGATGCCAAGAGGGCCATTTTATAGGACTCCGGATCCCTGCACATGGATTGGTCTGGCCCTATTGCGAACCATGTCCTTTTTGTTGTACTATTTTATTATAATCCATCTATCTATAAAGAATGATGATGCTAGAAAAAATGGCAGAAACCATTACAATCAGTATTGCGATAAGAAACAATGACAGTAGTGATTATCTTGTGCGGATCATCTAAACTACCATCTACTGCTACATCAGCAATGGTTTTCACATCGTGCACTCCTATTTAGGAGACATCTTGCCTCTAGAAATCATTTGTAAGTGGCAGGTTGTGTTTCCAGCATGCTCTTGAAACGCCCTATATATTCGGAGGCTGCTATAGAAATACCGACTACCACTAGAAAAAATAGAAACAGGTGCACTTATAGAAATAGCCTGCCTTTAAAAAATAGGTACAATACAAACAATTAATAAGTCTTTCAAATTAAGATGGATAAAGACAACATTATATCAGATTTGTACCTCTCGAATAAATCTACACATTTGTAATTAGATTCTCATTTGAAATTATTTATAGTCCCAAATTGATATTTTAATCTTTTAGATATAAATTTTATTTTATTTTTCCAAATTACCTCGGATGGAGAGACACCCTAAACTAGGATGGATGGAGAAAGGTTCAAACAATTTTCAATTATACAATTGTTTAGGGCCCAAAATATTTAATACAAGATCTGAAAAGTCATTACTAAAAGGATATAATCCTACCTTTTTGCCAAGTGCCCGAAAAAAACAAACACCCAAGTAAAAAGAAATTGACACTTTCGACAAAGAGTCGGATTCGGTAGTGGTGATCATCAGTCATCACCGTTGGTTCAGAATTGACCGTGATAACAATTTCACCAATGTAAGTATTTTCTAAATTTATCACAATTTGATAGACAACATAGTACTATCTACCTTTATTGTTACAAAATTATCAGTGAGAAAAAATGAAATTGATTAGAATTTATTAATTTTTACTAGTAAGGGGCATTAATAATAACTTAACTGGCACATGCAGGAACATGAGACAATAGACTAGTTACTTAAAATGTGTTTGTACTTTGCGACTTAATAAAACCAATGTCAATATATAGATTCACATTTGATACCATTTTGTTTTTCTAGTGAATAATAGATGGTCAAAGAACATTTCTAAAGACTTTTCTCCTAATTAATATGCCATATAAAAATAAAGGGAGGCAATTTATTAGTACTCTAGTAGAGAACTGTAGATGTGCTTTAACTAACTGCATCCAGACTGTGTAAAGAGGCCCACCTTATTGACTGTCGATAGGTTGATATCGTAAATGCTTTTTCTGCATTTCCGTGTACGCGTACAAAAATCATCAAGGGTATATATGTTGCAAGATGAAGATGCTGATTAAACAAGAATCCAGTAGTCGAGTTGCCTAGTAGAATTTGAAAAGGACAAAATGGAAGATGGAGGCTATCTCCCGCTTGTTGATGGCGTGTAATTTGCTGTGGGAAATACAGTGTATGTAGCTATAGTCATATTACTCCAATGTGTGTGCATGGTAAGTAGGTGGCCATACTTTGTTAAATGTTCCTGGGTGTGGGAAGCATCAGGATTAGTACAATACCCTATAGAACGGAAGCCCAACCCAAAGCAGGTGAGAGGTGCACAACACTAGTACACAAAGCATTTGTACAGGCGGTTCTAGAGGCCTCGCCACTGGCGTTTTGGCCTGCCGCCTGTGCAAGAGGCCAGTGAAAATGTTGCATTTTCACTGGCGGTTGCTTGAAAAACCGCTGAGGAAATCCATTTTCACAGGCGGTTCACATAAGGAACCGCCAGTGGAAATGGCATTTCCAATGGCGGTTCACTTAAGGAACCGCCGGTGGAAATGGAATTTCCACCAAGCGGTTTTGTTAGGTAAACCGCCCGGTGTTAATGTTTTCCGCCCAAATTCATTTGAATTTTTAATTTTTTTTCAGTTGGCGCCCTCTCCCCCCCTTCCTCCCTCCTCTCTGTCCCTCCTCTTTCACCTCCTCCCTCCCTCCTCTCTACCCCCTCATCTTCCTCCCTTCTCCCCCTCATCTTTCTCCCTTATTATGATCAATGCAAAGACTATTTAATTATGACAAATACATTAAGAAAAAAAAGTAATTATACCATACAATACTTATATACATATATACATCATTAACAATTTAATTACGCTATACATTGTTTACATCAAAATTGTTTTTTGGCCACCATGTGATAATAAAATTTACATTAGAGAGGATTCTAATAATCATTTCGACTTAATTTCGAGCGCTAATATCCCTAAGCGCTCGAACTCCGGCCTCGCTAAAAGGCGCTTTCCGAGTGGTGAAATTTCCCCTCCGAAGGAATAATTTCTCTCATGATAAATGAGCAGAGATCCTCAATTATTCCATACATAGTTAGCTCGTCGAAGTTATGGGAGTCCGCTTCTTGATACGCCTGAAAAGGAAGTTTGTAAGCATTATATATATTTCCATGCGTCTAAATAAATTTGCATTTTTAACGATATAAATACAAACGTTACTAGTAGTGTTACCTTAGGATTCCCGATGTACCGTCCGGCCGTTTCTCATGAACTCACACGTGTAGAATCCGCGGTGATGTGCAGCGAACCGATTGGTTGCTTGTGGCACTACATAAATTGCTTAGAGTTATTTACTTGTAATAACATCTTATATATGTAACATGCCTGATATTGATTCATAATAAATTTACATACCGGCCATTTGTGAAAAAATTGTATTTCCTTCCCGCCAAAGACGGGTCAAACACTCCACCTCTTATTTTATAGAATCTCCAACATCTATGATCTCAAAAAGAATCAGTTAGCAGCAATCTTAAACTCTCATCGATTAAAAGATGCATGCTACATTTTGTCAGCTTACCGTTCTATGATGCTTTGGAATTTTGCATATCTTTTAGGTAGGTAGTCGGCGGAGTCCAAGACCAGCACCCTTACGTCTCTAGGATAAATGAAGAAGCATATCCAGTGGTCACTGCGCAAGATCGAAACCGAGTTGTCATGCATTTATATAAACCGATACTTAAGCTGATGTATGTATATGAACCCATACTTACCTAAAGTTATAAGGGGCAACTACGCATTCCCTGTGTTTGTACTGGAGCAATGCATTGCTTATGTATGTGGCGTAGTGAGTCTCATGATCCTTCTCTAAATCTTTTTTTCTCTTTTCTTTATCTTTCTTTGATAACCCCTTCAATTCGTCGCTGTCGTCACCAATTCGGAAGGTGTGCTCATTCTCATAAAATTTTTTGGGGCTTAGGTACCCAGTCCTTTTGAAGTCATTCTTGTTTGGTGCGGGGACCGTACACGAACTCGTTTTGTTCATATTGCATTACGCAAGGCACAAGATAGAAGTCAATAATAATAAACGAAAGTTTATGTTAGTGTGAGAGGTACACTTACAATGCAAATAGCGTGGACGAGCTGAGCGTCGAGCCGCTTAAGGTTAAACATCAACCATATGTCCTCAAAAGTAACGAAAGTCGTGTCTCGTTCACTTATGAAAGTAGCTGGTGGTATGTCCACTTGGATTGCGTCGATCCCGACTCGAGCCGCTCGCATGTACCGATCATGAAGTCTTTTTTATACCAAGGCGGAAGCTTTTGGAGTTGTTCCCAACTCGGTAGAGGCCTCCGGGTACATATTTATACGGGACATTTTCATAGTCATCCCATGTTGGCCTCACTATCTCTAGAGCTCGGATCTTTGCTTCTTCTACTGCCTTCTCTTGCTCAGCTAAGTCCACGGTAGTTGACTTGCGAGAAAGCGCAATCCCTTCTAAAAATTTGGCAGTGCCAGCTGTTTTCCTCTTCGGCTTGAATGGGGAAACCAATTTGGGAATAGAAAATTTCCTCTTCTTGGTGGGTTTTTCTTGGGTCTTCTTTGGTGGCGGCGGTGGTGTCCAAGGCGATGCTTCCATGTCTTGAGGTGGTGGGGGACGAAGCGGGCTCACGGATTTGGTGTACTTGTTTGTGGTGGTGGGGACGGAGTAGGCTCACAGGCCCGGTGTACTTGTTTGTGGCGGTGGGGACGGAGCAGGCTCACTTGAGGCCCGGGGTGTACTTGTTTGTGGCGGAGATCCTGCTTGGGTTTCGATGTTGATGGTGGGGTTCTTGAAGGATCGGCAGCAGTGCTGATGGTGGGTTTGGATCCCCGTTGCCGGTCGAGATCGGTGTTGACTCACGAGTTTTCGGCGGGGCTTTCGTGGAAGGTGGTCGCCTGCGTCAAGCTGGACATCTCTTCGAGGCCACGGGATGAAATTATTAATGGCCTGTCCGAGTGTCTCAATACCCTCGGGACCAGAAATTTCTAGCATGTCATCCTCGTAGCACTGGGACGACCGTCACCACTTCTACCTGGGCAGGTACTCTTACGGTATAGGATCACCGTGGTAGTCACGTCAGGGGGATCGCAAAGCACTGTGGCTATCTCCCTTGTACGTTGATGCTTCATACCATATCGTATGAGCATTTTGCAAGGTGTCGGCCCATTGATGTCATCCACAGGGTAGCGGTGTGTGTTTCCTGTAGACCCCACACTACTTGGAAAAGGAGCAGATTGAGCGGGCATGCCATAACTCATCTCCCGAGCTCCGGGCAAGGGTTGTCTTTGGAACGAGCTGCATCGTGGGCCTTGTGTGCTCATCTGGCTGAGCAGACACCTTTGCACTAGCTAACTTCGCGCCGGCCGTGGATCGGGATTTGTTAGAAAGGCTGACATCATGTTGTTGAACTGTTCCTTAGCCTTTTCCTCAAAAAAAATGCTGCATGTCTTCCTTATATTGATCACGTTTCTTATACATGCCCACCCCTCCTCACCAAATCCTTCTTTCCATCCCATCTTCGAGGAGATGCCTCGTACACGGCCGAGGATGCTCGGGGTTGCCCGGTCCAATACTCGGGATGTCTCTCTCCCTTCGTGGCTTGAGTTTCCCTTGTTTGACCTCCCTTTGCTAGCTCCAACATCTTATCATTTGGGGCTGTGATGTCTAAGGGACATTCACACCGGTAGCAGTTTGTCTTGTTCCTCTACCTCCGAGCCAATTTGCCGACCTCTCGCCAACTTCCTCCGATAGCAGGGGAACCCCTTGTTTCTTTAGCTCCTCCTCCTACGCCCGTCATTTGAATTTGTTTCTTGTAACCACCGGTGCCAAGGTGATGGTGGTATTTGTTCTTCCTTGCTAGTCTTTGAAGCGACTTCACTCTTGGCTTTGGAAATTTGGGTCGTTCTTCTGCGCCTTGAATATCTCCCACGCGCTTGTGTGATCTTATACTTGCTCGTTGGGTCGTACCCATGCTTGAGAAACTTGGTATTCATCTCGGATCGCCGATTCACGGAATGATGTTGCAATCGCTTATAAAAATACCCCTTTACAAGTTTCTCATCCGTCCCCCGTAGGGAAAACAAACCTTTCTATAAATTTGTCCCACAGCTCTTTCCTTTTTAGTCGCATCCACATCCTTCCACCTAGTGATTGTGATGTCCAATTTATCCCCGACCGACCAACCAATTGCATTCCTTATCTTGGCCGCCACCTCATCGGCCACTAGAGGCTCTCCTTTTGGGCCGATGCTAGGAACTATATATGTCTTCTCGGCCACTTGTTTGTTCCTCGGTCACCACGTTTCCGGTCACTCTGTTTCCTTTTTCTTGATTTGGAGGTGGTTGTCTCGGTCGTTTTACGGTGCTTCGTCTTGAGGCACGTCTTCTTCTTCCGCAAGAAGTTCCCGCATTTGAGACAAAACCTCCCGGCGAAGGAATTCAAGAGTGTAAGGATCATTATGAGTATAATACTATGAAGGGAAGTATTGGTTTTCATGTACTAAGTATACCTCATCATACGGATCATAACGGATCAACACTTTTCGCGCGTTGTCTATCTATGCTAGGGCATGGATCACTTCGATTGCCGTCATCTTCCTCTTCTTCCAACATGTCACCATGGAAATCCTCTTCTTGTCCTTCTTCCTGCGGGGGTGTGTGAGTCTTCTTGAGTGACTCTACATTTGCTCTTCTTCTTCCAGAGGATTTACAGTTCTATGCATGGCAATAACTATGTTAGTTACTTTGATAGGGTTCTACGTTATAAAAAAGGCAAGGCTTCATAATGCCGTGAAACTCACCGTGCCTCCGGGGGTGTGTGCGTCTTAGTGGGTGACTCTGCACGCTGCTCTTCTGCCTGATGGTCTTTAGATGTTGGAGACGTCATCTTCTCGATAACTTCAAATTAAATAAGTCATTAACACTAAGTCAGTAACACTAAGTCATTAGGAAATAACACTTAGTCACTAACACTAAGTAATTATGAAAAAACACTAAGTCACTAACAATAAGTCATTAGGAAATAACACTAAGTCATTATGACCTAACACTAAGTCACTAACACTAAGTCATTAAGTCACTAACACTAAGTCATTAGGAATTAACACTTAGAAACTAACACTAAGTCATTAAGTCAGTAACACTAAGTCATTAGGAAATAACACTTAGTCACTAACACTAAGTAATTATGAAAAAACACTAAGTCACTAACAATAAGTCATTAGGAAATAACACTAAGTCATTATGACCTAACACTAAGTCACTAACACTAAGTCATTAAGTCAATAACACTAAGTCATTATGACCTAACACTAAGTCACTAACACTAAGTAATTAAGTCACTAACAATAAGTCATTAGGAAATAACACTTAGGAACTAACACTAAATCATTAAGTCATTAACACTAAGTCACTAACACTAAGTCACTAACACTAAATCATTACGAATTAACACTTACGAAATACCACAAGGTCATTAAGTAAATACCACTAAGTCATTAACATAATTAGTAGCATAGTGATTAATGACAAAAGAGGAGGAAATATTTACTTATGTGGTGTGGAGGACAGACTGGCTCGAGCGCGGCGAAGAACGGTGAGAATATGGTGGCACAATGATTCGCTGGCGGGTATCGCGACAGTGACTATAAATTAATAGAACAGAAGTCATTAATACAATTTACAATCTCATTAATACGATTAGTAATTAATTAGTAAAATAATTAGCAATAAGTTGTAATTAAAGAGAACTAAAGAGAATTAATTAGGTGACATGCGGGAGGATATAATTTACAATCTTAAGTCAATAAATAGAATTAGTAATATAATCACATGTCACAACAAATATAATCAAATATAATATAATCTCATTAATACAATTAGTAATTAATACAATTTCTCCTTTCCCCTACAAAGTACTTAGTACATACAAATTACTTATCACATAGTGAATAGTAATATAATCACATGTCACATCACATATAATAAAAAATATAATATAAAGTCATTAATTAGGTATTAGGTATTACTTTATCATTTTTCTACATTCACCTATTACCTTTTTTTTTTTTAATAAAATATACTACAACAAAGTTACATATACTACAAGAGAGTAATATAGTATTTCATAAATAATTATTTTTTTATTTCTTCTCCTCTTCCTCCTTTTTTTTTTTTTTCTTCTCCCTTTCTTCCTTTCTCTTCTCCCTTTTTCCTTTTTCTCTTCTCCCTTTTTCTATTTCCTTTTTTCTTTTTTCCAAGAAGGCCGCCCGCCCAGGCCTTCCTCCTTGCCCAGCAGGCCGGCCCACACGCGCCCACTAGGGCCCAAAAGCGGCCGCGGCCCACTAGGGGCACAGCGCACGGCGGCGCTCCTCCTCCTTCAGAATCGCGCACGGCGCCGGGTGGTTCCCACCATGCGCGCCACCGCCGGGGTAGATGACCACCAGGGGTTGAAGGCCACCACCGCCGGCCCCTCCTTCAGCTCCTCTGCTTCTCCTGGCGGCGGCGACGGCGAGGGGCTCGAAGCCACACGGCGGCGCCCACACGCGGGACATGGCGACGGCGGCGTGGCTTGAAACGGCGACGGCGGCCTACGAATCTCACCGCGGTGGTGGCGGGCGCTAGCGAGTGGTGCTGGCGACCAACGGCGGCTTGAGCCCGACCGGTTCCCAGTAGACGGCGGCGCCCTCCTTTCGGGGCGGTGCCCCCTCCTCCCTCTCCGGGCGACGAAGCGGCGGCCTCCGGCGACGGGCAAGGACAAAGAGGCGGCGCGGGTGTGCAGACAAGCTCCGGTGGGTCGCGCTGGTGTAGAGCCCGGTGAGCGGCAGCTGGGATTTGAAAAAAATTGGGCAGCCGACGGCGCGGTTTTCGAAGATCTCGCCCCACCGGACTTGTGAAATTTTCAAGTCCGGTGGGCGGTATTTATAGAGCCACCATTTGCAATCGGCGGTTGTCTTAGACAACCGCCGGTGGAAATTTTTCCATAGGCGGTTGTCTAGGTCAACCGCCCGGTGAAAAATGTATTTTGCATCGGGCGGTTGACTTAGACAACCGCCTCAGAAATATTTCCACCGGGCGGTTGTCTAGGTCCACCGCCAGTGCAAACTTTTTCCTAATATATATTTTGTCCTTCTTTTTTCTTTCTTATGCACATTCTCGTTATATATGTATAATATATATATATATATATATATATGTACTATTTTGTGTAGGTAATTTTCTTTTAGGTTATTTCTTGTAGTGTATTTTTTTAGGCTATTTCTTTTACTTAATTCCTTTTAGGTTATTTCTTTTTTATTATTCTTTTTAGGTTATTTTTTTGTTATTTCTTTTAGGTTATTTCTTTTTTAGGTTACTTCTTTTTAGTATATTTCTTGTAGGTATATTTCTTTTTAGGAAATTTTTTGTGTAGGTAATTTATTTTAGGTTTTTTTTCTTGTAGTGTATTTTTTTGTAGGCTATTTCTTTTTACTTAATTCCTTTTAGGTTATTTCTTTTTTTATTATTCCTTTTAGGTTATTTCTTTTTTATTATTTATTTTAGGTTATTTCTTTTAGGTTAATTTTTTTTAGGTTACTTCTTTTAGTATATTTTTTTTTAGGTATATTTCTTTTTAGGTTATTTTTTATAGGTTACTATTCTTGTAAATATTTATGTAAGGTAAATACCAAGAGAGTAGAACGAAAAAAGACTTTGAAGTAGAAAGAAAAGGACTTAAAGAGGTAGAATGAAAAGGAATATACTGATAAATTGTTACACATGACATTGACTGATATTTAACTAATATTAAATCTAGCTAGCCGACTCTTTGTTCGCCTTCTTCTCTATCGTGGCGCACCCATGGCAATGAATTTTTTTAGGGATGGTACGCTCAATATTCTTTATCTTCAAAGGATGATCTTCAAAGAGAGACGTACCAATTATGCTTTCAAACACATTCTTCTGAATGTGCATACCATCCACCGCGTGCCGTATGTCAAGCTCTTTCCAATATGGCAAATACTTGAAGAAAATTGACATCTTCTTAAATGTAGCTCCAGGAGGCTGGCTTCACAACCTTTCTTGCTTTTCCATCTTTTGTCTTCTTGCCAAATACAAACTTGATGTTCTTAACTATCTCATACACTCTTTGACCTTTACTATTACCCGATGGAGCGGTGGACTTTGTTTCGTCGTGATTGTCAAAGTATCTATCCATCTTTTCGCAAGCGGTACCTATGTCCTCTCGATAAGAAACGCCTTTTGTGTCTCATGTATACTATCTTGTTGGAGGCACCGAGGGACACATAAAAAGTTTCATCCAAGCATACTACACAACCGACCTTACCCTTGAACTGTCCCCGACAATACAAAAAGAGACACAGGTAATCATTGATCGTAACAAAGATAATTGCTCTTAGTGTGAATGACTCTTTCCGGTATTCGTCCAACATGGCGACACCTGTATCCCACAATATTCTCATTTCCTCCATTAATGGCTCCAAGAATACATCCATATCAACACCAGGTTGTGTAGGTCCAGAAATAAGAATGGTCAGCAAAAGGTATTTGCGCTTCTGCAACAAGTGTGGAGGGAGGTTGTAGATAGTGAGGAGCACCGGCCATGTGCTATGCGTGCTACTCCTTTCGGCGAAGGGATTCATTCCGTCGGTGCATAGTGCGAACCGAACATTTCTGTCTCCTTAGCAAACTCGGGTGGTCAGCATTGAATTTTTGCCATTGCTTCCCATCGGCGGGATGTCGAAGCTTTCCGTCTACTTTGTGCTTCTCGAGAAGCATGCCCAGTCATAAGCTCTGCATCTTCGGGGTTTGCAAACAAACACCGTAGGCGATCAACTACCGGAAGATACCACATCACCAAAGCTGGAACCTTTCTCCGGGCATAATAGTCTTCTTCTTCATTTTCTTTGTTGTAGAGTCTTGAACTCTGTTGGGTCTTCTTTCTCTTCTTCCCTTTGGAAACAGAAGTTGCATTCTCCTCTTGTAGGTAGTCTTTTTAGTCTTGTACCGACTTGCACTACAATTTGGACAGTTATCCAAGTCTTTGTAATCTCCTCGATATAAGATACAGTGGTTTTACGCAAGCGTGGATCTTACGGACACCCATAGTAAGCGGATTGATTAGCTTCTTTGCATAGTAAGTGTTAGCAGGCACTTTGTTCTCCTTTGGAAGCATATCTCTAAGAGTACTCAACAATGCATCGAAAGCTGGTATCGGACCATCCGTACCTAGCCTTCAACATCAACAACTTAAGCAATGCACCGTAATGTCGTGAACTCTTTGGTGCAACCCTTACTCTCATCGTATAAGGGGGCTGCTGCTGCCTGCTCTAAGGCCTTCATCCCTTTCATGAAAAACATTGATGGATCCGTATGACGATGCAATAGTGCAGCCATCAATTGCGCGTCTTCATCCTCCATCGAAGTTCTGTTGGCGTCGGATCCTCCAACATTTTGCATCATCATCATCGTGAACATCGGGCACAACATGTTCACTCTCTTGTGGACAATGGTGTTACGTCTCATGTCCGAACTGGTATACATCGTCAACAAGCATATCCGGGCCATTGCCACCGAGACTCACGGGGTCTTCAGCTACATACATTGCGAGCTTCCCTCCCCATGCTTTGTCCAAATCAAGTAATCATTCATAAATCCTCGACAGACCACATGAGCCATGATTGGACTTGTGTCTTCAAAAACAACAAGATTTTGCGGTCTGCGCAAGGACAACATATGTGCTTAGATGCGTGTTCTCAATGCATGATTTTTAGTCTGCATCGATAAACCTACGGACCTCAAGGTTGGTAGGATGGATCTACTCTGTCTAAGTTATACATCCAAAATACTGTCCGTTGTCACCTGTTATAGAGTTTAATATATTTAAATAATATAATCACTAAAAAGGAGACATTAATGTTCGTGATAATTAATAACAAACCTTAAAGATGATCAAGCAAACTCCTTTAATGGATTATAGATGAAAAGAACTCCTCGCTTGTATATTTCTCAAAATAACACATGTCGGGCTACATATAGTTAAAACAACTAGTTAAATAAATACGCCTCTCAATAATAAATAAAGCAATAGTAAATATTTCAAGCATCATTTTATTAGATGAAATCCTAAAAACAAAAGGAAGACTAACCCTTTGCTTAATTTAACAAGACATAACTTAATAATTAAAGAGAAAATAATTTTTAATCATCAATATGACAAATAAACTAGTAACTAAAAAAACACTAGACACAACTAAATGAACTAAACATAATAAATTAAAGCATCATTTTATTATATGAAATCCTAAAAAATAAAGGAGGACTACTTAATGAAACCCAAATGAAAGCCTAACCCTTTGCTTAATTTAATAAAACAAAACTTAACAATTAAAGAGATACTAATTTTCAAGCATCAATATGACAAATAAACTAGTAATTAAAAAAAAACTAAACACAACTAAATATAGTAAATTAAACCCTAATGAAAGCCTCACTACTACTTGATTTAAAAAAACTTAACTACATATTATATTAAACAAAATATAAGTACATAATTAAGCAAACACTAATTGCAAGCATCAATATAACACTTTAACTAATAATTAAATAAGAGTAACTAAAATTTAATGAAACAATAATTAAAAAATCACCACTAAAAAAACATCACTAATTGCTAATTAAACTAAATATAACTAAATATTAAAATAAAGGAAAACCCTAGAAAAATAGTGACAAGAATTATGGAGAGAAAAAAAAAACCTAGCTACCCTTCTCTCTCTCACATGAGGTGAAACCCTAGATCTCAAATGTGGGTGGGATTGAGCAAGAATGGGGGAAATGAGGCAAGAAACACATAAACTAACCTTTTTTAGTCACCTCCTCCGAAGAAATCAAGAGCAAAACCTCCCCCCTTGTATTTAGTGAAATCTGGACCTCCAAAGCTCTTCCATGGAAGAACTTGTCGAGCTACGATTCTGTTGGCTGTGGTGGGGAGGAAGAAGGGGGTATATATAGGAGAGGATCATCACAAGGCGGTTAACTTAAGGAAACCGCTTTGTGGCTCTTTCGTTTTCACGGGCGGTTGACATAAGGGAACCGCCCGGTGAAAATGTTCATTAGCACTTGGCGGTTCCTTAAGTCAACCGCCGGTGTAAATGAAAACTATTTACACTGGCGGTTCTCTTAAGGAACCGCCCGGTGCTAGTCCTTTTCCACCGGGCGGTTCTAAAGCTGGGGCCCGCTTGTCGATTTCCAGTGGCGTCTCTAAGCCAAAACCGCTAGTGAAAATAAATCCCTATCGTCAAGACAAATGCTTTGTGTACTAGTGCAACATCCACTATTTGGTCCCTCTCTCATGGTGAGGGCGCCAGTCTGGAGTTATCTGTGGAATTCTACTGTAGGTCACTCAGCGCGTGCAGGCCCCAAGAATCCCCAATTTGGATGTGAAGGAGACTTACGGGCTTGGGTCTCCATGGGTGGAGTAAGTGGAGAAGTTTGTCTAACCAGCATGTGAGATGTTTGGCAAGAGGTGAGCGTGTCAGATCAGTCGTTGAAACCACTCCAAACTCCAAATGTCGGTGTTACACCCAAAAGGAAGGGACTGAGTGGGTCCATCTCGGGTTGAAGAAAATTAGTATACAATACGAGCTGAGTTCTGCTTCTTGATCTGCTCACCACAGATTATTATAAAAAAGGATGCACCATCGCAACCAGCCAGTTCAGATCCATGCACCATGCAACCAGCCAGTTCTGATCACCTTGTGGTTGTAGTCTCCATCCCAAACTACACAATGATCAATGTGGTTCAATGTGACAGTGATAGTAGGTAAAAATTGATTGATCTACTATATAGAACAATTCTGATTTTGTCCAATTGGTACATACTAGGAAACTTGTCCGTGCGTTGCAACAGAATTTATAGTTCGGAAACTTGTCCATGTACAGTTACTTGGATGACTTATTATTTAACAATCACGACATATGTTTTAATTAATTAATCTTGCAATAATCGAACATCTTTGCATGATCGGAGGATACAGGATTAGAGAGACATTTTTTATGATAACACAATATGCCTCCATTGAATTTATCTTGAGATCAAACTTCATGCCGTATCCGGAGGAAACTCTACTTAAATTTAATTTAAGTATATAAAAATAGATAGGAAACATGGTAGTATTATTATTTTGTGCTTGTACTTTTCATTTAATTTTAGAGTAGCAATTGGAGTGATGTAGAGCCAGACTTTTTCGTTGTACATACGGAATGAAATATTATCGTAGCTCGGTAGCTCTAGGTTTCCCTGCCTGTCACGATCATCACCAGTGTCGTCGGGCAGTTGTTGGCTTTGATCTTGAAAAAATATTGACTCCCTTGCCTTGATCGATCTCACTGACTTGCCAATCAAAACCGACGTGGAGCTGCCGTCAAAAGAGCACATTAGCTTTGCTCCCAAAGAGCTGCATAAGGACGTTTCACTTTATATCTAGTGGTTTCTTCTTTTTCTTCCTTTTTTTACTTTCATATATACGTCTTCTAGCTGAATTCTTCTTCTTTTCCTTCCCTTTTTACTTCCATATATATATGTATTCTAGCTGAATTCTACCATATGCAGTGCTTGCTTGTAAGATTGCGCTACTCTAGCATGGGAGAGACATGACATATTGACATGTATAGCAATTAATTTGGGGAGAGACCAGAGCGCGGAACATGTCTAGACAAAATTCAAATATGAGTCTCAAACGGAATCAAATATTACCGTTGGACGTGTTTTCTGTTTTAACTTGTATAAGTGAGTTAGCTTCAGTGAGGTGCAATTGGACTCCATATCGAATTCCCTTGGCACATGATAAATATTTTACCTTTCAAACACACCTAAATGGAACCGAATCGATCTCTTAGTTGAATTCCTATTCCGATGCTCTGCAGCAACTCGTTGCGAATTCGGCTCTCTTGCCTGAAAAACTAAATGGAACCGAATCGATCTCTTAGTTGGACGAAAAAAAGGTGAACCAAAAAATAGCATAGAATCTCGGGTGCCACAGAGACTGCACGTGGGCACGTCTAGATCGCTTCTCAGGGCGAGTCCCCACCATGGTTAGCTTGCCGTGCATGTCCCACGGGTACGGTGACCAGGAAATAAGGCACACCGTGCAGCGGCTGAACGTGGCAGGGGATGCGGATCGGGCTCATCATATAGTTGATTCAATGCAACAGAAAAGCTGCACCATTCGCACTGAAAAACCTCTCCTCTTTCGCATGTGTTCTCAGTGTGCTCGCTGTTCCAGTTCACGGTGACTGTGCTCCGCGTTGTCTGTGTCGTAGTAGTCCGGGTCTCATCGCTGGTGATCGCTGGCGCCAACAAAATCAACATCTGCTGCTGGGTCAAATCAGAGAAGAAAGCTTAATCAAAAGAGAAGAAAACAAGACAATGAGATGGAATGGACGGATTGCAGCTGCTCTAGGATATCATCGCAGCAAGGGTGTAAGGCGGCCATCCACCATGCGACCCATTCGATGTTCTTCGCCTGGGAGAAGTTGAGTGCTGTGCGCACCTGCGACGAGCTGCGGGTTGGGTAGGTTGGAGCGGTGAAGTGGGTTGGGGCGGGCTGGGTTGATTAGCTATAATTTTGGGTTGGGTCGGGTTAGCATATTTATCTCATGAGCAGTGGGTTGGGGCGGGTTTAACCCCATTAGCAGGTTGTTTTTAGGGGAACCCCATTAGCAGGTTTACCTGGAGGGCAACTCCACCACCGCCTTGGATCTCCTGACATCTAGGAATATTTGAGATAAAATTAGTATCAATAGATATATCATGAAATATATTTTAAGGATTGTTCTAAGTTGGTCTAAATTTGTTGGTTTGATAAAGAAAGAGTTGATTTGATCAAGTCATCCGTGTCTCTGTTAACTGGCTATTAACAGAAGCATCCTCTTTGCAGCCACGGATTCTGTTAACCATTAGCGGAGGCTGTCACTTCTCTCACAGAGCCTGCAACCATTAACAGAGGCACTTTGGGCAGTGTCTCACAAAATCTTTTTTTTTATGTAGTAGTGCTACTGTTGTGTGTGGATAGATGCCTTAAATGCTTTGTTTGTATTACGTACCCTCTACGAAATTAATGTGCACCCTAGCTATATATTGCAACCTGCACCTGCTAAGAAGAAACCATTGCTTAAAAATATCCAGTCCAGCTATCTAGAAGTCAATACTCCAAAGTAAGAGGAAAAGGAATAGGTTAATTACCTCTGATGTATGTTGCTATATTCTTTTTTTTGAGGGAACAGGAGGAGCCAGGGGCTCCTACTGAAATATATTAAAAAAAAAAGAACCAGAAAACAGGTACAAGTCAAAAAGAAAAAAAGAGGGAACCAAAGCAAAGAGAAGAGCTAAAACTAACATATAAGAGGCCATCTATATATTGCATATAGCTAGGTATGAGAAGCATCAGGATTAGAACAATATCTCGTCTAGAAGCCAAACCTTATGCAACATCAAAGGGAGGTGTGGATTGCACACCTATCACCTATCTATGGATGGCTCGTGGTGAGAATAGCAGGAAAGAATAATAAAGCAACAGCCATGGAAACATGGCGTATATAATTGGATGGACGAACATAACCATCCAGAGTGTGGAATGGTGTGCTCGGGAGTTAGTGTTGGGTGTGTGAATATATGTCTGTAAGCAGTAGCTGTAGCCAATAAGGATATCAAACAATTAATAGAATTGTCATCTCGATCTTTTGCAAATTCTTCTGCAATTCCCTAGTTCTTCCATTATCCAATTCTTCGGCAATGAATTCATAGATGATGACAGAGAAAGCTATGCACAAAGAAATCTCTGTGCTCTGATCCAGCGAAATGGACTTATGACAACATTAAAGATTCGCAGCATATAAGAAAACTCCCAGAGTTTAGTGCGAAATTCAGAACCAGCAAACAAGATGCTATTTGCATTGAGGCACTATATATACAAGGTTGCTGGGCTCGGGCTGCGATACTGGTGTTGCTGACATTTGGAATTACGCATATCAACATAGAGATGGTTTCGGCTATGCTTGTGACGGCTATCTGACGTTTGATTGCAACCAGTTTCACCACAGTGAATATCTCCAATGTTTAGCTCATTAATTGGGAGTAAATTAGGACCGACAAATACAGAATTTATAATACAAATATAAATATTATATAAATAAGAGAACCGCTCCGGTACTCCCCTTTTAAAAAAATGACACAAATCTTAAAGTAGTTCATGCATAACTAATTAATCTTTTTATTAATTATCACTACTACATAAACCATTTCTCTTGACACTAGCGTTTTTATTTCTACTGGCAGTTTTTCTTTAGAACAGCCTATAGAAATAGGACCGATTTCTACAGGCTGTTCTCTCAAGAAACCATCGGTAGAAATCCAATTTCTCTTGGCGGTTTTCTTAAGAGAACCGCCTGTAAAAATCGATTATTTCTACTGGTGGATTTCATAAGGAACCGCCAGTAGAAATCGATTTCTACGGGCTGTTCCTTAAGAAATCTGTCAGTAGAAATAATTTAAAATTATTTTTTTTAATTTTTCCAACTTCCTCGGATGGAGAAACTCTCAAAATAAAAGTTGTGGATCTCAAAAATTTATGAAACTTTGTAGTTGACAACTTTTTATTTCAAATCATCTTTTATGAAAAATTAGGAATGAAAATTTCAAATTTGAAATTCAAATTTTGCAAATGACCTCGGATGGAGAAACACTCTAAATGAAATTGTAGATCTCGAAAAGTTATGAAACTTTATAGTTGATCACTTTTTCATTTGAATTCGTTTAGACGCCAAAATATTGAATTTAGCATCGGTTTGGGATAATATATGGGGAATCGTAATGGAATATGGACACAAGTGACGTGTGGGTGGAGTGGTAGAGGGGATACGCGCGAGGCCGAGGTCGCTGGTTCGAACCCCACGGTCGCGTAGCGTGCAATTTTACGCGAAAAAATGCGCGACTTCTACAGGCCTGTAGAAATCGATTTCTACTAGAAATCGGCCATTTTCACTGGCTTTTCCTACTGGCGGTTGGAAAAAACACCAGGGCCTCTCTTACTGGCGGTTGGAAAAAACGCCAGTAGAAATGAGTGTCCAACCACCTATATAGAGCTTGTGTGTACTAGTGTCTTTTTCTTGGAATCTCGTATGGGCCTGGGCTTGGCTTGTCTTGTCGAACCCAGTCCATGTCCAGCCACGAATGAGTTCCGGCATGGCAGCATGAGTAGTCGCGAGTTGCTGGAGTCGATTAGGACCGAGAGCTACACGCGGGCAAGGGGCGACACCACCGGGAAGAAATTGATGTCCAAGGCGAGGCCTGCTGTGGGCAATGAGGCAGCGGCATGGGCATAAGAAGCCGAAGGTCGACAGCACCGAAGCCGCCAAAGACGCGCCCCACGATTCCTCCAGTCGAACCGGACGGCACCACCGGCGCCGCGTGCACCCGGATATGCCGCGCATAAGGGTTCACATGCTGTGAGTCGCACGTCTGAAAAAACGGGCGCATCAGTGCACCAAGCACCTGCAGCCACTACTGCCCTTCTCCATCCGTGCGCGTTCCATGGACTTGGCTTCCGATCCAAGAGAGAGAGAGAGAGAGAGAGAGCAAGGAACACTTAGGACTACAAGAGCTCATGGCAGGAGGTGCACACGGTGGCTCTATACGTTGGCATATGTAGGGTCAGTGATGAGCATTGAGCACAATCATGGCTACCGTGCGGCAACGGTTCCATCAACTCTATCCCCATCGTCGGGCGCATGCTTGCACTGTGTGGCAACTGTAGCGAATCTGAAATAACGATATCAGGGGAGGACGGGTCTAAGAGGAGTGATGCTTTGGGTCAGGACTCTGGACTGGACAAAAACTAGGTTGGACAGGCTGGGCCAGGCGGGGACCAAGAAAAATAAAAGAAAATTTTAATTAGTTAGATGGGCTGCTTTTTTAGAAAGAGGAGTACCGGAGCAGTTCTCTATAAATAAATACAGGTTATGAACCAGCAAAGGACAAATTACTCCATTTAGGTTCATCATTATTATGTATCTCGGTTGCTGACTACATCAAATGGTGACACCTTGTTCAAGGGACTAGCATGGTTGGTTCCTCTTTCCCTCCACCTTATTTGGATACCATGGACGTTGTCTTGATGGAAGTTTTTCCTTTGATTGCTCCTCCAAAATAAGTTCCAGACTCCTGATGACCCACTGCAAAATTAAGTTTTTCTAAATTTATATTACAAATATGTGCACAGAAATGCAATGTAAAAGAAAACACAACGGACATGGATGTAAAATGATACAGGATTTTGGGGGCCGACCAGCACCAGCCAACCAGCGGCATAGTTCATTGCAAAAGTTATAAAGGATTTTGGGGGTATCCTGACAACATACTGAGGGAGCTCCACAAATTCTGGCCGATCTGATTTTAGATAACGGAATGCTCATTAGTGAGTAATCAGACCACATTATTATTACAAAGTTCTCACACTCGTACTTAAAATAGACTCACAAAAAAAATAGAAATTCGTACTCTTCGTACTGCCATCCTAGACATCTGACCTGCTTTGTCCTCGTTCATTAGTGAGGAATTAGACCACATTATTACAAAGAGGTTCTCAGTCGTACTTTAAATATACACAAAAATACAAAAATTCATATAGGCAATATTAGAATTAACGGGAGGAAAAAAAAAAGACCAAAGCTATGTCACCATGGTATGACAAGCCTTGTAGATGTGTTCTTTCCTTTTCTTCGCATTGGTGCAACTGACCCAAAACAGGAACCAATTCGTTCCCTGGAATAAAACCTGCAAAAATGTTTTTGGACTGCACTTGTCAAAAACACTATCCTTTCCAGTGAGCTATAAGAACCAAAAGAAGTCAGCCACCCCTGCTACACAGTAGCATCGGCCACCTTCCAGTACGAATGGCCTGGATTGTTTGAGGAGCTTCCATTTTCAATGTTTACAGAATGGTATAAAGGAACCTGGAAGTTTCAACTACTGTCCTGATGACTTTGATAATCCTCTTTGCCTCTCGTCATACTTCCTGATGCTTCACAAACCCATGACAAGCGAACTAGTGACTCCAACCAAGCTTGCAACGTAAAAAAGAGATATGTGCTATGCGAATGCATTGGATTTTGTCACATGCTGCAGTTTTGAAGCTACACACTGCATTACACACTGCATGAAGAATGGCACTGCTGGTGATGTTCTTCTCAGTTCCTTGCCAGTTTTAAGTTTTGGGCATAAACAGCATGCTGTGACCTACAGGCCGTCTTATAAGCAGCTTAGCAGAGCTAGTAATATTTTCTAGCATTTATACCTACCATTTGCTTTCTGTGGTACCATTCATCAACGTAAAATTCCATATAGAGATTATTCAATAAAAATTGAAAACACAAATGGGGTCTATGTATGATGTACAAGAATTACTAATAATTACAAGAGATGCTATGATAACTTGTTTTTCAAGCCATTGAATAATTACAAAAAAAACAGAAGGTACTCCCTCTGTCCCTAAATAATTGTCGTCGTGGGATGCGTGCCACAAGTTTGACTTGATTTGTAGAAAATATGTGCAATATTTATATCTCTAAATAATTTTGTTAAAAAATTAGACCCAAAGATCTTTCTGATGATATTAATTATAATACTAATTAATGATATTTATTATTTATTAAAATTGCCAGCTTTTATGTTTCGGGAAGGCGGGCGACAGTTATTTAGGGGGACGGAGGGAGTACATGGTAGGTATATACATGCTGTTGTGATAAAAGCCAAA
Organism: Chrysopogon serrulatus; assembly: GCA_015844335.1. NCBI lineage: Eukaryota > Viridiplantae > Streptophyta > Magnoliopsida > Poales > Poaceae > Chrysopogon > Chrysopogon serrulatus. Next base: position 282,693 of record JADLZL010002201.1, read on the forward strand.
GCAATGGTTATCACTACTCCTGATTGTTTGAACTGGTCGGTTATGAAACCAAAAAAAAAAAAAAAAAAACCAGAACTGCTTGGCCTAACTGAGGGTAAATCGCTTTAGTCCTGAAGGGTCTCTATTGCCCCTATATAGCTTTACAATATATATGGATTTAAGCTAACTAATTTCGGTGAACTATGCAATTTATGTGTTAGAGAGGTGCTATGGTTACCCTTTAGCCCCTAATTATTCACAACACTATTGTGTAGCTAGCACTTTGTGATAAAAAATTGATCTTATTGACATCATCGTTAGAACATAATAAGTTTACACTACATACTCATTGTACATGCATGTAAATCAATCACATCATTCATAAAACATTGCGTGGGACCACGTGTGTTAATTTTCAAAAACAAGGCTTTGTCAAACAACTGGCCTAGTGATGGTTATGCGTTAGGTATGAGGTATTGATGTTCACGTTTGGCATGTGGAGGACCCAGCTGGGTATTGTCTGCATTGCAACCATCAAAGAAAGTGGCTGTGATGAAGTGGGGTGCATGCATGTGTCATGAGAGCAGAGTGATGGTAGTAGAGGAGGGCGAGGAGTGGGATAGTGGGAAACATAGACGAGGAGGAACTTAGGAGGGCCTGAGGCGTAGGGAGGGGGCGATGGGATTATGGACTCAAGTCAGATTTCAACTGAGTTCGATAATTTTCTTTGGTCTGAGTTCTCTAATATTGCAGACACATTTTATAGAAATGCATCTATGATAATTATCCGTATGATCTGTAATGCATTCATCTTCTTTAAATGAGCCTGAGTTAAGATATCATCAACGATGTGTTTTGTCTGCCATATTCTGTTATATGCGTCTCTAATCTTACAATAGAGGTGTCATCTATAAAATATTTGTATAGGCAACCAAGCTCAGCAATTCCTGCTGACATTTACGCTTTGCATCATGTGTATTTCAGTGGTTGCCATTAACCAGGACAAGAAAAAAATGCAAAGAGACAAATGGGGTCAACGATGTATAAGAAGCACCATTAGGTACTCTGCTTTTTGCATGCACGCCCCTGAATTGGCTTTGGAATTGGATCACTCAGATTGGTCATCCGTCTATATCTGGTTGCCTCTAGCTAGTTTTTAGTTTATTGGAGAACATGAACTCTAGGTGTATTTCTAATCCTGATGCCCACCATGCCTAAAGCCAAATTAATTGCAAAATACATTAACTAGTGGATTTTTTATTGTAGCCTTTGGATCTTCTCCCAAAGGTTCTTATTGTCTCGGCCATCTTCTTTTATTTGCTTGGTCCTGACACTTATTTAGACCTCTGTACCAGTCACCTGCCTTTTCTGTACCAGTCACCTGCCTTTTCTCCCTCTTTATTTGATTATTTATACATATGTGCCACACTAGTGCATTCTCATATCCACCCACATTTCATATTTCTAGTGTCACATTCACATGTCAATGCAAGCATAGAGAGAGTGCATAGCCGGAACCAGCATAATAGAAAGGATGTAATCAGTGTGCAGTTCTAAGTTAACAAAGTAGAACTATCTGTTATCAGACATAAAATACAGGAAGTTCAAATCTGTGTAGCTGGAGTCGGGGTCAGGGGGCACCAGGAAAGTTAATGTATGGACCAACCTGCAGGATCGTGGTGTTTATGACAGCAAGCTGACAGTAGTCCGACATCTAGACCAAACCCGCACCAATCCAAGACATGCATATGTAGAAGCAAAATCCAAACCAAATTAGATCATGACTTCACTCACCCACACCAAACCAAACCACTTGTACGCTTAAACCATTAAAATATGTTTCCAACCAACCAATTCACGGGCACCTCATGCTATTATTTGTATTTAGCCGTAAGCAAAAGCAAAAAATAAATAGATAGAATAAAAATTCATTGCAAACTCTATTATTCACAGCCAAACCAGATCATCTCACTTTAACAGAGCCCAAACCAAACCAGTCCAACAACCTTCTAAGTATATTTCGCCCTAAACCAATACAGCCTAGTTGAAAGCAAAACCAAACCACAATCCAGGTTTCACCCAAACCATTGTTAGGTGGCGCAGGATGTGTTGATCCGAAATGACCGTGCCAGGCTTTACAGGCTTGCTTTGCTTCAACCGCCTTGTAATTGGAGATGCTCTATGACACATTTAATCAATGATTAATTTGGCCAACTTGCAAGTTGCCGCAAGACGGTTCCAATACTCGGTTCAAATTAGCGTTCAATTTCCAGTCTTCACATAGGTAGAATATTTGCATGTTTAGGTGCTGTGTTCACAGTGAGGACCATATAATCACTCACGCACAAGGCTGGCATTTTTCAGAGCGAACAGGACGCTGCAAACTCGGGTATGGGCACAGCCTTTTAACCACTCAATTAATAAGAGATCAAGAAGAACAGAAAAAGATGCAGTGTTTGGCATCAGCACCGCGCAATGCATGTTCCAGGGCTCGTGTCACTGTATGTGATGTTCGAGGGCGTTTCTAACCCTGTGTGCGAACTGCAAAGAAGGCGTTGCCTTTCATAGTGTTAGCTCCATCGCACAAAGCCATCAACTCCTGTATTTTGTCAGCCAACAGGGATAATTCTGCTTTTACTTGCCATCATGATTCCTAATGCTTCACATGCCCAACAAACACCAGCAACTTGGGAGAATGGCGTGCTTGCTCATCATTCTCTTTCACGAGATATCTCATCATCTGCATGTAAACGTGCTGATGAGGCTATTTTATAGGGAGGCAATAAGCAACATATACACCATTATATATTAGCCTACATGTGCGTGCTCTTTGTTGTACTAAATTTTATGGTCTGGCTACGAAAGAAATAATTCAGTAGAAAATAGAGACCAGCTGGATCAATAAATAGCACAACATAAGAAACATTGAACACCTCCAATCTTATGTTATACATAAAACAAAGGGAAGTGCAAAATTTCAGGTGCCTAAGAGCAACATTACTTCTAAGCGATTGTTTCTAGCCATCCGATCTAAATCCCAGGGCCGAGAGCACAGTGCATCCTCCTGAGATCAATTTGCCAAGCGATTAAGATATGGAGTGCCCATCGCGAAGTAGTGTGTCTTACTAATTATTGAGTAAAAAGCAGCGCCGTAGCCGTCTCGGCTTTTTCACCTTGTTCCTCGATGCCTCACATTCTCAAATGCTCCTTAATTTTGCCCTCTTTGATAGGCAGGAGTAGCACGAACCTCACATTCGCTGATCGAATCTGATTTGTTGGCATCCCTGCCTAAACAAGAAGAAAATTAATGTGGGTGCAACATGCCTCAGTTCCTTTATTTAATTTATAAGGAGTGGAATAATTTAGAAGGAACACAATACAATAACTTTTCAAAGTGTCACATTGGATCCATGGCAGGTGGTGTTCCTATGCAAACAAGATATAGAACAATTTCAGTTGGCAAACAATAATCTAGATGAAACTATGGACTAATGGCTGTTTTCTCGTTATCTCACTTCTCCCCTCTCTTTGCTTACCCAGTTTGTTAGCTGATTGGGAGCCTTCGGGTTTGTTCAGTGGTCTTAGCAGCATTTTCCAAAAGAGTTTCAGCTTCGAGTGGGCAGCCTGCGTGCCGAGTAGTGTTGTGTTTTTTTTCTTTTCTATGTTTATTTCTTTTAACTTTTTTTTTTCCACTTGCCTAATAAAAATCCCACAAAGGACGGAACTCCGCAGGCTACCTCACGCGCCTTCGTTTTTATTGCATAATTGTGCTGTAATCAGGCTACCTTTACTCCTTCAGTTGAACTGCATGTCTATGGCTGGGCATGTCGAGAGTGAAGAGGATACGGCAGCAACTCCGGTATGGGCACAACCCTAACCACTCAATAAGAAATCAAGATGAGAACAGAAAAAGATGAAACGTTTTGCAGCAACACACCTTTCATGTACCAGAGGCTGCACGTGAACGCGTGGCAGCACCATACCTTTCATGTACCAGAGCCTGCACGTGAGTGTATATGTTTCTAGATCGTTGCTGATTGATTACTGAACTGCAATTCCGCCAGCCAACTGCACCGTACCACGGCTGGAAACCATCTATGGTGCAGAAAGAGCAGGTCTACTGGAGAAGGCAGGTGTCCGGCTTCAGATCCCCTGCTTCTTCCTCGCCGTCGTCAACAGCTTCAGAGGAGGGAGAGAGGGAGGCGGCATAAATGCCGTCTGGGCCATCCATGTCTCCCAAATCGACGAGTACGTCCTCGTCGCCCACGCCATTCAGGTAGACCAGTCACTCCTTCCTAGCGAACGCCGGGAGGTGGATCTGGTGAGCCGGTGGCTGGGATGGGCGCCGGTGACAGGGTGGCCGCCGCAGCGGGGTTTGGGGGGGCTCTCTCAGCTTGGCAGTCAGACCTGGCTCGTCTTCTAAAGTGTTAGCTCCATTGCAGCCAGGCATCAAAGGGATATTTCTTCTTTTCCATGGAATCCTGATTCCTAATGCTTCACATGCCCAACTCACATGCTCGCTCATCATTCTCTTTCACAAGATATCTCATCATCTATGCGTATGATGTGCTGATGAAGCCATTTTATAGGAAGGCAATGTACTATATATTATTGTTGCGCAAGTAATAAATAATTGAGAATAAAATAGAGACCAGCTGGAATAATAATAGCGAAGCATAAGAAACACTTAACACCTACCATAAGAATCCATACTAAAAACTATATAAGGGGAGTGCTAAATTTCAGAGGCCTTGTCGGTGTTTAGCCACCGATAGCCTGCCACGGGGTTCCCGTAGCAGTTGATTCGGACCTCGGCGAATAACTAGAACTCGGCGGTTTCACGCAAGAGACACACGGTTTATCCTGGTTCGAGCTCTCGTCGTCGAGTAAAAGCTCTACTCCAGTCGGCCTTGGCCTTTTGCGTTGGATTGATGTCTGATGTGTATTGTTTTTCTGTTACAAAAGAGGGTGCTCTGGCTCCTTTTTATGAGAGGAAAGGAGCCAGAGCTACGGTTTCTAATCCTAGTCGAACTTGTAGGAAAAGTTCTGCTCCTATTACAGAAGTTACTTTCTATTTGTCTAACTAGGATGATCCGTTATCTACTCGGATCCGGCCTTCTTGCTCTTGTCCTAACGGGAGCCGTGCTGGTGAGTAGCTATCTATGTCCCTTATCGACAAGCCCCCGAGCATTTCAAAGTAGAACTCGGGGAACGTCTTGTTTCTTGAGTGATGCTTTGAAATGATCTAGCTGAAGACTTCTTTTCCTTATGTTGTGCGCCGTAGGTGCACTCATTGAGTGTAGCCCCCGAGCCTCTTGCTACTTATTTATAAGTAGCCGGAGGGTCTTGAGAAAAAGAAAAAGTTGAGGGTATATGCCCTGTAGCCCCCAAGCCTTCATCTGAGTTGTTTTTACCAAAAAAGAAGTCGGGTGATGGATTTAGTCTATTCGGTATTGTAAATGCGTTTCCTTAAGCGTAGCCCCCGAGCTCTTCCGATTTCTTTGTAAGAACTGGGCAAAGGCTCGTAACTTGCTTTAGCCGTAGTCCCCGGGCTTTTCCGATTTCTTCTGTGCAGGAACTTGACAAATGCTCGTGACTTACTTTTAGTCGTAGCCCCCGAGCTTTTTCTGAGTTCTTCTATGCAGGAACTGGACAATGGCTCGTGACTTGCTTTTACTGCTCTATATGTCTACTTTTATGGTTGGGCGTTGGTAGCTGGCGGTGTAAAGGCTTTTACTGTGCTGGGATATGCCTGGAATATGCTCCTTTACTGCTTTCTTTACTGCCCTCTTTTATTGTCCTTGTCAGTGCTTCTCAGTCTTGGTGAACTTGGTCTATGTACGCCGATCTGATCCTATAAATTGGACCTCCCTCTCGATTGCTTTCAGTGTCTTGTAGTGTGCTTCTTCCTGTTCTTGTAAAAATGATAGTTTGTGAGGTTGAGCAGTCCCCGGGCACTCTTCTTGTCCTTCCAGTATGGTCCTTTTAGTGGGTAGAAGAATTTTTGAGATAGGGAGTAGAGGCAGACTAATCTTGGAGTAGCATTATGATTGGAGGCTCGTTCTGGTAGGTAGAAGAAGTCTTGAGATATGCCTTATGCTGGGTCATTTTGCACTCTTAGTTCTTCTTTTCCACTTTGCCAGAGTTGTGCTTTGCGTGGGAGGGTTGCCGAGCCGCACGGTCTTCTAGCTGTGCGGTGCAGATCAGCTACCGGCCCACGCACAGCTGGAGCTCTCTAGTTCACATGGGGTTCGATCCGACTTGTGGTTGGAGAGGTCCGATGTGATGCTTGATCAGTCAGTGCTACTTTTGGTGATCTTGGATGCACAGTGTTTGTGTATCTAGGTTGCTTTGGATCTGCTCGGCCTAGTCTGCTTCAGAGGTAGTCTAGGTCGGCGACGGCGATGGTCTTGGATTCTGCGTAGTTGTCTTCTTTGACAGAATTCCACGGGGTTCCTTGTAGATTTTTCGCGTAATTTTCTTCTATGGCCAAATTCTACAGGGTTTCTTGTAACCGTTGCTTTGGTGTTTTTTCTGAATTCGATGGGTCTTGTAAGACTTGTATCCTTGTATCCTGTAAGACTTGGATCCTTATAGCATGTAAGACTTGTATCCTTGTATCCTGTAAGTTGTGTTGAAGAAATATATATTCCTGAAATGATCCGAGTTGTTTTGCCTTGAGTTGCTGGTTGTCTGCCTTCGTGCCGACTTATTTTGATTGATAGAAAGGCTGTCTGTCTTCGAGTAGACTTGTTTTAACTGAGATGCTAACTATCTTCCTTTGTGTAGACTTGTTTTAGTAAACTGACTATTTTCTTTTTGATATGACTTCTTCTGGCTATCTTGGCTGACTTACCCCTTCTTGTAACGGTGTTGATTTTTTTACCGTTGGTGGGTAACGGGATTAGGACCGTTATCCCAAAATTTGGGGGTTTACTGGGCCTTTCCTGTTATCTTGCTTTGTATCCGTTGGCCTTTTTACCGTTGCCCCTTAAGTGGGCCTTAAGACCGGGCTATAAATCTACCCATGTCTGTTCTTCTTCTTTACCTTGCCTTTTGCCTCCTGAAACCCTAGCGCCGGAAAAAAATCCCCAGATCCTGTTCTTGCTCTGCTGCGCATTCTTTCCCCTTGGCTGCTAGCTCATTGTATGGGTAGGAAGAAGGTGGCATCCAAGAAGCCAGTAGCTGAGAAGCCCGCTCTTGAGGAAGAGGTTGACGAGCAGCTGAACCCGGAGTATGCTGCCATGAAGGCTACGGCAAGAAGCTCCCCCCCCGACTACTCAGGAGAAGCACTTAGTCGAGCTGCAGGAGTGGGGGATGATCCAGCCTAAGGAGTTTTCTGGTTGGATTGCTCCTGGTGAGCATCGCGTTCCTGTTCCTCGCCCAGGGGAAATTGTTCTTTTTATTTCTTTTGTTCGCGCCGGTCTTTATCGTCCGGCGTGTTCTTTCCTTCATCGTTTCCTTCGCTACTTCTGCATTTCTCTCTATAATCTTACTCTGAACGGAGTTCTTCATCTTTCTGTTTTTGTTCATTTTTGTGAAACTTTCCTTGGCATTCCTCCCTCTCTGAATCTATTCCGCTTTCTTTTCCGTCTTAAGCCGCAGCCCCGCAATGATTCCCTCCATACCCTTGGTGGATGTGGGATTCAATTCCGGCAGGGGCGTAAGTCGAGCCACTTCTTTGAGTATGATCTTATTGAATCCGTGAAGGATTGGAGGTCCAAGTGGTTTTATGCTGGAAACCTTGATGGAGGTGTTGGCGCTCCAGCACTCGAAACCTACTCTGGAGTTCCGCCTGTTCCTAATGATCGGTGGGAGAAGGAGCAGCTTACTACTGCCGAGTTGTCTCTTCTCCAACCTCTTTTCAATAGGATAAGTTATTTGAAGCAAAATGGCTTGTCTGGTTTTACCATAATGGCAAGTTGTCTTCGTCGCCGAGTACAGCCTTTGAAGGCGTGTGAGCATTTTGGCTTCGAGTACTCTGGCGCCGAGGATCCCTCTCATATGGTGGCCACGACCGAGTTGTCAAATGATGAGGTGCTTGCGCGCCTCCAGAAGATCTTGAAAGGAGCGTCGGTGGTCCCCATGATTGGTTTTGAGTACTCGGCCAGCAAACCTCCTCCTGCTGTAAGTTGTGTTTTCCTGCTTGTTTTTATGTTTCCAAGTACTTTAGATTGAGGCCGACTTGTTCTTTGTAATTCTTGAAGCCTTTTGGCAGGGATTTTAATGCTGATGCTTCTCTTTATGTTGATGGAGAGATTGCCCCTCTTCCGGCTCCGTTGGCTGTTGCTCATAAGGTAATTGAGGGTCGAGTTGTGTTAACACTGGATTTTGGTAAAGGCCGAGAAGATGACAGGTGGGCCAGTACATGGCGGACTTCGCAAGTATTGAGGAGCATTCGGCAAGTATCCATTCGGCTAGCTCGGGCAGTTCGGTAAGCATCCACGCGCGGTCGGCTAACTCTAGGCGATTCGGCAAGCATTCATGCGGTCGGCTATCTTTGAAGGTGGTGGCTTCATTCGGGAAGCAAAAGGTGGCAAGCGAGGAAGCCGAATAGAAGGAGAAGAGTGTGATGATCAAGGACTCAGAAGAAGACTATGGCAAGAGAGTCGCCATACTTTTGAGTTACTTTTAATATGTTATGTAAATCGTAACCTCTTAAGATTCATATTATGTCAGGGTATAAATATAAACCCTCGACCATTGTAAAGGATATTCACAATCAAATCAACACAACCGCCCCGTGCCAAGTTTCGAGTCCCTTTTATCGTGTCGCCGAGTTCTTCGAGAGGAGTCATCGATCCGTCGACCTCCGTAAGTTCGGCAACCTTGCTATCATATCTAGTATCATGCGGTGGATTTAGATGTTGATGCAAGTAGTCTTGTTCGTCTCGATTTGGATGGCCGTGCGGCGGCGTCGCTTGATGATCGGGAAGTCTTTGCTTATGCTTTGTTTATCTCGACTAGATGGCCGCGGCGGCAAAGCGCCCGCTTGATAGCTTAGCGAGGCAAGATAGTTATCGAGTCTTTGTTTATGCTTTGTTTATCTCGACTAGATGGCCGTGCGGCGGCAGCGCCCGCTTGATAGCTTAGCGAAGCAAGGATTAGTTATCGGCTCTATTAGATTTGGCAAGATCTAGTAGATCCATTAAGTTACCACGTGTTGCATGTGTTTAATGCTTTTAATTATTTGTAACACTTTTTTGCCCGATCTAGATTGATTAGTTTCGGCTCTACACTTTTATAGATCTATTCGCTCTTTAACGTTCTTATTCTTTTATTATCATGATAAATAGATCATATGCTCAAGTGGCGAATTAGATCAATCTAGATTGTTACATGTTGCGGGTTCTTGCACGTTAGAAACGTTTAGATCTTGATAGGATTGAGTGTCGTGCGGCGGATGCAAGTTCTTGATGGATTTACTCGTGATAGTTTGTTAGTTCCTTCTTCATGGACCCGAGTCGGCTGAATTGCCGAGCTTGGTTATGCTTCAACTTGTAGTTAATTTTCACTTGTTCAAACATGTCTTCTCATGCATGCGTATTCGGCAATCAATGCTTTACGTGTTTTGTCTTCGTATTAGCCAAATGAATCATATGCATAATTGGCAGACAGCTTCTATAGCTGTATGTCGTCGTAAGTGGCTTCGAGGGGCCGTATATACAGGCTATGCGGTCTCATCCGCACGTTCCAATTTTATATTTAACAATCTTTTGTCCCTTGTTAGTTTTCAGGTCAAACCGACTGGCACGCTTCGGATCTCCAAACCGTGCGTTTGTCCGATTGAAGCCACGCTTTTTCGACTTCTTTGTGTGTGAGGCACGGAGAGTCACGTTTCGTGTCAACACACTTTTTGGCACGCTTCGGTGGGACCTCGTTGCTCAAGATGTGCGAAATCAGCAACAATCACGTTCGGATGTGACTTTGGATGAACTGCCTGAGGATGTAAGAGAGTTGGTGCAACAAGCATGTAATCAATTTCAGCGAGAAGTGTTTGATGTCCTTCTCCAAGAACAAGAGCAATAAGATCATCCAAAAGCAATCGTTGCCAAGGGTTCTTCTTCTCCGCATCGGTCGATTACGAAGAAGAGGAGGCTCAAAAGGTGTCGGAATTGGTTCATAAAGCTCTAGGAGAAACTATTACAAATCATAACACGGCTTTCTTGAACACCTTTCGTGCAATCATGGTTAGTACTTTCGGCCCATCGGTGATAAGTATTTTGAAGAGAATGCAGGACCAATTCGTGGACCAACACTTTTCAATCCGCCAAAATATCAAGAAAAGCCTACTAGAGATGAAGGAGCGTCCGGTTCAAACAAAGGCGGGCAGTCCCTAACGAAAAACAGCGACCTTCCTACCTATGGTCAAGTGACATTTGGCACAACAGAAGATGTGCCGCGATCCGCTTTCAAAGTGTCACCGGCATCAAACAAGGTTGCAAAGAAACATGTATGGAGATGGATATCGAGGAATTTACCGATTATCTTTGCTCGGATGCTTTGCGAATCCGGGGGTATAGGAGTGCATCGGGGATACCTTACGGAAGGCAAACACATGGGGCTCCAAAGTCGGATATTGATGTCATCATGCAAAGGATGGCTCGACATGATGCGAGAATCGGTTCGGCCTAAAGCCGAAGAGTCAATCCTATTCATACAAATCTCCTTATCGAGAATGGTACAATAGAGTGGCACTTCCTCCAAGGGTGAAACCTCCGACGGATTTGACCAAGTTTTTACGGCCAAGATGATACTAGCACCATAGAGCACATCGGTCGGTACTTGATGCGGCTTGGGGAAGCTTCAACGGATGAGGCTTGGAGAATTCGGTATTTTCCTTTGTCTCTCACGCGGGACCAGCTTTCACATGGTTTACCTCATTGCCGGTCCATTCCATTGGTACGTGGGCGGAGAGCTGGAACAGAAGTTCCATGCGTACTTCTTCACCGGCACTAATGAAAAGAAGCTAGTCGACCTCATGAGTGCGAAACAGAGAGCTAATGAAACACCGCGGGGAGTATCTTCGCAGATTTAGAGACCAAGAACCTTTGTTATTCATTGAACCTACCGGATGATCGGTTGCCTGGGATGGTGATAGCAGGCATGCGGCCGAATGTCGAGAAAAGCTGTTCGGCATGGAATTTGATGATCTTGGTCAACTTTCACAACGACCGGCTGCTATGAGTAATCAAGCTCGGGGTTCAAGAGAGACAACCGCTTCCAAAAGGGGAACATTGCTAGTGAAATGTATCAAAGTTTCTGGAAGAAGCGAGATGAGTATGATGATGATGATGAGATAGCTGCGGCTGAATTGACTTGGGCGAAGGAACCTACTCGGGTTAGCCGGCGTTGGTTGAGGCAACAAAGGGAACTTATGACTTTGGCGTCTCCAAATCAGATAAGCTCTTTGATTTGTTAGTAAGGGAAGGACGTATCAAAGCGCGGATGGACATCCTATCTTTGCGACCGAGGGGAGTGAAAGACAAGAAATATTGTGGCTATCATAACACTAATTCTCACTCCATCAATGATTGCGGGTGTTCGGGGTTTGGATTGAAGGCTATTCAAGAGGGACATCTAAAGTTTGATGGCAAAATGAAGGTTGATGGTCGGCCTTTCCCTCGAGAACATGATCTCTTTCTCCGTAAGTATGGTTTTACGCAGATGATCCCAAAGGGAAAGGTAAGGTGAAGGTGTTAACCCTCGACCGAGCAAAGAAGAACAGTCTTTGTCGATCCTAATCGGCAGATTACAAGCGAGGAGCTGAAAAGAAAGTTCGATTCAAGAATAGCCGAAACGAAAAAGGTGAAACTTCTAAGCCTAGGGTTACATCATGTATTACGCTAAACAAGTGGCAAAGGCAACAAGAACGAGAGTACTATGAAGAGCGAGAGGTTTATAGAGGAACGTCGGAGATATGAAGAAGAAGAGGTATACCGCGAGGGGGAGCAAGAAGAGCATATGAGAGAGATGGAGCAGTCTCATTGGGGGTGTTCATTCTTTAAACATTGTTGGAATGAAGGCTTGAAGTTGCACTGCTAGAAATAATTGCCCACGAATGCGGTGATCGGTATTTCGGGTACAGGCAATCTCGAGTCAACCGCCGTCCAGTCCATGAAAGACTTGGAATACAATTTCCTGAGGACGATCGGCGCGTAAAATTAGATAGTTTTGAAAATCAGCAAAGAAAGAGGTTTGCGGATCAACGATGGACTCATCACGGGGGATACAATGGAAATCCTCATGAATGCGTCTGGCGAGAAAGGACAATGGTGTCCTCGGGACTGAGGAAGAGCTAGAAAAAAGAAGAGTTCAGCGTTTGAGAAACAAAGAACTGGAGCAAGCCGATGCGAGAGGAAAAAGCGGCATGGCGCCCTAAAAATAAAAACGATGAGTATGGCCCGTCGGGTGATGCATGCATGGCCTTTTTTTCTCCCATCGAATTCATAGCTCACGAGAATCGGGATATCCAAGAAGAAGAATACTCCGATTTTGATGAAAGTGGGTTTCGAGGATTTGATGGCTCGGCTTATGTATTGACACAACAGGCAACTTTCGACAAACCCGACCAAACATCGCCATTTGAAACCACTTTATTTGAAAGGATATGTCAACGGCAAATCTCTGACCAAGATGTTTGTTGATGGAGGAGCTGCTATCAACATCATGCCATACACCACCTTCAGGAAGCTTGGGATGACAAGTGAAGATTTGTTGAAGACCGACATGATTCTTAGGGATTTCGCCGGTAATCCTTCTGACACTCGAGGAGCTGTACATGTTGAGTTGATGATTGGATCAAAGACTTTGATCACTACCTTCTTTGTCATTGACGGCAAGGGGGCATACAGTCTACTTCTGGGAAGGGACTGGATTCATGTCAATTGTTGCATTCCTTCAACCATGCACCGATTCTTATTCGATTGGGTTGGAGATGGCATTGAAGTCGTGCACGATGATGATTCCGTAAGTGTTCTTTGCCGGAGCCACGCTTCTTTGGGAATATGATGGCATTGATTGTTTCTCCGGCAAAGTATGGAGAGAAGGTCTGTGAATGTCTTCAACGAGAGATCAACGGCCGATCAAGCGATCGGCTCTCATAGTAATTTTTAATGGGTAATCCAATCGATGGCAACAAAGGAAAAGCGGGGGCGAGGTTTTTTTATGTCGGCCGACAAGTTAGAAGAAATAAATGTTGGTGATGAAGCTAAACCAAGGCCGATGTACATTAGTGCAAGTTTGAACCCCAGTACAAAACACGGTTGGTAGCCCTTTTAAAGGAATTCAAAGATTGTTTTGCACGGGATTATCTGAGAGATGCCGGATTAGATCGCTCTATTGTTGAACATCGGTTACCTATTAAGTCGGTTATCGTCCTTACAAACAACCTCCACGAAGGATCTATAAAGAGGAGGTGTTGGCCGATGTGAAGAAAGAGATCAAAAGATTGTTGGAAGCAAATTTCATTCGGCCATGCGGTATGCGAGAATGGATTTCAAAAATATAGTTCGTATACAAGAAGAATGGAAAGATGAGGGTATGCATAGATTTGAGAAACCTTAATAAAGCTACTCCGATGGATGGATACCCAATGCCGGTTGCCGACTTCTTTGGTAGATGCGGCGGTTTGGGTATGAAATTATTAGTTTTATGGGCCGGGAATCTTTGGTTATAACCAGATTTTCATGGCAATAGAAGATATTTCAAAACGACCTTGGATGCCCTGGTCATATTGGTTTGTTTGAATGGATCGTCATGACATTCGGGTTAAAGAATGCCGGTGCAACTTATCAAAGAGCTATGAATTACATCTTTCATGAGTTGATCGGCAAAGTTGTGGAGATTTATATTGATGACGTGGTGGTCAAGTCTAGAAACCATGAAGAGCATTTAGCCGATTTGAAGAAGACTACGGAATGCACTAGAAAACATGGTTTGAAAATGAATCCAAATAAATGTGCTTTCGGAGTATCAATTTGGTGAGTTTCTGGGATTTCTTGTCCATAAAGGAGGGATTGAAGTTGGAAAAAGAGCATGGAAGCAATAGACAAGGTTGTCCCTCCAACTAATCTCACGGAGTTCTGATCCTTTGCTTGGCAAAATTAATTTTGTAAGAAGGTTTATATCAATCTATCGAGAAAGAGTCTTGCCTTTCTCTCCCTTACTGAAGCTCAAGAAAGATCAAAAGTTTGTATGGGGTGACATACAACAAGAGGCTTTTGATGAAATCAAAAAGAATATATGAAGGCACCACCGGTCTTTGGTACCTCCACAACTTGACAAGCCTTTCAAATTATGCGTGGCGGCCGATAGTCTAACAATAGGGTCGGCCCTCATGCAAGAGTTTGAAGGAAAGGAGAGAGTAATAGCTTACCTTAGCCGAAAACTATTGGATCGAAACAAGATATTCGACTACGGAGAAAGCGTGCTTGTGTGTGTATTACTCATGTACCAAATTTCGGCACTACTGTTAAATGCCGAATGTGTGGTAGTTTCTAGTTTTGATGTAATAAAGCATATGCTATCAATGCCAATTTTAAATGGAAGGATTGGCAAGTGGATTTTTGCTTTATCGGAGTTTGATTTAAGATATGAATCGGCAAAAAGCATTAAAGGGTCAAATTATTGCCGATTTTATTACACAACATCGTGATCTTTCTATTGAGATGATCGGCATTGTGCCCTGGCTTTATTCTTCGATGGTTCATCCTGTTGCAAAGGTGGTGGTGCTGGTATTCTCTTAATTTCTCCACGAGGGGAGCAACTTTTGAATATGCTATTCCCATTGAATTTTATGTTACTAACAATCAAGCGGAGTATGAAGCATTGCTTAGAGGGCTTCGGCTTCTTATAGAAGTGAAAGCCGTTCTTTGTTGAGATCTTTGGGGATTCGAGCTAGTAATTAACCAATTAAGCGGCCAATATGAATGCAAGAGTGATGTGTTGAGAGAATATTATGAAGAATGCCGGGAACTTTTGAAAAGCTTTCGGGTAGTAACCTTGCATCATATCCCTAGGGGCACAATGAAGAAGCAAATAGGTTGGCTCAAAGCTGCTTACGGATATCGTGAAGATCAAGAAGTCCTCACTATAGATGAAGATGTTTTCGAATCTTTGAGCAAGTGGTTGACGATTGGAGATGCGAAATCATCGAATATCTAAGAAATCCATCACGAGAGAGTTTCGAAAGCTCGGGTATAAAGCCCTCAAATTCGTACTTCTTGATAATCACTTATACTACAAGTCTATAGATGGAGTATTGCTTAAATGTTTGAGTCAAGAAGAGGCGAAAAGGTGATGTATGAGGTGCATGAAGGATTATGCGGTGCACATCGGTCGGCTTACCGAATGAAGTGGATAATTCGGAGGCTGGTTATTTTTGGCCAACCATCTTTGGAGGATTGCTTTGAATATTATAAGGGATGTCACGATTGTCAAAAGTTCGGCAATATTCAAAAGGCTCCGGCATACTGCTATGAACCCAATAATCAAACCTTGGCCATTTAGAGGATGGGGCATAGATTTAATTGGTCAAATTCATCCTCCTTCTAGCAAAGGACATAAGTTTGTGCTCTTGGCCACGGATTATTTTACCAAGTGGGTCGAAGCTATTCCGTTGAAGAAAGTCACGTCGAGAAAATATGATCGGTTTCGTTAAAGAGCATATAATTTATAGGTTTGGAATTCCTCAAACTATAACGACTGATCAAGGGACTCGGTTTACTTCTTCGGAGTTTTGTGACTTTCTTTGAAGACATGGGAATTAAGTTGTATAATTCTTCTCCTTATTATGCACAAGCCAATGGTCAAGCGAAGCATCAAATAAGATTATGATTAAGATCATTCAAAAGAAGATTGATGAGAAGCCAAAAAGATGGCATTTGGTTCTTAATGAAGCGTTGTGGGCTTACCGAATGGCTTGTCACGGGTCAACTCAAACATCTCCTTATGAGTTGGTTTATGGGCATTATCTTTGTCTTACCATGGGAGTTGCAATCGGGTTCAAGGCGAGTTATGTTGCAAAAGGACTTGGAAAAGAAAGATTATACAAATCGATGATAGATGAATTAGAGGATTTACATTTGATTCGTCTCAAGGCATTGGAAAATATTGAGAAGAATAAGATACGTGTTGCCAAGTATTATAATAAGAAAGTTAGAATGAAACAATTCGCGAGAAGGTGATGCGGTTTGGAAAACTATATTGCCGATTGGATCAAAAGATAGAGCATTCGGCAAGTGGTCTCGAATTGGGAGGGACCTTTTCGGGTAGAAAGATGTGTGTGCGGCAATGCATATATTTTGAAGACTTTGTTTGGAGAAGAATTCGCGAGCTATCAATGGAAGATATCTTAAAAAATACTACCCTAGTGTTGAGGTTGGTTCATAGAAAGAATCGAAACCAAGCGGCCGATGGAGGAAACATCGCCTTTAGCACAAAATTGTGAAACCAAAATAGCCGATATGGTTCATATCGCCTCTAGTACAAAAAATATCTATGTTTAGCCGAGTGGCTCGAAATTGACTTCAGCATTCGACCGGTTGGTTTATCGGGGAAAAGAGAAAAGTGAAACGTTGAGTGACAATCTTGGATGACACGTCAAGTCTATTGCTACGCAAGGTTAAGATCTACTCGGCTAAGATGGCGTCATTGCAATTCGAGAGGACATCATTCGGAATGATTTTGATTCGGGGAAGAGATCTATTCGGCATTCAACACGAGGGAATAAAATGCATTGCGAGAAAAGGATTTATTCACAATCAGTTCATCCTAATACAAACTACTCACGAAATAACTTGTTCGGGGACAGATTGAGGATTGGTAGACTCGGCAAAGAGGCGATAGCATGATCTTCATCTTGCTCAGGCGCTCATTGATGTCCTCAATTTCATGAGGAGGGCTAGAGCAAAAGCCGGCGGCTTGGAAGGAATAATCCTCGTTGGTCAGAGAGGACATTGCCCCGAGGCCAAGGGATACACCAAGGTGCACACCTTGGATGACGGCTTTGATCAACACGGCCGTCCACGGCATCAAGCGTGCCTCGGCGTCTCCCCACAGGCGTTCACCTTGTCGGCCACCCTGTTCGCCCGCCGCCTTGGGCGCTCATTCTCTGCGAGACAATGCTAACGAGAAAGTAAGTCGGCACATGGAGAACATCGAGAAAGAAAGAGACTTGTGCAAGGATGCCGAACCGGTGATGGCGTCACAAAAGCTGCTGCGTTGATCCTCCCATTAAACTTGCGCAATGCCAAAGCGCTTGGAGGCGTCGCCCGGTTCGTTCGGGCCTCATCCCTTTCCTTGCGGAACCAAGCGCCTCCTCGTGAATGTACGGAGGGTCTTCTCCTTCCGATTCCGCCCGGACCCCAAGGGTTGGCGTGGTAAGAGTTGTCGGATTCCGGCGAACTCGGACGAGCCGGAGGAGTCGGAGGCGAGGGGCCCGGTGGTCGAGGTTCGGTTGAGTCACCACCATGGGGGGGAAGGAGGTGAGGCGGTTAATAATGACCCTCGCCCTAAGCGGATGAAGAAAACCAAGGTTAGGGGAGATGAACATAAAGCATAAACCGCAAAGAAACCAGCGATTGATTCTCACCCGTGGGCGGCGGCGCGGAGAGCCCGACTTCCCTACGCCTCTCTCTCGGGGGGCGCTTGCCCACGATCATCGCCGCCGCCGCTCGCCATTGACGCTTGATCTTCTTAGGGTTGGATGAGGCAGAGAGATGAAGGGACGGCGATGAGAATGCTAGTCGGAGGTAACAGTGAATGCCGATGAAGGGCTTTATTTATAAACCGGAGTGGAGATCGTGGCATATGCCTCGGAGTATCTCAAGCGACGAAATAGGGTTTACTCCTTTTTGGGCCGTTATCGGACTGGGCCAAGATCGGCTAAATCAAAACAACGGTTCAAAGGAATCGGCTATCTTTCTAATCGGGAAGCTTTGAGGCGGTTGGTTATCATTCTAATCGGGAAGCTTTGAAGCGGTCGGTTATTTTTTCAATCGGGAAGCTTAAAGCATTTGGCTATGTCACTAGTCGAGGCAGAAATGAAAAAAGACCGAAACATAACAAGGAGTATAATTGTTCGAGAATGCGAGTATATTACAAGCCGAATGTTTTACTCATTTAAAACAGTTTGATTGCGTCTATGGCATCATTCTAATTTGGGTGACTTCTTCTAGCACCTTCTTGTCATCTTCCTCGAGCTTTGGATTCTAGTAAGCTTTGGTTTTGATCTGTGATGCTCCTTGATGACAGATGCTATCTTTGTTTTGGCTATATCTATGGAGTTCGGCAAGGTGGCAATTTTACCTTTGTGAGACTGGATTCTCACATTCGGTTGAGTCAATTGAGCTTCGGCTGGCCTTTTCCTCCTCCATGGCTTCGGTTCGGTTCGGGGTTACCAAAAGGCTGTTTAGCGGCACTGGATGCAGGGAATGCAGCTCTTTGACTTGGTGCTTTTTTTCGTCAGATTATCATTACGTAGAGCGGCTCTAGAGGCTATGTTCTGTTTGCTCTCGACCTTGCCAAGATGATCATCAAGATGAGTTGCAGATTCTAGAGGGACCTTGAGAGTTGGAGGGATGTCTTGGTCGATGAGCTCAACAAGTTCTCTTATGGTGCGCATCTTGAGCGAGAGCATTTATATCTTTGGCGATAAAAGGGATATTTCCTTTAACCGAGCACTGGTTCTCTGCTGATAACCTCTGTTGAGATGTAGCTTCTTCACCTCCCTCATTGATGTACTCTTCAAGCTGTGAAAGAGTAGGCGACGGTCGGCTTGGCCTCATCCTTAAAGGAAGAAAAAATCATTAGCCGATTGGTCAAAATTATTAAAGAAACCAATGAGTTGAAGTATTACCTTTTGAATAGAGTCTTCTTGAGGTTGAATCCTACTCGGCTTGGTTGAGGACTTGGTTGGATGCCCGGGGATGATGAGCTAGAGGGCTGGTGAGGGGGAAGATTCTTACGCTATCTCATCATCAAAATATTATCTAAAAGTGAGTAATGGAAATGCAGAGAACAATGGGCAAGTTTGGCAAAAAAAAAAAAAAGATATGATGAAGAAAATTATTACCAATATGGTTAATAGCTCCATGAAGTTCTGCACCTTTGTCAACGAGAGAGGCACGAGGGGAGGATTCTTCTGCTGTCTGTCCAAGAATTGATCTGTTTCTAAAAGTAGCGAGAATATGAGAACTAATCGGTGCATCTAGTACAAAGAAGGGAAAGCGATCAAGCTGGGATAATAATACCGGTATGGCCGGTGGTTTCTTGGATTTTGCATCTCAGCGAGAGAGGCTGAGGGGGATCTCAATGGTTGTTGAAGCATTGGCCGATCTTGAAAGCTTAACTTGTGGGCTGCGAGGCGGAGGAAGTGAGTACAAAATTATCGCCCAAATGAGACTAGTAAGGATATACCTTGGGAGGCAGTTTGGATTTTTTGGATCTTGTTCTTGGGCACGGCAACATCCTTGCTTGATTCGGCGGTGGCCTTCCTCTTGCCTTCACCTTTTAAAGGATCTTGAACCCAAAAGCTGCTTTGGGGTTTTCATGAAAATTTGCCAAAGTAGGGGCATTATATCCCAAAGCAGGAATAGGCCCGACTTGGTATCTTGAAGCTGCTTTCGAGAAGGAGGAGTAGGCTCAATATCCTGTGAATGACAAAGTGTTAAAATCGGGGATGAATCAATAATGAGAAAATGAGTACAAGGAAATTACCTCACTATCGAGGCAAATTGAGCTTGTAGATCTGGCATAGAGGGTGCTTTGGTATATTGAAGATATGGGCACGCCACTCCTGCCACCGAGGGAAGCAAGCAGAGGATGGGGCGGATCTATTAATCCTAGAGGAGAAGGCATAAATGATGGCAGCTCCCATCCAAGTTCAAAAATTTTCTTGGCTTCTATTTCATCCCCTATTTTCTCCCTAGGCCTTATAGTTTTTGAGAGGTATAGCCTTGGGGGCAGCTGTCCACACCCTAATTGCCTAGCCACCATGTTTGGATTGTAGAATTCGTAAGTAGGGCCTGACATCCTCCCATGATGAAATTCTTTGGCGAGAACACGGGGGCTTGATGAAAGAATTAAAGATATCTGTGGACACTTTATCGAGCGGCCGGTCTCATAGCTAAACTTGCAAGGCAAAGTCAGATTTTCATTCTCTCTATAGGGGAGCCAAATCACATTGTCAAAGCCTTTGAAGAAACGGCTTGAGCAGATGGCCTATATCCATGTTAATGACAATGGTAGATCTTTGCTTCCCCATATGTCGACAAGCTTTCTCTTTTTGCGAATCATCTTGAGCACTATTAGCGAAGGGAAGCCTAAGTCATAAAGGTCCACGAAACTATATACGGTGCATATACAAGCTGCAGCCACATTTGGACGAACCACCAAGGACCATTTACACAGTGGATTTCTCCATGGCTGCGCATCTGGACGGTGATCTGACGCATCATATGATAGACGACCCCTAGAAGATATTTGCCCAAAGGGGACTAAAATACTGCGGCTAGGTCTTGACCATCACCATATGATTGAGTTGGCTCATTAGATTTACCACGAGAAGATGAATACTGCACGACCACATGTTCATGAAAGCCTTATATTCTTTGTCACCTGGCACCGGATGACATGTAAGTTTGGATGTATTTTGTCCATCCACTTCTGATTTGACTGCCTTACAGTTCTTGCTATTCTTATATTTGGAGGGGTACATTGGCTCCGTCACATTGAGGCGGTCATCATGAAGATATCGGCGAGTAAATGACATTGGACCATGGCCAAAGATAAAAGGCGTTAATGGCATCGAGACCAAAAGTGAGTTCTTTGCTATCGGGGAGGGAGTCATTCCGGGGTGTCTCGGCGGTGATAGTTCCAAGCAATCTTTGGATGTCTTGAGAATCCCGGTGGCTGCTTTGCTCTTGTCCGGCATCCTCGATACCACTTTCGCCATCCGGTAATTGGAGGAAAAGGCCAAGTTTTGAAGGTGTTTGGCCCAGCGATTCGGCGGCGTCACTCCCGATTTGAAAGGAATCCTCATGGTCTCCTTCTCTACGAACTCAATCGGGTCGGGGGTCTCCCATTGGACCCGAGGAAATAAGAATCGAGGATTTCTTTGCATAGGGAATCAAAATCTCGTCCTTGTATTCCTTGAGGAGAACAATTACAACGAGGGGAAAATGAGTCGAAGGAAAACGGACGGGTCGATTTGAAAGTTGCCGAATACATGAGAAAAAAAGCAAAAATTACCTCGGAACTCCATCTGGGTCGCCATTGAAAGCTTGGAGTGGATTTGAATCTAGGATCAAAGGACTCGGGTTTCGGGCGGCGGCTGCGAAAGTGTGAGCAGTGTTGACCTAAGCGAGGAGCGAGTTTGTGGTCAATTTCGGAATAAAATCACTTTTATCCCGAAATTGAGGGGGCATGTGTTAACACTTGGATTTTGGTAAAGGCCGAGAAGATGGCAGGTGGGGCGGTACATGGCGGACTTCGCAAGTATTCAGGAGCATTCGGCAAGTATCCATTCGGCTAGCTGCAGGCAGTTCGGTAGCATCCACGCGGTCGGCTAACTCTAGGCGATTCGGCAAGCATTCATGCGGTCGGCTATCTTTGAAGGTGGTGGCTTCATTCGGGAAGCAAAAGGTGGCAAGCAAGCAGGAAGCCGAATAGAAGGAGAAGAGCGTGATGATCAAGGACTCGAAGAAGACTATGGCAAAGAGAGTCGCCATACTTTTGAGTTACTTTTAATATGTTATGTAAATCGTAACCTCTTAAGATTCATATTATGTCAGGGGTATAAATATAAACCCTCGACCATTGTAAAGGATATTCACAATCAAATCAACACAACCGGCCCGTGCCAAGTTTGAGTCCCTTTTATCGTGTCGTCGAGTTCTTCGAGAGGAGTCATCGATCCGTCGACCTCCGTAAGTTCCGGCAACCTTGCTATCATATCTAGTATCATGCGGTGGATTTAGATGTTGATGCAAGTAGTCTTGTTCGTCTCGGATTTGGATGGCCGTGCGGCGGCGTGCGCTTGATGATCGAGGAAGTCTTTGCTTATGCTTTGTTTATCTCGACTAGATGGCCGTGCGGCGGCGTCCGCTTGATAGCTTAGCGAGGCAAGATAGTTATCGAGTCTTTGTTTATGCTTTGTTTATCTCGACTAGATGGCCGTGCGGCGGCCCGCTTGATAGCTTAGCGAAGCAAGGATTAGTTATCGGCTCTATTAGATTTGGCAAGATCTAGTAGATCCATTAAGTTACCACGTGTTGCATGTGTTTAATGCTTTTAATTATTTGTAACACTTTTTTGCCCGATCTAGATTGATTAGTTTCGGCTCTACACTTTTATAGATCTATTCGCTCTTTAACATTCTTATTCTTTTATTATCATGATAAATAGATCATATGCTCAAGTGGCCGAATTAGATCAATCTAGATTGTTACATGTTGCGGGTTCTTGCACGTTAGAAACGTTTAGATCTTGATAGGATTGAGTGTCGTGCGGCAGATGCAAGTTCTTGATGGATTTACTCGTGATAGTTTGTTAGTTCCTTCTTCATGGACCCCGAGTCGGCTGAATTGCCGAGCTTGGTTATGCTTCAACTTGTAGTTAATTTTCACTTGTTCAAACATGTCTTCTCATGCATGCGTATTCGGCAATCAATGCTTTACGTGTTTTGTCTTCGTATTAGCCAAATGAATCATATGCATAATTGGCAGACAGCTTCTATAGCTGTATGTCGTCGTAAGTAAACCGGGGCCGTATATACGGGCTATGCGGTCTCATCCGACACGTTCGATTTTATATTTAACAATCTTTTTGTCCCTTGTCGGTTTTCAGGTCAAACCGACCGGCACGCTTCGGATCTCCAAACCGTGCGGTTGTCCGATTGAAGCCACGCTTTTTCGCTTGGCGTGTGAGGCACGGAGAGTCACACGTGTCAACAAGCCTCAAAAAGCAAGCACGCGCTTCCTCCTCTCCTCAAGCCTTCGGGTAACCTTCGATAGGTGAGAAATTCTTTGATTTTATCTTGTTTGTTCTTTTTGGAAAGCAATCCGACTCTTCTTTCTTGGTAGGCGGTGGGTCTTTTCTTGTTTATGAGGATGAGGCTGAGGATATTGATGATTCCCCTCTTCTTCACTAGAAAGTCTTTTTGGGTTTTGGTGTGCTTTCTTCTTGTTGCTTGGTTCTGATTTGGCTTTTTTGTAGCCCCCAGGCGACTTCTTCTCATTCTCTGGACTTAGGACCCCTGCCGGGTTCTGTCCTTTCTTCCGCCGAGTTGTTGGTGGATCTGGATCAGGTTATGCTGCCTCCGCCAACTCGGCCTCGTATTGCTCTCCGTCGTGCCCCTAAGTAAGTTTTTTTTGACTTCTTTTCTTCTTCTTGTGTCATTTGCCTTTAGCTCTTTTTGTTCTTGTAGGTTGTTTGCTACTATCTCTTCTGCTCCAGCTTCTGATTCTGAGAAGACCGTGAGTGTTGGTGTAGTGGGTCAGGTGTCTGCGCTTGATCCTCATCCAGCTGTGGAGTCTACTCAGGCGGTGGCTTCGTCGTCTGCTGCTGGGACTTCTTCGTTGCCAGTCGCTCAGGTGGTCGTGGCGACTACTTTGGGGGCAGAGAAGCCGCCTCTTGCCCAACCCCTGGCTTCTTCTCATTCTAGGGTTGGGTGTTCTCCTTCCTTGTCCCCTTTTTATGCTCCTTGGAATTATTTTCGTGATCTGAAGTTGATGCAGGAACTGGAAGAAGAGTTTAATCCGAGTTCTCGCCTCAAGAAGCTTCAGGCTTCATTTAGTTCTTTTGCTGAGCAGTTCCAGGTAAGAGACTTGTCTATTTTATTTTCTTGTTTGTCCCCTTTCTTTATCTTCTTTCTTCTTGTATGTAGGAGTATGTTAGTAATTCTGACCTCTTCTTTGGCTCGTCTGAGTCACAAAAGAAGTTGTTGGATGAGCTGGCTTCTTTGTGGCTGGCGCTTGATGAGGAGCGCTAGGACACCAATCATCGGAGGCTGCCTTGAGAGCTAAAGTTGTTGCAGCTGAACAGCAGAAGTCGGCTGCAATTGAATCTGAAAAGAAAACTTCCCGAGAGTTCCAAGTTATTTTATTGATGCTCTTCTATGTTTATTTTTGTCTATGTCTTTTTTCTGACTTCTTTTTGTCCTCTTTTACAGCTTTAAAGAAAAAGTACTCGGAAGAGACTGAAGCTTTGAAGCTGGAAGTGAAAACCTTTCGCAACGACTCGGAGAAGGTAAAGAAGGATGCTGAAGAGACCCTTGCCAGGGCTCGGATGATTAGATGTGGTGCTGATCGAGATCTTTTGCAGACCAAGGCATCAGTAGAGGATTTGACGGTTCGTCTGAAGGCCTCGGAGGATAGGTGGTCAGCTTTGCTAAATTCTGTCCAAGGACTTGCCACCATGTTGAGGAGGCCTGAAGATGCTGGCTTGACTTGAATCCAATTTATTCCCCGGCTGACCGAGCGGACTATTAATTTTGCGAAGCATGCAGTCTTGCTTGGCGTTCAGGGTGTGTTGGCTCGTATTCAAGTACTTGATCCCAACTTGCCTCTTGAAAGAGTGCTGGACGGGACTCATACTCCTGAGGCTGAGCAGGCACTTTCAGAGTCTGAAGCTGCTGTCTTATCCTTGGCTCAAGAGTTTACTGAGCTTGTAGAGGTTGCGGCTGTTCGTGCCGATGGTAGTGATGACTAGGCGCAGAAGATTGTAATGATACTTGATGCCTTCCTGAGGCTTTTGTGTATAAAAACTTCCTTTCTTTGATTTGTTCCTTGGTGCTGAATGCCTTGTTTTTTGTCTTGACAGTATGCTTGATTAATTGTGGGTTGTCATCTGAGTTCTTTAGAAGTCAGAATAGATCGAGCTCTCTTTGCTATCATCTGGGCCTGAAAAGGCATTAGGATTTTTGGATCGTAGGTCCTCATCCGAGTTCTTAGTCTAGAAGTCAGGATGGTTCGAGCTGTCTTTGCTCACTTCTAGTTCTGAAAAGAAGCTAGGATAGGGCGAGTGTTGGCTTCTTAGCCGTACTCTCATCGGTGTTGTGAAAACAACCCAGAATGGTTGGGCTCAGACTAGCTTGTAGCCATTTTACACTTCAACAATTTGTGAGCGTCTTTGCTTAGTTCGGACCGTAGGCTCTCATCCGAGTTCTGTACTTTAGAAGTCGGGATAGGTCGAGCTCTCTGTTGGCTCTCATCTAGTTCTGAAAAGAAGCTAGGATAGGGCGAGTGTTGACTCTTTAGCCGTACTCTCATCGGTGTTGTGAAAACAACCCAGATGGTTGGGCTCAGACTAGTTTATAGCCATTTTGCACTTCAACAATTTATGAGTTCGGACCGTAGGCCCTCATCCGTGTTCTGTTTTTCTAGAAGTCGGGATAGGTCGAGCTCTTCGTTGGCTCTCATCTAGTTCTGAAAAGAAGCTAGGATAGGGCGAGTGTTGGCTCCTTTAGCCGTACTCTCATCGGTGTTGTGAAAACAACCTAGAATAGTTGGGCTCAGGCTAGGTTGTAGCCATTTTGCACTTCAACAATTTGTGAGTTCGGACCGTAGGCCCTCATCCGAGTTCTGTTTTTCTAGAAGTCGGGATAGGTCGAGCTCTTCGCTGGCTCTCATCTAGTTCTGAAAAGAAGCTAGGATACTGAAATCTTTATTGAACAATAAGTCTTTATTGGGAAGAATAGTACATGTATTTTGATTTCTAGGCGAAAAATCGTCGCAACTGAGAGATGTGCCATGAATTTTTTATTGGTGCTCCATCTTTTGTCATCAGTTCGTAGGATCCAGGTCCTGTTACTTTTGCTACTATGAAGGGGCCTTCCCATGGGCTGAGTAGTTTATGCCTCCCGTCTGGTTTTTGAATTTTTTGGAGAACTAGATCGCCAGCTTGTAAGGTTCTTGGTTGTACGCTTTTGTCATAATATCTTCTTAGTCCTTGCATGTATCTTGCTGATTGTAGTGTTGCATTGACTCTGACTTCCTCTAAGCTATCGATTTCTAGTCTCCTGGCCTCTTCTGCTTCCCCTTCGTTATATTGTTCAATTTTGGGAAATGTCCAGATCAAGTCTGCTGGTAGTACTGCTTCTGATCCGTATACCAAGAAGAAAGGTGAATAGCCAGTTGCTCTGCTTATTTGAGTTCTTAGTCCCCAGACTACTTTTGGTATCTCATCTATCCATTTTGCTCCGTAATCTTTGAGATCTTCATATAGTCTTGGTTTTAATCCTGCCAAGATGAGACCGTTGGCTCTTTCTACTTGCCCGTTTGCTTGAGGATGAGCTACTGATGCATAATCAATGCTGAATCCACAGTCTTGAGCCCAGCTTTTGAATTCATTAGCTGTGAATGGTGATCCCAGGTCTGTGATTATTCTGTTTGGCATCCCGAATCTGTGCATGATTTCTTGGATGAACTTTGTGCTTTGGCCGAGCTGTATTTTACCAATGGCTTGTATTCTATCCATTTGGTGAACTTGTCGATGGCCACAAAAATGTACTCGAACCCTCCTTTGGATTTCTTGAGTGGTCCGACTTGGTCGAGCCCCCAGCATGAGAATGGCCATGCGGGTGGGATGCATATTAGATTGTGAGCTGGAACATATGCTTGTCTTGCAAACATTTGGCAGCTTTTGCAGTGTTTGACTAGTTCTTCGGCATCTTTCAATGCTGTCGGCCAATAGAATCCTGATCGGAATGCTTTTCTGACTAGTGTCCTAGAAGATGCATGATTCCCGCAGCATCTAGAGTGCATTTCTAATAGTATTTCTTTCCCTTCTGTTGTTGAGACACATTTTAATAGTACGCCTGATGATGCTGCTCTTTTGTAAAGATTGTCTCCTACTAAGACGTAGTTTTTGCTTCTTCTGATGACCCAAGTTGCTTCTGTTTTGTTACCGGATAGCTACTTTTCTTTGATGTAATCTATGAATACTTGCATCCATGTTGAGTTGTCTGTGCTGATCATCAAGATTTGCTCTTGTTCTGTCTTCTTTTTGGCTTCTTTTTCGTTTGACTTGATAGATGGTTTTTCTAGTTCTTTGACGAAAACTCCAGCGGGTACTTTTGCCCTGTCTAAGCCTAGTTTGGCTAGCACATCAGCTGCGACATTTGAGTCTCGTAATATATGATGTATCTCTAGTCCTTGAAAATTCTTTTCGAGTTTATGAATTTCAGCACAATAAGGGCGTCCTCAACAGTCAAAACGAAATCGCTAGCGAGATGGAAGGCAAAAGGAATATAAAAAGAAGAAAAATACAAGCTGCTATTCTCCCTCGTCCATGTGGGCATAGTGTCAGAGATAGTAAAGTTCTTCGAGTCTGTGCGAGCATGCTGCTTCAACAGTCGCTAGCGAGATTAAATTTACCTTCTCTCTCTATCCACGTGGTATAAAATAGATTAAATGTTGGTGACGTAGCCCACTGTTGGAGACGCCCTAAGCATCCATGTTCTCCTTGGTGCAATCCCATTCTTTATTGACTTGGTTGACTACTACTACTGAATCTCCGTAGACTAGTAGTCTTTTGATTCCAAGGGATGTTACGACCTGCAGGCCATGGATGAGTGCTTCGTATTCTGCTTCGTTGTTAGTAGCTTGCCATAATATTTGCAGAACATATCTGAGTTGTTTTCTATTAGGTGCGATAAGTAGTACTCCTGCTCCTGCCCCTCCTAATTTTAAAGATCCATCGAAGTACATTTTCCAATGGTCTAGGATGGCGTCTGGAGTGGGTTGTTGTATTTCTATCCATTCTGCGATGAAGTCAGATAATGCTTGGGATTTGATTGCTTTTCTTAGAGTAAATTCTATCTTGAGCGCCCCGAGTTTGACTGCCCATTTTGAAATTTGTCCTGTTGAGTCTCGGTTCCTTAAGATATCTCCGAGTGGAAAATCTATTACGACGACTACTTTGTGATCTTCAAAGTAATGTCTGAGCTTCCTTGATGTTATTAGTATTGCGTAGAGTAGTTTCTGCACGTGTGGATATCTCACTTTTGATATTGTGAGTACTTCACTTATGTAGTAGACTGGCCTTTGTACTTTGTAGATGTGCCCTTGTTTTTCTCTTTTGACCACAATGGCTGTGCTTACTACTGAAGTTGTTGCGGTAATGTAGAGCATGAGGTCTTCGTCTTTCTTTGGTGGTACTAATACTGGGGATGTACATATGCCTTTAGCTTGTCGAAGGCTTGTTGTGCTTCTTCGTTCCAAGTGAATTTGTCTGTCTTATTAGTAATTTGAAGAAAGGTAGGCCCTTTTCCCCAAGTCTAGAGATGAATCTATTGAGTGCTGCCATGCAACCTGTTAGTTTTTGTAGATCTTTGATATCTGCAGGTAGGCCCATATCGGTTATTGCCTTGATTTGTTTTGTGCTTGCTTCGATTCCTCTTTGGCTGACTAGAAATCCGAGTAGTTGTCCTGATGATACGTCAAATACACACTTGTTGGGGTTGAGTTTCCACTTCCATTTTTTAAGATTGTTGAAGGTTTGTTGTAGGTCTTCAATCAGAGAGTCTGGGTTCTTTGTTTTAACGACTAAGTCATCCACATAAGCTTCCACGTTCTTTCCAATTTGATCGCCCAAACAAGCCTGAATTGCTCTTTGGTATGTTGCCCCTGCATTTTTGAGCCCAAAAGACATTGTTTTGTAACAATAGGCACCGATAGGTGTGAGGAAAGAAGTCTTGCTTTGGTGGTACTAATACTGCTGTTGAATCCACTATTTGATCAATTCTTGGTAATCCGAAAGGGTCTTTAGGACAATGTTTATTGAGGTCCGTGTAGTCGACGCACATGCGCCATTCATCTGTGTTCTTTTTGTGTACCAGAACGGGGTTAGCTAGCCAGTCTGGGTGTAAGATTTCTTTTATGAATCCAGCCACTAGTAGTCGGGCTATTTCTTTCTTTATTGCTTCCTTCTTGTCAGGTGAAAAACGTCACAATCTTTGTTTGATTGGTCTTGTTCCTTTGTTGACTTCAATTTTGTGCTCAGCCAACTCCCTTGGGACTCCTGACATATTAGCTGGTTTCTAGGCAAATATGTCTTTGTTGTCCCGTAAGAAGTTGATGAGCGTGAGTTCCTATTTTATAGGTAGGTGTGCACTGATAGTGGCCGTCTAAGATGGATCACCTG
This sequence comes from Chrysopogon serrulatus, assembly GCA_015844335.1. Lineage (NCBI taxonomy): Eukaryota > Viridiplantae > Streptophyta > Magnoliopsida > Poales > Poaceae > Chrysopogon > Chrysopogon serrulatus. Next base: position 311,817 of record JADLZL010002201.1, read on the forward strand.
TCCCTAGATCAATCTTTTTGGTGTTTTCACCTTCAGCTGTTGTGAGGGTGCTTTGCTTTTTGGCCGGGATCTCTAGTTCTTCTGTTCTTATTTCTGCTGTTGTCGAGTTGATTTCCCCCTGTACTTTTGAGGATATCTGTATTGCTTGTACATCGTATTCGTAGGCTCGTTTCAGATCTCCTCTGAGAGAAAGTACTCCGTTCGGTCCTGGCATCTTGAGTAGTAGGTACGGATAGTGTGGTATAGCTAGGAATTTTGCTAGTGCTGGTCTTCCCAATATCGCGTGATATGATGATTCGAAATCTACGACTTCAAACTTGATGAGTTCTGTGTGGTAATTTGTGGGAGTTCCAAAAGTTACTGGTAATGTAATTTGTCCGAGAGGCATGGCTGGTCTCTTGGGTACTATTCCATAGAATGGTATGCTTGTAGGTGTGATCATCCTTGAGAACTCTGGTCCCATCTTTTTCAAGGTGTCTGCGAATATGATGTTGAGTCCTGCTCCTCCATCGATGAGTACTTTGGTTATCGTTATGGCAGCGATCGTTGGTCTGAGTACTAATAGATATAGTCCTGTGTTTCCAACACTTGTCCATTGATCTTCACGTGAAAATTGTATTGGGTATTGAGACCAGTTTAGATATCTTGGTGTTGCTGGTTCTGCTGCCATGATTGTTCGCTGTTGACACCTCTTAAGCCACCATGCATTTACCATTGTAGCATTTTATTGGGAGTGAACCCAATTGTTGAATCTATTTAATCCCATGGGAAAGGACAGCTAGAGAATATTGATGTATATGCATACTTAGATAGGATCCACATGACAAGGACATACTTATACAGGGGTAAGCCACATAGATATATATATATATATATGATAAGTGTAGGGCAATGATAAATCACTCAGAGATAGAATTAGAAACTCTCTAATGTAGCAAGGCGTAAAACATGGGAGATTAGTTAAGAGATTGAATTCCTATGTAGTGTCGAATTACTAAGTCTTTGCATCTACTCTAGCATGTTACTTTCATCTATAGTATTGATGACTCTAAATTACTCACAAGGAACATTACTAGGGAGGTTTGTGGATAAAACACTCTTCTCCTTTGCAATAGCGTTCTGCTAGTCTTATAAACGGGGGATGGAATACATAGGACTCAACAAGAATATCACACCCGCGATTGACCACCGAACCCAGCCTACAAGATGCATTCGTAGGTAGAGCATATCTAAGCACCATGCTTACATAATTACTACCACTTAACCAACTCGAGTAATGAGCTAAGCGCTTTACGATCATATGAAATAGTTCATCATCAATCAATACCATATCAAGCAAAACACTAGAATAAACTAGAAACTTAATAAACTGAGACATAATAATTAAGAACAAAGTCATAAATAAAGAGGGATACAAAGCTATACCGGCCTCCCGGATGACGACTCCAGAATCCCGAGCATAGCTCAACTCTACTGAAACCTTGCTATCTAATGCCTAACTAGAATTTGAAGTATTGGAGTTCTAATCTAATTCTCTGAGGATGGAACCATTCGCTCTCCTTGAGAGAGGAAATAATGAATTAGGGTTTCATGGGCTCTCCTCCCAGGGGGGTGCCTCTCCTTTTATAGCCCTGGGCGATGATCGTGAGCCATCGGCTCAAACCGACATTGACGGGCGGCTGAGATTGATCTTCCAAGGCGGTGGAGTGAACCGGGCAAACCGGGCCCCGAGAGGAGGCTGGCCCAGACCGGCCGGTCAGTGCCTGCACCGGCCGGGTCCGGCCCTGGTCTCCTCCGGGCCACCGACTCGGCGTGGTGCCTTCTCGTTCCTTCTAGATCCTTCCTGCAGTGCCGTGGAGTCCATTTTCTGTTTCCTTACTCCGATAAGCTCTTATGTTGCGTCTTTTCCGGTTTACGCCTGCAGAAATAATAAAACACCAAAACTCGTGGAATTTGGTTAGTGTAAACCCTATGTCTACTTTGGTGTTCACAATTGTCTCCATTTCAAGGCTAGTTGGCGAGTAAATTTATGCAATAATGGTCATCAACAACTCCCCCAAGCTTAACCTTTGCTAGTCCCTTAGCAAACCACTCTCTTAGATGGATCGGGGAGTTCTTTGCAATATCAAACTTCTCAAGAGCACACATGCTTTCGGATAAAAATTCTCCTTAGTCTTAGAGTGAACCATTCTGACTTTCACACTTACCCATATTACCTTTAACCATGGAGCTTAACATCCTTTTTTTTGGTCATGAGCAGTTTAAAAGACAGAAAGATCAAGTCAAGCACTATGTCTCAAGCTCTTTTGTTCAACTAAGTCTCTGGAGTTTTTGTGGATTTTCAAAGTAAAGCTCAGAGTTTTATTGTATGACACTCTCAAATCTCTCATGTATGTGGTATTTTTGGATTCCTCACCAAGACAATGAAGCATGTGCCTTTATCTCAACCTACATCTAAGGCTTATGTGGAGCTCATAGGTGTGGTGATAGCATGAATAAGCGTACTTGTACTGCATGTGTTGCAAAGTCAAACAAGGGATCCAAAGAGAAACAAGTCATACAATCGAATCAAGATGTGCATGTGTGTGGAATATGATGGATATATGGTGGACCTAATTCTACCATGCTCAAATGGTTCTCTCTTTTGGAAATATCAAAACCTTGCCAGGGATGTGAGCTATCTTTCTTTCTTTTTTTTCTTTTTAGATATTTATTTTTCTTTCTTGGACACTTATCCATTTTTCTCAACTTTTATTTTTCTTTTCTTTTGCATAGCTCACTCCCACAATTTGGAGAGATGACAGGAAACTCTGGAGCATGTTTTTGGTGGATGGATATTTTTGATGTCTATCCCCGGTGTAGGAGTAGAACATTTTTGGATGGATGGAATGGCATGTTTTTGCGCCTACTCTAGGGTAGAGTAGTGCATATGAGGTGGAGTGTGTGAATCTTGATTTTAAAAGCATGACAGGTTTCTCACAAGGGTCACCAAGGTTGACAACACTCAATGCAATGACAAGCAGCAATTGTGTGGAAGCTTCCTAGTCTAGATATGCAATATGGCTCTGGTAGGAATTAAGCTTTATCATACAAGAAACTCATCATGTGTCTTTTTAAGTTTTTCAACATTAAATCTCCAGAATTTCAGCATCGCATTGGAATAAGATAAATAGCAGCTCTAACCATCTCAAATCATGTTTGTCAACTACCTAGACTTGAGATCAGGAATATGCTACCCATAGGTCTCGATTCAGAGTAAGTATTCATGTCAAATTAGTTGTGTCCAAAACTTTAGGAGAACTCTTGATTATAAGCTAGGTACTCAAAAGAATTTTAATAGAGCAACTATTCATCATTTCCATGTCAATAGATTTTTCTTCCAAGTTCTTTTTTATTCACAACGAAATTTAAGCAACCTTATAAACACACTCTTTTTATTTTGTTTTTATGGTTTTTATTTAAGCAAACTAACAAGCAAACTAAAAATCAAACAAATCAAACGAAAAACAAAGGCAAAGATAACTTACCTCGAGATACCGGGGATGCTCTCCCCTAAGCTGGATGTTACAGTAGTCGTTCATTGTGGCGGTGGCGGCCTTGTGCCCATGTGCTGGAAGAGGTAGTACCATTTCTGCATTTGCTGCTGGTGGTACTGGTCATGTAGGTGTAGCTGTCCAAGGATGGAGGTGTTTTGCGCGACGAGGGTGGCAGTCTGCTCCTCAATGTTGCGGAGCCTCTGGTTGTGCCTTTGATGTATCATTTGCTGCTCGTGGTAGCCCATCCCTACGTCTGATGCACGGCCACGCTGGTACCCTCCAGAGGATACTTCCTGCGAATCAACAGACATTCTTCCTTGATAGTTATTAAAATTATCTGATGGCCATTCCGCCATCTCTCCCTAGGGGACTTCAGCTTGTGGCGATGGTTGGGCATACTGGCCCTTACTGTCTTGTGAAGGTTGTCCCCTGTGAGAAGACTCTGCTTCTCCAAAGTTCATGTAGCTGGTGTAGGCTGGTCCTTATGGCATTGGGTCGGCACCATAATAGTGAGTGGGCTGCACGTTGGTGAAACGTGCCAACGCGCTTCGTATGGGAGTCACTGCTGTTACCTGTACATTGACAAAAAGAGAACTGGTGGTGTACAAGTTGAGTTTCGGGTTAGGTAACCGGATCTACCTGTTATTGATCTTCATTATCACAGTGTCTCCTCTCTTTACCAAGGTCTGGCCTTGGCGAAAGTAGTCGTATGATATATGACCTCGTCCTCCTCCAATGTACGGAACAAGTGAATTTTGCCACAACTCGAGATAGCTAGCGATCTGAGTCACAAGAGAAGTGAACTCGATATCATAGCCAAATCAAAAAACCTCTAACCACTGTCTCATCGTCCTCATAACGGGGGCGACTTTCCTACTCTTCACTATGGCATAAAGCAGCTTGAGCTCATCAATCCTCACTGTGCTAGTGTCATTTCATGGGAAAAGAGTAAATGCCAACCACCTATGCATGAACCTTAATGTGGGTAATTGAATGCTACTAGTCTTGGCATGTGTGGGTGAGTTTTGGCCAGTTATGTCTCTCCAGAACTGTTCTCTCATGAAATCAGGGATGACAGCATCAACATCTAAAGAGCACTCAACATGGAAACCTAAAGCTAGACTTAGCTCCTTCCAAGTCAAAGTTTTCTCAATCCCAAAGAGTCGGAATTTTACCTTTTTCTCAACAAAGTTTAAGGTGCACAAAAATTCAGCAGTAACCAATTTGCACCCTGGCTCAGAAATATCCACAAATCCAATCCAACCCATAGTTGAAAAGATGGTTTGGAATTCAGTGTCCATACCTGTGTCTCGAAGAAGCTCAGGATCGTACACTGTGGTCAGGACGAACTTGCGGCCCTTGATGAGCTTGAACTTTTCCTTCTCTTCATCGTTCTTCCACTTAAGGTCATGTTCCTCCATCAGACGGTGTATAACCGTCAAGGAAGAAGATGGTCTGTTGCTTGCGGCTGGCGTCTCGTCAACCTGCATGTCAGAGCTCTATCGGGAAGAGGAGCTCCGAGTTGATCGTGTGGACCGGGACCTAAGTCCACTCTTGAACCCTCTCCATATGCCACTCATCCTGTAAGCAAGTGAAGAACCAAAACAACAAGGACTCTAGGAGCGGGGTTAGACAATATGAAGATAACCGCTCCAAGAGTGAATTACTCTTATGGGAATGAACTCCTCCACAAGAGGGTTAGTACATAATAAATACAGAAAACAATGTGGGATATTGCTACCTCCACATAACAAGAAAAACATAAGGAAGTAAATACAGAAAATAAATACACGCGGAAAATAAATAGATCGAGTTAGTAACAAGAAGAAAAGTTAGAGGGAGTTAGCAGTCCTTGTGGGGAAGGTTTCCACCACAATAGTTAGAGGGTCAGTCGTCCAAGGCTAGTGGTCCTTGTGGGGTGATTACCTCCACAACCAAATTTTATTGAGTTTTCCCTAGACAATTAATTATCTCCTCTAAGTTTGGGCAGCACTTCCGCTACTTGTGCTTACTCTTCTTCTAAACTCCAGCAACACTTCCCTCCATTGGCTACTAAGCAACCTTCTAGCACTTCTACTCTCCCTCACTCCCACTCCTTCCTTCTCCTTCTCTATGGTAAGCAAGAAGTTTTGAAAATCAGAGACGAGAGGCAGAAATCTGGACAGAGGAGAGTGAGTAGAGCAGCAAGGGAACTTGCTCTTTTATAGGCGAGGAGGGAGGAGACCGGCTGGTCTGGTATGGGACCGGTCGATCCCACTCTGGGCCCACTTAGCCACTCCTTCCTCCTGGTGCTCCTACGTCCCTTCAACTGTGTATGTTTGCAACTTTCGGTGGAAAAGAGGGAGTGGAGGACAGCAGGAGGTGAGTGAAGATGAGAATCCTATGTGAAGTGATATGACAAGTGGGTCCCAGTTGTTTGTGGGTCCCGCTGGTTAGTTATTTTTGTATTTTCAGAATTATTGAAACACCAAATGATAAAGAAAAATATTTTTAGATTTTTAGAATATAAGAAGTCAATGGGTAAATACCGATTACCTTTTGGCAAGGGTCCGATCTTTATAGTCCTCCAGACTGGACTTCTCCTGATGATTATATCTTGGTAGCGTCTGTCAGTCCCAGAGTTGGAGACCTTAAATCTTCTTGCTCCTGACACCTCTCTGATTGAGAGTATTATTTCGGTCGTGGTTTGAATGTGAACCTCTCTTCCTTACCATTGATATGGAATCAGATTTCTCCAACTCTAACATCGATGTGAGCATTTGCAGTGCTCAAGAAGGGTCTTCCCAATATAAGTGGTGTATTTATTGCTTCCTGTATGTCAAGCACAACAAAATCAACAGGAATAAAGAACTCTCTTATTTTTACCGGAATATTCTCGGTGATTCCTTTGGCGGCGAAGTGATTGGTCCGCGAGTTGAAGGCACATTGTTGTGGGTGTGAGTTTAGAGTAGTTGAGTTTGTCGAAGACGTCTTGGGCATAACACTCACGCTGGCACCAAGATCGCATAGTGCATGTTCAAACACTTGATCTCCAATTGAGCACTCAATAGTGGGGCGTCCTGGGTCTTGTTTCTTGATTGGTGATGTGTTCAGGATAGCTGCACTACACTCTTCTGTGAGCTTGATAACTTCGGTGGTGGGCAGTGGCCTTTTATTATTTAGAATGTCTCTGAGGTATCTTGCATATGTCGGCACTTGTAGGGCATCTAGCAGAGGCACATTAATATATAAGTGACGTATAACCTCCACAAATTTCCCAAACTGCTCATCCATCCTTTCTTTTCTTTGTCGATGAAATGGTAAGAAGTTGGTGTCATTATAATTACGCTAAGGCTCTTGCTCTAATGGTGGCACGACTTCTTCTACTTCATTGTTGTTTCTCTCCGTAGGTGCTGCTGGTGATGCCTGTACTCTTACTGCCCTTCTAGGATGTGTTCCTTCAAGATATGGGGGATCTTGAGTACTCTTGCCTCCTCTTGTAGTGATTGCATTGATTTGTTCAGAGCTGACGGCAATAGGCAAGGCAGTAGCCAACTTTTCTACTTGTGATTCAATCTTTCGGTTATAGCTCAGTTGATCCTTTATGGCAGAAGAAAAACTCTCCATCTTACGATTCATACTCTCTATGATTTTCTCATTAGAAGCTAGCCTTTGTGATAGCTCTTCATTGACCTTTGGCTGCTGTCTGATCACATTCCACAAGGATGGTTGTTTGACCTGATCCATTCCTTGGGTGTTGCCCATAATGCTTAGATCCTCTGGCGAATCAGGGAAGTATGTGATTCCTAAATATCCTTTAGTTCTTGCTTGAGAATCCATAGTATCCTGAATAGCCTGACGATCCTTCTTGTAGTTATCTCGCCGTTCGAGCCAGTCTAATAACACATCCATCTTGGCTGAGACTGCACTCAACTCTTCAATGTCAGCTTCTTCACTCATCTTGCAGTGCAGAGCATCGTCCAACGACTAGCCTTGATTAGAGGCTATCGTCTCCATGAGTGACTTGGCCTTCTTGATAGTGAGTGACAAGAACGTTCCCCCTGCAGTAGCATCTAGTTGCCCTTGTGCTCCTTTGGATAATCCATGATAAAAGCTCTATTCCATGATGGGGACAATCTGATATATAGTCCTGAAAGCGTTTCCATGCCTCTGGAGTAGGTTCATCTTTCTGCTATTGGAAGCCAGTAATCTTTTCTCTTAAGGCACTGATCTTGCCTGAAGGGAAGAATCTCTCTAGAAAGACCTTCGAACAATCTGCCCATGTCTTGATGTTTTCTTGATTTGCATAGAACCACTGCTTCGCTTTCCCAGTTAACGAGAACAGGAATAAATGAAGAAGTATGATGTCTTGAGCGACGTTCTTGATGATGAGTGTGCTACCAATCTCTAGAAAATTCTGAAGATGAGCACTAGCATCTTCACTGATCTTTCCACTGAATGGAGTTGCTTGCACCATGTTAATGAGACTTGGCTTGAGATCAAACTCAAGATTGTTGATTGGAAGTGTTGGTCCAAGACGAATGTCCTTCGTGTTTCGGAGCGTAGAACTCGCAGAGTCTTGTCGACCATGGCTCAGAAACTGGTGTGAAACAAACTCTTGATTGGTTTGATTGAAATTAATGAAAGATGATGATGAATCAAGACCAATCCTACAATACCCTGTATATGATATAGACAAAGACAAATAAGGGTAAGCCTGCTTAAGCAGAGGTACCTAGTCATGGTTCCATCTATAAGTATGCAATTGATCAATATCTCTTTATAGCTTAGCCTTTCCCCGGCAACGGTGCCAAAAATGCTTGTTGACACCTCTTAAGCCACCATGCATTTTATCGAGGGTCAAAACCACGGCCCTCTAAGGACCGGAATAAAGCGACTTTCAAAAGCAAAAACACCTCGCCCGATCAAGGTCCTCGCGGCCCAGCCCGCGGCGCAAAGCCCAAAGCATTTCTGGCCCAGCCACAGCAATCAGCTAAGGCACGCAGGATAAAAACCACCGCCAGGTGATCGACTCCCCGGGCAAGCTCCGATTCGCCCGACCCCTACCAATCGCGGGGGGGGGGGGTCGGCGTCCGACCCCGTCCCAGCAAACAGAGCCAGGACACGTCGCGCAGATTCCTGCCAAGTCGGTAATCGCGCCGCACAGTTCCGTAGCGGTCACGGGGTGCACCGTATCCCGTTCGGTAGTAGGAGGCGGGTCCGCCAAGTAACCCCAGGGCATTCCGTTGCTCCCACGCCCCCAATCTGACAGGAGCGGTGCTGACCCCTGTACTGACCTGGTACGTATGGGAGCCCCGTGTATGCATTCCCGTTGGAAGCGCTGGCTCCCGTACCACACCAAGACAGTTCGACCCAACTGATACGGACAAAGGGGCGCCGCTCGTACCGACACCATGGCTAAAGCACCGGACGACGACCGAGCCCAGACACGTTCTGCAGAGCAAATCAGGCGCATCAGGAATCAACCCTGCACGCCTGGCGACTCCACGGCTGGCTCCCTATAGGCCAGCATTTGACCTGAGAGTACTTACAGTCTACTAAACCGTACAACCCCGTTCGGGCATAGCCCTGCTTACCTAAAAGGACTACAAGGCCAAGAGGAGGGACCATGACGTCACTCTGATTGCCCGGCGCCTCGCGGAATATCCCAACCCTTGCAGGCCACGCCTCCATGTTTACTACACGCGCATGCCCTCTGTGAGCCTCACCTTGAACTATAAAAGGGAGGACTTGGGCCCCTGAGCACGCGTGTCCATCACCCGATTCACACTACATACACAACACAACCACCACAAACCTAATTTCCTACTCCAAGACTTGGGAGTCTATCCCTCTCTCGACCCCTCTTGTACTGCCCCATACAAGCTCCTGAGTAACACGACTCCACTCCCACTGGACGTAGGGTAAATTGCCCGAACCAGTATACATCATCGTGTCCACTTGGGAAACCATCTCGAGGATAAGTGTGCTCTCTTTCGGTTACTCGTTGGTGTCCATTCTCAGCACCGACAGTTGGCGCGCCAGGTAGGGGGGCAAGCGCACTTCTACAATTCCACCAACCTTGAGATGGCCATGCACCGTCTCAACCTCGTTCTCGGCACCCGAATCCGTTTCTGGGAGCTGGATTTTGTCGTTAGGGAGGACGGCGTGACTTGGTTGGCTCCCGAGCCGCAAGTCGTTCTCCCTAACGCCAACGGTGTCACCCCTGCACCGATGCAGGAACCACGGGCGGACGGCGCGAGCCGCAGGCCGACCCCCGACGCGATCGACGACCTCGCGGTTGCCATGGGCAGTGTGAGTCTCCGGCCGACGACGCCGCCGGCAGACCACGGGCCCGAGCGACCGTGGCGCCATCCCCGACCATGGCACCGGATGCACGTCGGGGCCCTCGATGTCGTGGCGACATCATCAGGCTGCGGACGCGTACGAGAGCTCACGGAGCTGGATCGACAGCTCTTGCCCTATCTAGGGCCCTACCCCAGCTTCGAGGAGATTTCTCTGCTCTCGTACTGGTACGAGGCCATTATGGAGTACCTCACGGGGGGAGATCCGATCCCTCGGACGGTCCTTATTCAACAGGCGTCCGAGTCGGCTCCGTTTGGGTACCACAACGCCATAACCACTATGGCGCACCTCATCCTGAGGGGGATCACGCCGACCCCTGAGGACGTAGAGCTCGTGGCGGCAGCCGGGCCACTCGTCGAGCCCATCTTCATGCCGGACTCCGACGAGTATCCGACAAATGTCGACGATGTGGTGGCGAACGGGCCCTACGCCGGGCCTATGTTCATGCTGCATCTCGACGGCTACACCGACTCGGCGACAACGATAGCTCCGGCTTCGACCCGTTCCGGGCGTGTTTCATGGCGGAAACTCCCGAGGGCCGGGTCGACGATGTTGCCCCTGAGGAGGAAGGCATGCTCAACCCAGCTCTCGAGAGAACGCCATCGCCGCGACGATCGCACACTCCACCGACCTCGCATTCCGGCAGCTCCGACGAGCAATGGGCGGCCGATGCGCAACGCCGACCTCGGACGGCGAAGCGACGCAAGGCCGACCGCGACCCGAAAGCACCATCGAGGGAGACGCCTCCCCACCTCACCGTCGAGCCGGGCGAGCACGAGGCATGGCCCGTGACGCCCAAATGGGCCGGATTCTCGAGGACAGCGCGGTCCTCCACTCTTCATGCGCGTGAGCGAAGCGCCGCGGGCGGGCGGCGGCTCGCTCTAGCAGCTACCACCCTCGACGACACCCGCTAAGTGGAGAACTCAGCGGGAAATTCGGGCAGCTCTTTGGATCGCCGCCACGCCGCAGCGGAAAGCTCGCGATCGCGGCGCAACGAGAAGCATCCCGAAGCCGCCAGACGGCGGACGGCCGCCGAGACCGGGAGCCATCCGTGCACCAACCAGCTCTGGGTGCCCTCGGGAGAGCCTACCACCGTGCAGAACGCTGGTCGGACCTGGCCCGGGGATGCTCGAGTCATCTCAACGCCTGAAAGCACGGGAGGTACAGCCAGCGCCGAGGGGGGCGCCGACCCCGAGGAAGACGAGGGCGGAGCCCGCCACCCCTCGGCCACCGGGCGTCGGGCGACACATCCTTCGCATCCTTTCCCGCGCGGCGCTTCCGTGCGCCGACCACCATCACCAAGTACTGCAGGGAGACGAACCCCGGCACGTGGCTGGAAGACTACCGCCTTGCATGCGAGGCGGGGGGAGCCGACCACGAGTACTTCATCATACGAAACCTCCCTCTGTATCTGGCCGACTCTGCGTGAACTTGGCTAGAACACCTCCCCGAGGGGTGTATAAACAGTTGGGCTGACCTCGTCGACATTTTCGTTGTCAACTTCCAGGGCACGTATTCGTGCCCTGGGAACCCCTGGGACTTGTGTAGCTGCCGGCAGAAGCCGGACGAGTCCCTTCGCGACTACATCAAGCGCTTCTCCAAGCAGTGCACAAGCCTCTCTCACGTCACCGACGCCGACGTAATCGGGGCCTTCGTCTCCGGCACATCCTGCAAGACCTTGGTGCACGAGCTGGGTAGTCGCTCACCTCGTACCACCAAGGAACTCCTCGACGTGGCAACCAGCTTTGCGTCAGGGGAGGACGCGGTGGGTGCAATCTTCAACTCCCGTGGTAAGGCCAAGCGAGAGGAGGAGGCCAACGACGACCCCTCCGACCGCAAAGGCCAGAAGAAAAAGAAGGGCCGCAAAGGACGTCGGCAAAACGACAGCGAGCTCGTTGCCGCAGTCGACACCAAGGGGAAGAAGAAGGCGCCGGCGAAACCACCAACCGACTACTTCGAGAAGAAGCTAGACCAGCCGTGCCCTCATCATGAGGGTGTGGTAAAGCACACTCTCCGCGAGTGTCGCCTCATCCCCAAGTTCTTTGGGGGAGAAAAGGGCAAGCCGGAGGCGAAGCGGAAGGCCGGCTCACCCTCCCAGAATGATGAACAGGGAGAGGAGGAGTCCGGATATCCCCACGTCACCGACTGTCTCATGATCTTCGGAGGACCGGACTACTACGCCACTAGGCGACAGCGCAAGCTCGAGCAGCGCATGGTCTGCCAAGTCGAAGCGATCGTGCCCGCACCGTCCAAGTGGGCGAAGCATCCCATTACCTTCGACCAGTCCGATCACCCGGAATACGTGCCGAACCCGGGGCGGTACCCCCTCGTCGTCCACCCTATCATCGGCACCAAGCGCCTCACCAAGGTGCTGATGGACGGGGGAAGTGGCCTCAACATCATCTACCAGACCACCATCGACGCCATGGGGGTCAACCGTGCCAAGATCTGCCCTGGAGGAGCGCCGTTCCATGGAGTTGTGCCCGGACAGCGCGCCGTGCCGGTCGGGCAGATCGACCTGCCCGTCACGTTCGAGACTCACACTAATTTTCGCACTGAGGTGTTGACATTTCAGGTGGTGAACTTTCCTGGCTCTTACCATGTAGTGTTGGGTCGGCCGTGCTACGCCAAGTTCATGGCCGTCCCAAACTACACCTACCTCAAGCTCAAGATGCCGGGCCCACGTGGGATCATCACCGTGCACTCGTCGGTGCAGCACGCGTACCTGTGCGACATCGAAAGCAAAGGCGACGTTTTTGAGTCGGTGCTGAACTCCCACGAGCTGTACATCATCAACACCCTCGCCGGGCGACGACCAGGACATGCCGGACGTCCCGAAGGCCACCGCGTCTTTCACGCCCGGCGGGGACACCAAGCTCGTGCCCCTCGACCCAAAGCAGCTCCGACAAAGCATGGCGGTGCGGATCGGCACCGGCTCGACCCCAAATAGGAAGACGCGCTGTCGACTTCCTCCGCCTTGAACCGAAGCATTTTTCGCGTCGAGGCCCTCGGATATGCCCGGCATTCCGAGGGATGTCGCCGAGCACGCCTTATGGGTCAAGCCCGACTCCAAGCCGGTGAAACAACGCCTGCGCCGCTTTGATGAGGTAAAGCGTAGAGTAATTGGTGAGAAGGTTAAAAACTGTTAGTCGCTGGGTTCATTAAGGAAGTGTATCATCCGTAATGGTTAGCTAATCCCGTCATTGTTCGAAAAGAAAGGCGAGAAATGGAGAATGTGTGTTGACTATACCGGTCTAAACAAGGCATGCCCTAAGGATCCATTTCCTTTGCCGCGCATAGATCAGGATGCTGACTCCACCTCTGGGTGCGAGACCCTATGCTTCCTTGATGCCTATTCTGGTTACCACCAGATCAAGATGCGTGAATCCGATCAACACGCTACTTCATTCATCACCCCGTTCGGTTCGTACTGCTACGTGACCATGCCATTCGGGCTTAAGAACGCGGGCGCAACCTTCCAGCGTTGCATGGTGAAAGTCTTCGGCAAACTTATCGGAGAAACCGTCGAGGTTTATGTGGACGACATCGTTGTCAAGTCCAAACAGACCGGCAATCTCGTGGCCGATCTGGAGCTAGCCTTTGCTCGGCTCAATGAAAAGCACATCAAACTCAACCCTGAGAAATGCATTTTTAGGGTGCCTAGAGGGATGTTGCTGGGGTTTATCGTTTCGCAACGAGGCATCGAAGCCAACCCCGATAAAATTAAGGCCATCACCGAGATGAAGCCTATTCGGGACCTCAAGGGGTTGCAGCATATCACGGGGTGCCTCGCCGCACTCAGTCGGTTTATATCACGCCTAGGTGAACGGGTCCGCCCTGCATCGACTCCTCAAAAAAGCCGACCAGTTCACGTGGACCGATGAAGCTCAAGAGGCGCTAGGTAAGCTCAAGGAACTGTTGACCAGTCCCCCGATCCTTACTCCGCCCACGAAGGAGGAGCCTTTGCTTCTCTACATCGCTGCAACCACCCAGGTGGTAAGCACTGCGTTTGTCGTAGAGCGAAGCGAAGAGGGACGCACTCTGAAAGTGCAGCGCCCAGTCTATTTCATTAGCGAAGTCTTGTCCGACACCAAAACACGTTATCCGCAGATCCAAAAGTTGGCATATGCCCTCCTCATCACAAAGAGGAAGCTAAAGCACTACTTCGAGGCACACCCCGTCACCGTGGTATCGACCTTTCCTCTAGGAGAGGTCATTCAGAACCCTGAAGCCACGGGTCGGATAGCTAAGTGGGCGCCGAGCTAATGGGTTACGAGATTACCTACGCGGCTCGCACGGCGATCAAGTCGCAGGTTCTCGCCGATTTTGTCGCGGAATGGACTGAGGTCCAGCTAGCCCGGCTCCTATTCAGCACGAATGCTGGAAGCTCTTCTTTGACAGCTCGCTGATGAAAAGCGGTGCCAGAGCCGGTCTAGTGTTCATCTCTCCTCTCGGGGTTAGGATGAAGTATGCTCTACGACTTCACTTCAAAGCCTCTAACAACGTCGCTGAGTATGAGGCTCTAGTCAACGGCTTGCGCATAGCCAAAGAACTTGGCATAAAACGCCTCGAGATCCGAGGCGACTCGCAGCTTGTCGTTGATCAGGTCATGAAGGAGTCGAGCTGTCACGACCCCAAAATGGCAGCATACTGCCAAGAGGTACGTAAACTCGAAGAGTGCTTCGACGGCCTAGAGCTAAGCCACGTCCTTCGACGGGACAACGAAGAGGCAGACGCTCTGGCCAAAATAGCCTTGAATCGGGACCATATTCCCAGCGGAATATTCGCCAGGGATCTCGCCCAGCCCTCGGTGAAAGTCGGAAAGAAAGGAACTGACCCCACCTCCGACCCTGAGATGGCTCGATCGACCCCGCAGGCAAACCCTGCCTCTTCCGACCCTAGAGCGGTTCGCCCGACCCCTGGGGACGACCCCTCCTCTGAGCCTACCGTTTTCATAGTCACGGGAGCAGAGGAGGGGTCAGCCTCTTCAGACCCCGAGCCTGAGGAAGACTAGAGGATGCCGTATCTCAACTGCCTCGTTCGAGAAATCTTGCCCGCAGGAAGGACGAAAGCTCGACGGCTAGCCCGCCGAGCCAAGTCATTCGTCATCATCGATGGTGAGCTATATAAAAAGGGGCACTCGGGTGTCCTTCATCGATGCATTCCCGTTGCTCACGGGCGTGCCCTGCTGGAGGATATCCACGCAGGCATCTGTGGACATCACGCCGCGCCACGGACGATCGTGGCCAAGGCCTATCGCCAAGGTTTCTACTGGCTCACAGCGGTGGCGGACGCAACGAAAATCGTCCGGTCCTGTGAAGGATGTCAGTACTATGCCAAGCGCACACATTTGCCGGCACAAGCCCTGCAGACGATTCCCCTCACGTGGCCGTTCACGGTCTGGGGCCTGAATCTAGTAGGGCCCCTCCTCAAGGCACCCGGGGGCTTCACTCACGTTCTGGTCGCGATTGATAAGTTCACAAAGTGGATCGAGGCTCGACCCCTTACCACCATCAAGTCCGACCAGAGTGTATTATTTTTCACCGACATCATTTATCGCTTTGGTGTACCCAACTCAATCATCACGGACAACGGCACGCAGTTCACTGGGAAGAAGTTCACGGTGTTTTGTGATGAATTCAACATCCGTGTCGATTGGGTGTCATCGCGCATCCTCGCACTAACGGGGGCAGGTCGAGCGGGCAAACGGCATGATCCTCCAGGGCTTGAAGTCTCGGATCTTCAATCGACTCAATCAGTATGGCCGACTATGGCTCACTGAGCTCCCAGAAGCGCTGTGGAGTCTGAGAACGACCCCGAGCAGAGCGACCGGGCATACCCCTTTTTACATGGTCTACAGGGCAGAAGCTGTCCTGCCTACCGACCTGGAATATGGGGCCCCGAGGGTCAGGGCTTACATAGAGCCAGTAAACCAGACCTACCTGGAAGATGCCATGGACCAGCTCGATGAGGCCCGCGACGTCGCGCTGCTTCATTCTGCTAAGTACCTACAGTCCCGACGCCGGCACCACGCTCGGCGGGTGCGAGGCCGTGCGTTTAATGTTGGAGACCTTGTCTTACGTGTGCGGCAGGACACCAAAGGGCGTCACAAGCTGATGCCACCATGGGAGGGACCCTTCACCATTGCCGAGGTTCTCCGACCCGGGGCGTACAAGCTAAAGGATGACAAGGGGCAAATCGTCAAAAACGCCTGGAACATCGAGCAGTTACGTCACTTCTATCCTTAAGAGTTTTTTTCTCTCTTCCTCTTCGATTCGTATTATGTACTTCGCTATGTACCTGTACCTTTTCTCACTATCAATTAGTTGAGCATGTTTAATATGAGAAACTCCCTTCCATAAAACAACATCTCGACCCCTAGGGTTGGTGTTTGCTTTTCTCTAATTAAAATCTAAAGAGGCGAAATTGTCCGGTTCCGGGACACGCTCCGGTCCTCTTGCTGGAAGGATTGTGTATAGGAAAGGAGGTGGTCCTAGCACCTGATAACGTCTTGGCTGCTTTGTCTAACGCCCCGGTGGCTCATGACACAGTCAGGTGAGGGTCGGCTAGCCATCTCTGACCCCAACACGGCCTCTAAGTAAAGAGTATCGCTGCATGAGAACTAGCCGGTTTACCCCGTCCCTAGTTTAGGAAAAAGATCTTAAAGGCCGGGAGTCGCTAATTTTGGTCGCCCAAGTGAAATAACTTTCCACCGGGCATGGCATGCCACCCGGCGGGTGTCCGAATGCGAAAATATCTCGATCTTTCTAAGAAATTTTTTCATCTAAAAAAGGGAATAGTTCGAAACCAAAAATGAAGACAGGTAAATTACGATCATAACACATAACTGACAATAAAGTCTTTGGGCATCGAGAAGCCCGCAACCAAAAAACAAGTAAACGTTTTTTATTCCCGCTGAGGGAGCACCAGGTTTGCCAGACGGTCAGCAAGAGCGCTAGCACTGTTCGCCACCAGCACACGGAAGGCCTCGACGCCGGCTTCGGAAGTCACCCCGAAATATCCCTCGCTGACGCCGTCAAAGTTGAAGCTCTCCTCGTAGTGAGAGCGGGTGATGGCGAACGCCTCCCGGATCCCAGTCTGAAGAGCATCGCGCTCCAGATAACCAACCCGTTGGGGCAACAGGGATAACCACGCGGTGAGGGAGCCGCTGTCGGGCGTGGTCGACACCGAGGCCGTCGAGGATGCGCTTCGGCGGCGATGCGCGAACCCGGCGTTATACGCTGCTGCGGAGAAGTGGACGAAGCGCGGCGTAGTCACCTCCTCGGACATCAGCTGGGCCGCGTGCTCGGCGTCCGTCTTCTTGTCTCTCGCGCTCAGCTCGCTCTTGAGAGCGGTGACCTCGTCCAGAAGCTTATTCCGCTTACCACGGATGCGGGTCTCGGGCCTTGGCGTCGCTTCGCGCTCGGGGCGGAGGCGCTACGCCTCGAGACGCTCTGCTCCGGATCTGCTCCGTCCGTCGGGCCGATCACGTTGGTTGCTCGGCCTCCCCGAGCAACTCTCGGGCGTGGGCGTTGCGCTGCTCAAGCTCCTCTGGACGCGCCTCGCCTCCGCATCGTCCACCTCTTGCCAGCGCAGGAGGCTCATATACTTCTCCTTCACTTCCTTGATGTCGTCGTCGGCGTCCTTCAGACGGGCGCGAAGGTCCCTAATCGTCTCCATCGCCTCCTCCCACCGAGGATGCCGCTCGTACCGGAGGCGAGACTTCACCCGCCCATCGCGGCCTTTGCTGTCCATATGGCAACATCGGGGTAAGTCACCGATCTCATCATCTGTGAAAATAGGAGGGGGCGCGAACTGGAAGTACCTGGTAAAGAGAGGCCGTTTGCCCCATCCAGCGACATCATGGCAATGGCGTCACGGGTTCATAGCCGCCATCGCCCGACTCGAAAGGAGGAAAGAACCTCCCGCTCGGCACGGTCATCAACCACCAGAGGCTTCGATGCCGGGTCGTGCGGGTCGGGGAACTCGAGCCGGGACTCCCCCCAGAAATGGTTTGGAGCCCCGACACCGCTTGTCAGCGACCCGCTCGCGTTGCACCTGAGGGGCGGGCTGGAGGTCCACAAGCCGCGGAAGAGCAGGGGAGGCCTGGGCGGCATCGGGCCGTGTGCCCTATCCCTCCCCAAAGCCGGGAGCGAGGGCTCCTCCCCGACGCCGTTTCGGGCCCGACGCCCGGGGGGCTCAAGCCCTCGAGACCTCCCATCCTGCGAGCCTGCGCGTCGGGAGGCGACTCCTCCTCCCCCCCCGACACGGTGCGGTGGCCCGGCGATCCCTCTTGGGGAGGGCGGCGTCGTCGTGGGAGCAAGGCCCCCACCCGAAGATAGGGTCCCGCTCGCAGTACCGACCGCCTCCTGTTGCTTCCTCAGCGCCTTCAAAGGCGCAAGCGTGAGGCGCCCAGGGGTCTGGATTTGACTGCGGCAGAACAGGAGGGGTCGAGGTCAGAAAAGCAAGGCTAATATGTTTCAAGCGATAACCAAAGACGTACCTCTGGGGTACGGAGCGCAGCATCTTCGAGGCTGGCTCCACCGACGATGACTCTGCGGTATCCGGGCAGGGGCGTTTCCCCTTGCCCCGGACGTCTTGCTGGGGCACCGGTCCCGAGCCCGCCTCGCTAGAAGCATGGACCGTTGCCACACCCTCGGCGCCCTCGGCGGCAGACGGGGCCACAGGGAGAGGGTTGGACCGAGTCGGTCCAACATCCCCGGTGGAAAGGGGGTCGATGCCAGCGGGGTCGGAATGAGCCGACTCCTGTCCACCCGCGGCCGCTGCCTGACTCAGCGGCTCTAGGGTCGCACCCTGGGACCCAATCACGAGCACAGCCCCCACCGTGTGGGCCATCTCGTCCAAACTCTGGGAGCCATGCTCGGCATGCTCCCCCTCATCCATCCCGCCCTCCTCGACGAGGATGGGATTCCTCGAGCAGCCCGCCGCGCTGCTTTCGCCTCCCAGGGAGGGGTCGACGAAGCCCTGACCGGACCCATTAGAGCGGACGCTGAGCTCCTCCTCCTCTGTGTCAGAGAGGGGAGTCAAGTCGCGTTCCTCGCGAAGACGGTTTTCTGCCCGCCTCGCCTTCCTCCTCTCCTTCTTGGCATGACGAGCTTCGGAGGCGGCCACGTTCGCCGCTCGCTGAGCCGCCGTGCGGGGGAGGGGGCACCGGATTTTCCTTCAAAGGCAGACTCGGGGGCTGGTGTGGTAGAAATACGTCAGAAATGGCTCTAGGAGAAAGGAAAGGACAAATCTAAAACAAGCAAATACTCACGAATGTCACGGCGTCGACGTCCGGCCTCATCGGGGGCTGGCCCGGCACGGGTGATACCAGGGGTACCGGTGTGCCGGCGGAGTTCTTCAGTGCCGCCAGCAGGTTTCGGAGTCGACGGGTGGCAGCGGCGGCCGAGAACGGCCCTCCCCCGAGCACCGTGCTCGGGGTCGGAGCCGGCCGCCATCCCCCCGGCGGGAGGCGGCGCGACATCGGGCGGTGCCACCCCCACGCCGGAGCAGGCGGCCCACAATGCCGGACCCGGTCGGGCCCTCATCCCGCCAGGATCCCGATGGCCTCCGTGTGGTGCTTGAGCTTCTCAATCTCCTTCGAATTCACCCCGACGCGCCATTTTTTCGGGCGCTCAGGGAACGACACGTCGGAGAAATCGGGGAGCGGCGCCGTCTCCGAGTTCTTGAGGTAGAACCACCCGGAGTGCCACCCTTGGTTCGATGTGGACGTCTTCACATCCACATAAAAAGCTTAGCGCTCCCCACGGGGAGCGAGGCCGGCGCACCCCGCGGGGAGATCATACTCCGGCGCGTCGTCCTTCGCCCACCGCTTCACCAGCTGCGCGGAGAAGAACTTCCACAGCCCGTAGTGCGGCAGGATCCCCAGGTATCCCTCACACAGGGCGACGAACACCGCCATGTGCAGGATCCCATTGGGATTCAGATGGTGGAGCTCGACGCCATAGTGGTGCAGAATCCCGCGCACAAAATCGTGAACGGGGACGCCGAGCCCCCGCTCATGAAAGGCCACGAACGAGACGATGTACCCCATCGGCGGCCGAGGCGAGTCATCCTCCAGCGGAAGGATCCACTCCCTTGCCTCCGTCAAGGGCGGCAGAACGCCCTCCGCCACAAGGTGCTCCATCTCCGACGCCGTCAGGTTGCTGCGCGGCCACGGGAGCACACCACCACTCGCCATCGAGGTGAGAAGTGGGACGCAAAAAGGCAAGAACGCGGGCGGCGGCGGCGGCGGCGGAGGAAACAAGCAAGGCAGAAAGAGGGCTCGGGGCTTTTAAAGGCCGCAGAAAAAGATGCACAAAGTGCGACTAAGGAAAGCCCTCTTCCTTTCTCTCAACGCCTTAAAACAAGAACAAACCGCTCGTTGCGCTGCTGCTCGGGAACGGGCGACGTGCCCGGCCCCGCGAGGACTGAGAGATAAGCACGCGCCGCCCCTCGAGCGCATTAACTCCGCTTCCCGGGCGTGCGGCCTCGGCCCGCAGGCCTTGGCCGGTTCCGGCCCCGCCCCATCAAAGCCATAGTGGCGCCCATCCCGGAGTGACCCCTCGGGGAGCCTCGGGTCCCGCGTTGACTGCAGAGGGGGCGGGGCGGCGCGCCTACGAAACTAGCCTACATAAAGGGGTGATCATGAAGCCGGGGTCGGCCAGAATGATGTGACGCCTTTGTCCGTTTCCAGACCCTCGACGGAGAAAACCCTAACCAAATACAGAGCTACGGTTCGCCGGAGAACAAGAAAACCCCAATGAGAGAGGGGTCCGCTCGGTCGATCGCTCCGGTGGCTCGAACACCACCCAGATCAAAAACAAAATATGAAACTTGACAGAAGAATGAGAGCGAGCATTCCTTCAAAGTCATGAATTACATGGTAAATCGCCTCGTAGGCGAATCTAAGACGCAAAAGCCGCATCAGCGGCGCTGTACAAAGGCCCACGGCGCGGCCACCCTAAGCCAGCGACAACCTCCGGCGCCAACATGGAGAGGATCATGAAGGCGCAGATGTCCACCTGTCCGGCGCAACCAGGTATATGTCCTCCAAGAAGACAATGGAGATAAACCCGGAGAACGTAGGACTGGTGGAGCGTCGCGGCGGAGCCACGCCGACCGGGAAGGCCCCACGGCGCCTGGCGCGTCGTGGATCACCTCCTCCGCTGTCACCATCACCGCGGCAAACATCGGCGGCGCTCGTGACGGGCGCGCACTGGTGCTCCAGTCCCCGAGGCGCCGCCCTGGGGGAGCTTCGATGTAGCCCCGAGGTCGACGCTGGGGAGCGGGTGGTGCGCTTATCGCTAACGGAGGCCGCCTGCCGGGTGGACGCCGTGGGACGTCACGCCGCGGACACGGCCGAGCACGCGGCTCACCCGCCCACCAAAGTTGGCGCCGGGGCCAGGACATAGGCCACAATGGCCTCGGCCGGCCGGGCGCATGACTTGGAGCTTCGGCCGTGAGCTCCGCCCGCGCGCTCGTCGACTCCTCCAGGTTGGCGCGCATCCTCCGCCTCCTCCTCCGGGTCGGGTCAGCGCGACCGACGAAGGCGGGCGCGGAGTTCCTCGGCGGTCTCCGGCCTTTCGCCCGGCCTCGGCGGCCCGGCCGGCCCCTTGGCGTCGCCCATTGCAGGGCAGCCCGTGGGAGAGGCATCACGCCAGAGATCACCCCGCAAGGATCAGCATCGGGCAAAGGATGAGAAAAACCCTCCTCCAATGCAAAGACTAAGATCGAAGAAAAACCCTCTTCTCCACCACCAGCATTGCACTCACCCCGGAATGCGGCAGCGTCCGCGCGGGGGCTCCTCCGATGAGCCCCCCTCCGCTGGGCGCTTCCCGCGATCCATTCTCCTCTCTCGCTCTCTCGTCGACGGCCGGTGACCGGAGGGAGAAGGAGAGAAGTACTAAAAGACTGGAGCGCGGAGAAAGATGAGGTGAGAATGACTGGATCTGTCCACGCACACCGCGCCCTCCTTAAATAGATGGCCGACGCCCGTGTGGATCTGAAAAACGCCTCTTGACGTTCCACGTCGCCCATCATTACGGCCGTGGTATCGTGCGCGGCGTGGAGGGAATCGAACCGCCGCGTCGAGCGTCCCGAGGCGGCACTAACCTGGGGCCACGAAGCCTCTCGACGCTCTCGCCTCGGGCGCCGAAAAGGGGCGTAAGTAAAGACTATAATGCCCTCGCAACGAAACAGAGAGTCGCATCCGTGCGATACGGCACTGTTCCACCTTCTATCACCAAATACAGCCACGACTACACGACTTTGGTTTCTGAGCCTCTGCACGAGTGTACCACTCCCCGCAAGGCTGGAACTACTACCGGAAATGGCCAAGGCGCACCCACCAAGGGAAGAAGGCGAATCACAACTACGCTTTACGAGCCTCCGCACGAGTATACCACTCCTGCCCGAGAAGGCACGGGTTACACCGGCGGGTGGCCGCGCGTACCCACTTGAAGGTAAAATACTCAGAAAACCGTCTGTGTTCCCCTTGGCAAAATAAGTCTAGCATGAAGAGGAACACCCAGTTCCACTCCATGCTCGGGGGCTACTGTCGAGGGTCAAAACCACGGCCCTCTAAGGACCGGAATAAAGCGACTTTCAAAAGCAAAAACACCTCGCCCGATCAATGTCCTCGCGGCCCAGCCCGCGGCGCAAAGCCCAAAGCATTTCTGGCCCAACCACAGCAATCAGCTAAGGCACGCGGGATAAAAACCACCGCCAGGGGATCGACTCCCCGGGCAAGCTCCGATTCGCCCGACCCCTACCCATCGGGGGGGGGCGAGTCCAAATCGCCCCAAAGAAAAGAGCGGGACACGCCGCGATTCCCGCCAAGTTAGGTAATCGCGCCCGCCGCACGCCCGTAGCGGTCACGAGGGTGCACCGTATCCTGTTCGGCAGTAGGAGGCGGGTCCGCCAAGTAACCCAAGGCATTCCGTTGCTCCCACGCCCCCAATCGGCGACAAGAGCGGTCCGACTGCATCGCCCCGGTGCGTATGGGAGCCCCGTGTATGCATTCCCGTTGGAAGCGCTGGCTCCCCACGACAGTTCGACCCAACCGATACGGACAAAGGGGCGCCGCTCGTACCGACACCATGGCTAAAGCACTGGACGACGACCGAGCCAAGACACGATCTGCAGAGCAAATCAGGGCGCATCGGGGAATCAACCCCGCACGCCCTGGCGACTCCCTAACCGGCTCCCCTATAGGCCAGCATTTGACCTGAGAGTACTTACAGTCTCTAAACCGTACAACCCCGTTCGGGCATAGCCCTGCTTACCTAAAAGCACATACAACGGCCGGCTCCATGACATCTGCTACAGTGCCCGCGGTGCCTCACGGAATATCCCAACCCTTGCAGGCCACGCCTCCATGTTTACTACACGCGTATGCCCTCTGTGAGCCTCACCTTGAACTATAAAAGGGAGGACTTGGTCCCCTGAGCACGCGTGTCCATCACCCGATTCACACTACATACACAACACAACCACCATGAACCTAATTTCCTACTCCGAGACTTGGGAGTCTATCCCTCTCTCGACCCCTCTTGTACTGCCCCATACAAGCTCCTGAGTAACACGACTCCACTCCCACTGGACGTAGGGTAAATTGCCCGAACCAGTATACATCATCGTGTCCACTTGGGAAACCATCTCGAGGATAAGTGTGCTCTCTTTCGGTTACTCGTTGGTGTCCATTCTCAGCACCGACACATTTACACTGGGTTGTCATCCCCAGCAGCGACATAAGAGGTGTGGTATTAAATCATGCAGCTATCTTAAATATAAATGAGTATCCGCAAGCGCACAAATAAAATACCATTGTAGCATTTTATTGGGAGTGAACCCAATTGTCAAATTTATTTAATCCCATAGGAAAGGACAGCTAGAGAATATTGATGTGTATACATACTTAGATAGGATCCACATGACAAGGACATACTTATACAGGGGTAAGCCACATAGATATATATGATAAGTGTAGGGCAATGATAAATCACTCAGAGATAGAATTAGAAACTCTCTAATGTAGCAAGGCATAAACAGAAGATTAGTTAAGAGATTGAATTCCTATGTAGTGTCAGAATTACTAAGTCTTTGCATCTACTCTAGCATGTTACTTTCATCTATAGTATTTGTTGGTATCTGCTAAAGCCTACTGAATAATTCCGCAAGCGCACGGATACGTTGTAGCACTTCACCGGATAAGTATACCCAGTTTTAATATCGAACCCAAAGGAAGATGTGTGAGGATCTTCTAAACTACACTTAACCAACTGAGTAGCAAACAAGGCTGTAGAAGGTAGGGATATAGAGGGGACAACTAGGGCTTCTAGTTCAGGCTCAAGCAAATTATGATTAAAATGTTTCACTAGGGAGTTGGATAGGATAAGCACAGATAGAACTATACTTAACTACCAACTATTCTCCTGCTAGGCCTACTGACGGGATAGTGGAATAAGTAAGATTTAACAGAGCTATAAGTCACCTCCGCGAGCTACCACCAAATCCGGACAATAGGGTACATCTACGAGCAACGGAGTCTAAGCACCACGCTTACACTATGAATACTACTCTAACCCAAGAGCTACAAGGATTAAAGTACTCAAAAGAGTCGTAAACTAGCAAAACAGAATAAACAATGTTACTTACTTGAACACAGAAGTTGACTCCAAAGTAGTCTCAGATACAAGCCGTAGAGGTAGCACCGACAGGCCGATACTCCTCTAAAACTTTCTCTTTAAACTCTATTTCTCTCCCTCTGAAGAACTAGCTTCTAGAGGTATAGAACTAGCTCTCTCTTGGAATGCTAACTCGAGAGGTCATCCATTCAAGGGACACCTCCGAGAATCCTAATTAGATTTTCTAGCTAAAGCTCTTCTCTTCTTCTCTTGGATTCTCCTCATGGGGGGTGTGCCTCTCCTTTTATAGCCCTGGCGAATCAACGTGAGCCCTCGGATCAAACCGACATTGGCAGACGGTGGAGATCGATCCTCAAAGGCGGTGGAGTAAACCGGGTGAACCGGGGCACGAACCGGGGTTGCCCCAGACCGACCGGTCCAGGGCCAGACCGGCGGGTCTGGCCTGGCCGCCCCCGGGCCCCTGGCTCGGTGTGGTGCCTTCTCGTCTCTTCTGGAATGTTCCAGTGTTGCCGTGGTGTCTATTCTGGCATTCTACGTTGCAGTGTAGCTCAAAAGTGTGTCTTTTCCGGCGTTTACCTGCAAAACCATTGATTCACCAAAACTCGTGGAATTCGTTAGTTAAAGCCCTACTCTAGGTAGATAGATTGGTTTTATATCATTTTGGAAGATTAGTTGACGGTTGGATTTGATCATTAAGGACCGTCAACAACACCCCCACACCTAGGCTTTTACTCGTCCTTGAGAAAAGGTTGGATCAGACATAGCTTAGGACAAAGAGATCAACATATGCTCATTCCTGGTGATTCCTGCAATGTGAGATTCAAAGTGTCTACCAAACAACTTTGAGAAGTTGAAAAGTAGAATAGTCAAACAGATTACCTTTATCTCGCTGCTAGGAACATTGGAGATTTTTGTAAGATTTTTGAAATAAATATGTAGCTTACCTGCTCCTCAATGTGGTACTCTCAAATCACTCATTATATGTGGTATTTATGGATCTCACTTAGGCATGAATGAGTGATGCCCTTCCTTGCAACCTACCTCTAATAGGCTTATGTGGAGTTTGAAGGTTTGGCAAGGAATAGCATACTTACCTTACACGTTACCGAGCCAGCGTAAGAGTCCCAAGGAGAGAAGTGTCATACTCTTAGATCAAGATGTGCATGTGTGTGGAATATATGGTGGCTATCTTGTTCTACTTATGCTCACACTCTTGAAGGATATATCTCTTCTTGCTTGAATTGGAGTGCTTGGAGACAATGGGCTATCTTGAATTTTTCTTTTCTCTTTTTTTTAGAGAGCCAGGCATCTTGTGCCTTTTGTTCTTTTTAACATTTGGACCCTTGTCTATTTTTTCTCATTTTTTCTAACTCTCCTTTTCTTTTGCATAGCCCATGTCATCCTGCACAAAAACTTTATGCAAGACGGAGATTCTGATACTGTTAGAGCATAGATGAACATAATCCTACCAAAATCTTTTTGGGTGCGTACTCCCAGTGTAAGAGCAGCACATTTTCTATGTGGGTGGAAAAAGCTTTGCCTACCCCCAGTGTAGGAATAGTGCATATATGGAGTGTAAGTGGATCTTGATCTTGAGAGCATGATAAGTCTCTACAACACGGGTCTCAAAAGCTGACAGAGCTCAGTGTAAAATAAGTAACTTATGTGGCAAGTTATGATCATGTATGGCTCTATAGGCATTTTAAAACCACAGAGGAGTAGCTCAGCTATTGTTTTTGTGTTTTTGAAATAAATGCTCCAATAATCAGGCAGAGAAATTCAGGTTTTCATGTTTTACTATCTCATACTTGTCAACAACTTAAGAAGCATTGGGGCCCTATAAAGAGTTCCCAACAGCTGCAAGTGTACAGGAGATGAATTTATGTGATTCTTGCCTTAAGTTATGACTAAGCCACTCATCCTTGAGGTGTAACCATGATTCATTTAAGAATATTCAATTAAGCTCAATTGTCAATAAATGAGAGTGCTTTGGAGTGCGTATCTAGCTCCTGTAGATGTTCTTCTGTGTTCTTCATTGGTTGTCTCCCCCACACTTGTTTCCTATTTCCTTTTATGCACAACAAGGTGGAGACAAAAACAAAACATATATCTAGAGAGAGATGATGACTCTAAAACTTGATTCTTTATTATAAATGAGGCACATTTATTACACAATGAATGAATGAAGGAATTAACTAATTGAACTAATCAAACTAACTAATGAAATAATTAAGCAAACTAATGAATTGACTCTCACGTGTGCCTATACATCTCTATCTCTATTCCTTCTTTTCCAGCTCCTCAACCCTAGCCTTCAGCGCCTTATTCTTGAGACGCATCTCCTCCTGTTTTAGCTCTAGATTAGCTATGCGTTGCACAGCCGTGGTCAGGGTGTTGAGCACCTCTGACAGCGTACGGCCCTGCAGATCTATCCTAGTCTCTAGCGTGGCTAGGTTAAGTCGTGGCTGACGAGGGACTGGTGCGGCTCTAGCTTTCTTCTTCGGCGGCTCCGGGTTGGCTCTTGGTGGTGGATGAAACTTGACCTTGCTTGGATCCACCCGTACACCATCCAGAGTCACTCGCTCCTTCTCTGTGGTGTACTTCGCTCCAGTCACCACCCCAAACTTGGTGGTGACACCCAACAGCCTCTCCTCCTATTTTGCAGACAGTAACTTGGTGCCCTGGGGGAGAGAGATGCTAGGCTGATCGAGCGGGCAAGGCTTATCTCCGAGAAGCGGCCGAGGGGCTAGAGGCGCAATGGTCGGCCTCCTGATGGCTTGAGCGAAGTGCGCCTCCTCCAGTGGAGCTCCTTGAGGTCGAGCTCGGACGACCTCCTTCGATGGCACAGGGACGGTTGCCTTCGGTGGCACCACCGCCAGCTGCTTTGGCGGGATGATCGCCAGTGGGAGGACCTCCTCCAGCTCTTCGACGGTGTAGGGGAGGCTTGGGCTGGCCATTTGGTGGAAGATGGAGAGATTGGAGAGCTTCCTTGCTGGGGCTAAGAGAGGAGAGCTCTTGGGATGAGGGGAGAATGACCCCAGGGGCTTGTTTATATAGTCCTGGTTCCTTGGGGTAGGGGTCATTCCATCCTAATCTATCCCGAGCATCTATCGCGATAAGGCGGCGGCGGATATAGATCACGGCTGAATATTCAGAACCCTAACGGAACAAACTTCGCAATGAGAGGCGGCGGACCGCGAGGCGGCACCTAGGGAGACCGACCGGTCTGGGGTGGGACCGGCCGGTCCCACCCTGGCCCGGTTCTCGGTGCCCTTTCGCGGGGTGCATTCTCGGCCTATTTTCTCTCCAAATTTTCTCCCGTCGCGACCCGATTCGCGACGGGGTTTTATTTTTAATAAATTAGGGAAAAGTTAAGAAATAAATTTCATCCAATTTCTCAGGTGGTCTAGAAGGTTCTAGAAAAATTTTAAGACGTTGGCCATTTACCTTGAATAACGTACCTTCGTAGTTTTGAAGTGTCACTGCTCCATGTGATGACGAATTTACCACCATGAATGGTCCTTCCCATTTGCTTCGTAGCTTTCCATGTCTGAATAATCTCACCCTAGAGTTGAATAATAGCACCTTATCTCCAGGATTGAAGCTCTTCTTCTTGATTCGCTTATCATGCCACCTTTTAGTTCTCTCTTTATGGATCTTTGAGTTATGATATGCTTTTCTCGCCATTCATCTAGTTCTAAGAGTTGCATCTTTCTTTTTGTTCCAGCAGCCTCAAGATCCGTATTCCATTTCTTGATTGCCCAATGAGCTTTGAACTCGAGCTCTATTGGCAAATGGCAGGTCTTGCCGTAGACCAGCTGATAAGGTGACATGCCAAGAGGTGTCTTGTAGGCAGTTCAGTATGCCCATAGTGCGTCTGGTAGCTTCTCCTTCCAAGCGGTTCCCATCTCATTAACTGTCTTCTGTAGGATATTCTTGATTTTTGCTTATTGGAAGTCTCAGCTTGGCCACTTGTTTGAGGATGGTAAGGAGTAGCCACGTGATGTTGAATCCCTTGCTTCATTAAGTAGTTACGAAAGTCTTTGTCAATGAAGTGAGTTCCTCCATCACTAATCACCATTCTTGGAATACCGAATCTTAGAAATATTGTCTCCTGAAACATCTTCTTGGAATTTGTAGAATTGGCAGCTTTGCATGGCTGTGCTTCTACCCATTTTGAGACATAATCAACTGCCACTAGAATGTACTCATAGTTACCTGACTTCGGGAATGGTCCCATGTAATCGATTCCCCAGACATCAAAGAGCTCGATCTGAAGATTGTTGGTGAGGGGCATAGCATCTCTTGAGTTGTTATTGCCGTGCCTCTAACATGCTCCTCATCTTCGGATGAAGTTCTTGGTGTCTTCATACATGGTTGGCCAAAAGAATCCACTTTGCTAGATCTTTGCATGGGTTCGGAATGCGCCATAATGACCTCCATATGGTGATGAGTGACATTTTTCAATGATCTATAGTCCTTCCTTAGTGGGCACACATCTTCGGAGTAGTCGATCAGCACATACTCGGAAGAGATAAGGATCATCCCATATATGTAGACGACTTTCATAAATAAGCTTTCTCCTATCCGCTTACGGTGGTACATATCCCGCAACCATAAAATTGACAATATTCGCGTACCGGGGATCCGACCTGGAGATGGCGTCGAGCGTGTCGTCTCGAAGAGAATCATTGATTGGTAGTTCCTGCATATTCTTAAACTGCATTCTAGACAAGTGATCGGCAACTGGGTTTTCTACTCTCCTTTTATCTTTTATTTCTAAGTCAAATTCTTGGAGTAGCAAAATCCATCTTATGAGTCGGGGTTTAGCATCTTTCTTAGTGAGCAGGTATTTAAGAGCAGCATGATCAGTATAAACAATTACCTTTGCGCCTACTAAGTAAGATCTAAACTTGTCTATAGCAAAAACAACAGCTAGAAGCTCTTTTTCAGTAGTTGCATAATTAAGTTGAGGTCCTGTCAAAGTTTTGCTAGCATATGCGATTGCGTGATGTTTCTTTTCCTTAGTTTGTCCCAACACTGCCCCCACAAAGCATAATCACAATTGCATCACACATTAATTCAAAAGGTAGCGACCAATCAGGGGGTTGAATGATTGGTGCAGAGATGAGCGCTTTCTTAAGGGTTTCAAAAGCTTTTAAACAGGCATCATCAAATTCAAAGGGAGCATCCTTAGCTAGCAGGTTTGTTAGAGGTCTAGCAATATATGAAAAGTTATGTATGAACTGTCTATAAAAGCCTGCATGACCTAGGAAGCTTCGAATTCCCTTCACATTAACGGGAGGAGGTAGTTGTTCAATTACTACAATTTTAGCACTATCTACCTCTATCCCTCTCTCGGACACCAAATGTCCAAGTACTATTCCCTCTCTAACCATAAAATGACATTTTTCCCAATTAAGAACTAGGTGCTTTTCTTCACATCTTTGCAAAACCTTATCTAAGTTTTCAAGGCATTTATCAAAAGTTTTTCCATATCTAGAAAAGTCATCCATGAAAACTTCCATTATCACTTCAATCATATCGGAAAATATAGATATCATGCATCTTTGAAATGAAGCTGGAGCATTGCATAGTCCAAAAGACATTCTACGGTAAGCATAAGTTCCGTATGGACATGTGAATGTGGTTTTGCTTTGGTCATCGGGGTGGATTGGTATTTGATGATATCCACGAATACCCATTAAGGAAACAAAAGAAAGAATGATTCACCAATCTTTCCAACATCTCATCAATGAAGGGAAGTGGAAAATGATCTTTCTTTGTTGCCTTGTTTAGCTTTCGGTAATCAGTGTTGACGGTCCTTAATGCCTATTTTATACTATCAACTATTGCTCATTATAACATGATGTCAACCATAAAACATTGTTGTAGGGTTTGATTCTAACGAGTTCCACGAGTTGTGTGTTCTCACTTGTGTTGTAGGAGTATGCAATTTTCCATCAAATAAAAGTATCTCAAATAAGGAATTGGACTACACCATTACGACGGGCTCGTTGAGACGATCGAAACGGACACATCATTTGCTATATTCAGAGTCCGGAGTCAAAAGATATCAATTCTACACCGAAACCAACACTAGAAGACTCTAGAAGGCACCAGAAGACGACGAACCGAAGGTGGGGCCCACCTGCTACAGGGTGGGGCCACCCGGCCCCACCCCGGGGCCGGCCGGTGCCCTCCAGAGCCCATTCATCGCCCGCTTCGACGGACGACCTCCTACCACCTTAGGGTTTGCATCTCCACCATTGCCGAAGTCGAATTAGTCCCACATCGCCTGTCTAGAAGAGGTGGAGGCTTTTCTAGACTATAAATAAAGAGGTAGACCTTCCTCTCCAAGGGCACCACATTATTATGGAGATGTAGAGGCGTCCCTCGAATGGATGACCTCTGATCTCTAGAGAATTAGGGTTAGACTTTCCAATGTAGTAGATTAGTTCTAGTGAGAGTTAGGGAGAGCGGTGCTACGCCCGGGTTCCGGAGGAGTCGTTAGAGTTTTGGTATGTCTTTATATTTATTCTTGTAAGACTTATGCTTTAATATATTTTATCTTCTTTATTTACTTTTATGCCTAGTATTTAATTGGTTAGTATAGTTGTTATACTTTAGCATGGGATCTCCGTGCGTATTAGATGCTCTGGTTATAGATCGTGACTAGAGTAGTAATCTTTAGTGTAGACGTGGTGTCTAGGCTAGGGTTTACCTGAGGTTGCGCTCATCTCTTACGGTTAGTTGTGGTAGCCATCAGAGGTGACAGCTTTGTTGGTCTTCGTATTCCACCACGTCGGAGTTGGTGTTTCGTAGAGCTTTTGGCAGCCTTCCCCAACTACCTTCTTCCCAGTCTTATTCGAGAGTTGGAAAGGTACTGCTGCTCCAAAGTGTTATTGTGTGATTGCTTTATCTACCATGAATTAGTTATATAGAACCAAAGTAATATAGAAGTATTTAGGAACCTCGAGCTCTCCCGTTGTCCTCTCACTTTAGCTGTCGACTCTTTTATCATAGAATTCTCCTGTGTGTGTCATATATACATAATTCATATCATCTATTATTTACCCCCTACTTAATTGGTGTATTAAGTTAGTAGATACATGATGGTGAACTATCAATGTCTTTAACCAATGTTTCCAGTGGTAAAATATAAATAACGATACTGGAATACTCCGGTAAAATGCTACAATGGTTTTACGTGCGCTTGCGGAATCCTTCATAATTTAATTGTGCATAAGAAATACCAACAAGCATTTTTGGCGCCGTTGCTAGGGATAGGGATTTACCTCTATTTCTAGTAGCGACGTTAGAAATGTCAACAAGCATTTTTGGCGCCGTTGCCGGGGAAACAATTGGCATAAAGATTTTGATAGTGATCTTGATATCTGCTAATCTAGTATGTCGATAGCTTTAGAAGGATTACCCTCTGTTTTTGTTGAGTTGTGGAATAAGCGGAATATCAACTGTTTCAATCTTACGGCAAAATTCCACAATAACAAGACATAGGAGATATTGAAGAACTCAGGGTGCCTAAACATACATGATCCAGCAACAATGAAGCCCTGCCATCTCACAGGTATGTATAAACGTATATATTATTCTAACCATGTGTAGATTGGAAAAGTCATCATCACATTCAAAGTTCATCATATATGATGAACAAAGACATTTACACTACTCACAAATTCTATTGTGAGTCATGGTAAGTATGATTAAGAAAGGTGAGAAAGTCTTGCTCATAGATTTTAAATTTGATGAGTAGTTATCCGGTTGCATTCCTTTGCATGTTTACTTTAAAAATTCATACATCTAATCCATCTCATATCAAATCCATAACATGTTTAGTTTCTTCCACATATGCATGTCACTTGCATCTTTAATTGAAAAAAAAAACATTCTCACCATGCATGATCATGTTTTCATCTCTATTTGAGTATATCTCTATGTGCTTTCATGCTATCTTTGTTTGCTATAGTATGCTTTGGTTTGGAAGTACTGCGCATACTTTCATAGGCTTTTAAATTGAGCGTGGTGCTTAGGTCAAATAGCCTACCTTAATCAAATTAGACATGGAGTTTGGTTTGGTTATTGAACTAGAAATTATTGTAGTAGACATTAGATATTTTGTTGGACTAACCTCTACAGAAAACTCTCAAACTCAATTTAGGTAAGTCAAGAGATGCACTCACATCACGAGATGAATCAAGATATGTGATGAAGTCCAATAACTTTGCACAAAAGGAAGACACAGCTCATTCTCTATGGAAGAACTGTAAGTATTAAAGTTTATATATTTAATCCTTTGTTGCAAGTTACCTTTGCCTTGAACCATATTAAAGTGCAGCTACCAACAAAATTTGTTAAAAAAATCTATGCTAAAGTAATCCTAAAAGCCCATCCTTTCATTAGCATAGATGAAATCCGCATAAACTTTATGGACCATAACCCACATCTCAAACTTGTTGCAATCCTTCAGGTATATGTCTACTAACATTAATGCAGGAAAGAAAGAATAAATGTCGATCATGGTTCAAAGCAAAAAAGGAAGGAGAACAAGTGTATAGAAAAGACTAAGATGAAAAGAAATCAATGTAAGAACACTTCAACACCTTCTACACTTCACCATGATAGTGGACCAATCACCCTGCAAGACATAAGATGCATTTATCCAAGCTTCATGCAACTTTAAACTACATTCAACATCTTATACCATATTGCTAATTGTCTTGGTTATCTATATCTTATGTCATGCTTAATTTGCTAAAACTTAAAATAAATGAAATACTCTTTTTGGTTCACCTACATATTCTTGGTTCTATCTCTAGTCTTTTAAACTTTCTTACTCTATTATAAGTATGCTTTAGAATATTACTTAAACACTATAACATCAAAGCATATTTGTATAAGAATGTGGTTGTATATATAGACTATCCGCTCTTGTATAAAAATGTTCAAATCATATTAGGAGACTTCATAGAATCAAATCAAGGTTAGAAATATTCTTTAAAATTATATCCTCTCCTTAACCTTATTTGGAAAATTTGAAATAATGGTGAATCATTTAAATATGGGCTACAAATTAATCTTTAACTACTTGGCAAACACTATCCATACTTTAAATAAATAGTATATTCTTTCGGGTATGTGTTGTCTACTAATCCCTTGCAGAGAAAAAATAATGAGAGAAACAAAAGTCTAGAAGAGTGAGAAAGGAGTACAACATACGAGACAAGATGCTATTGATCAACTCAAGCTGCAAGGAAGGAAAAAGACCATTTAAACTCATCTATCCTTTACTACATGGTGTCATCATGCTCTAGTAATAAAGGTAACTTCTTAAAGGTAAGTGGTCATCATTTCCTCTTGATCGTGGAGTACACACCATAGCACTATTCTTTTGATCTCAATCTTAACCAAATGAGCTCAAATATGATATATCTTATTTTGGAAGATGATAGTCATCATGTTAATTTGATAACTTATAAAGATGAACAATCCTTCCATAGGTTAAGTAACTCTACTCTTGTATCTCATAAGCTTAAATGCTATATTTATACTTTTGATATTCTCACCTAAGATGTAAATGAACAATGTGAAAAGACATCAATCTTATTGTGCCTAAGGTTAGAACATGAATAAATTTCTAGTTCTGTTGGTGTTTTCCCACCAATAGAGCTCCTGCACTTGATCTCTACCTTGTCTTTATGAGCAGAACCCACTTCAAGCAAAGAGTGGGGAGATTCCCTAAATTCTACAAGTGGGAGTTCTAAACTAGTAACAAGGATGCACATAAGATTGGCTTTGAGATGCTAACAAAAAGAAAGGAAGAAGGTGGCACCACCATTGGAAACGCCACTAGTGGAGACACCACCTCAATCCTCATCCTTAGAAGCAAACTGAAGTACTCGATCAATGAACTACTGCAAGGAGGAGTCCAGTTCGGAGGACTCAAAACATCGAACCCTCACCGTGAGGTAACATCGGTAGTTATTCATATTTACTTTCTTACATTACATGATTTATTTTCTCTTAACCATATTTACTTTTCTACATTAGTATTACATAGGAAATAATAAAAATAAATAGATATGCATTAGGTTGCATTCATGCATCTTAAAAAAAAGAAGCCCCATATGAAACCCTTGTAGCGTAAAAGTTATAGGAGTTCTCTTTGTGGTGGCCTACAAAATAAAAAATACATATCATGTATTTGTACTTTCTGCATATAAACCTATAAAATCTAAAAATATTAATTGAGCATCCTGCTGCAATCTTTGTTATCATAAAACTACTTTGAAACCTCCACAACACCCAACCCTCTAAAATGGCTGATCACTAACTCTTTATCCTAATACCATTCCACGAGTTTTGGTGTTTTGTGAGAGCTTTCTGCAAGATGACTCTAAGAGCTAGCTCACCCAGGAATCTTTATCTTCATCACTCGAAGCACATCTCTCCGACACACGGTGACCTGCGTGTGAAGGAAGTAACTTCTTGGGTGATGAGATTGAAGTATTCCTAGCAACACTTGCTCTTATAAGTATGAGCTCCTCTGTAAGGACCACTTAGCTTTAATGCTCAACTACGACAACATCCAGCTTGGGGGAGAGCATCCTCTAGTTATCAGGTAAGTATACCTATGCGATTATCGAATCTATCTTATAGTCATAAAATGCCAAAAATATGTGGGCACATGAAGGTCCACGTCTGTAGTCTTTTATGAGTCCATTAGTCTAAAAGAAATAAAAAGATAAATAACACTCAAAACCAAATAAAAATACTCTAGCTATTTATTAAGGTGTGATCACAGAGTGTGTTTACAGTTCTATCTAGTTGTTAAGAGTCAAATAAAAACTGAAGACAATAAAATTTTATCTTGGAGATGATGAATAGTTGCTCTGTTGTAATTCCTCTCAAGTGCCTAGTTTTCAACCTTATATTCTATCGAGTTTTGGACATGACTGTTTTGATATAAGAATTTACTCTGAACCTGAAACTTGTGGAGGCATATGCTTGAGGTAAGTCTAGGTGATTGATGGATATGATATAAGAGAGTCTGAGCTACTATTTATCTTATTCCTAGCAATACTAAGTTCTGGAGATTTATCTTTTAAAAACTAAAAATCTTACATGATGAGCTCTTGTATGACAAGGTTTGAATTCCTACCAAAGCCATATATGATATACATTTAGAATAGGAAAACCTCTTATACTGCTTGCTTTGCATTGAGTTCAGTCAACCTTTGTTGTATACCTTATGAGAGTCTTGTTATGCTTTTAAAATCAGGATCACATACACACTCCACCCACATATGCATTACTCCTACTCTAGGGTAAGCGCAACCATCTTCTACTTTCATGCAGATCTACCTTAAAATTATTTTTCTCCTACACTGGGAGTAAACACCCAAAAATATACCCCATAGGACAACCCCTGTTTAATGCTCTAAGTTCTTATTATTATCTCTCCAATTATTTGTATTCAAAGGATGCATGTGGCTATGAAAAAGAAAAGGTATTAAAAAAAGAAGAGGGAGTTAAAAAAAATGGACAAGTGTCCGAGCAATTAAAACAATGGGTACTTAGATGCTCGCCTCCCCAAAATAAAAGATAGCCCATGTTTTCCTATGAAAAGTTCTAAGTTCAAGAGAGAGATTTATTTCAAAGAGCAAAAGTAGAATTAGGTTTAGCCACCATATATTCACCTATCCACCATATTCCATACACATGCACATCTTGGTTTAATTGTATGACTTGACTCTCTTTGGATCCATTGTTTGACTTTACAATATATAAATTGCAAGTATGCTTGTCCTTGTTTAATGCCACTCCTATGAGCTCCACTATAATCATTAGTTGTAGGAGGGCATGATAACATAAATGCCTCAAGTGAGATCCATAAATACCACATATTAAGAGACTTGAGGGTGTCATACAATTAAGCTCTAAATTTTATTTCAAAAACTTTTAAAAACTCTAGAATATTGGTTGAGTGAAGAATTTGAGACGTAGTGCTTGACTCGATTGTTCTATCTTTCAATTACTCAAGACCCATGTGAATGTTGAAAAGCTCCATAGTTAATGGTAAAATGGGTAAGTTCGAAAGTTAGAGTAGTTGTCTAATTCAAAGGAGAACTTCAGTTTGAAAGCATGTGTACTTTTGAGGCGTGAAAGCATTGTAGCAACTCCAGATCCAAGTTTAGTAGTTAGGCTTTGCTAAGGGACTAGCAAAGGGTAAGCTTGGGGGAACTTGTTGACGGTCCTTAATGCCTATTTTATACTATCAACTATTGCTCAATATAACATGATATCAACCATAAAACATAGTTGTAGGGTTTGATTCTAACAAGTTCCACGAGTTGTGTGTTCTCACTTGTGTTGCAGGAGTATGCAATTTTCTATCAAATAAAAGTATCTCAAATAAGGAATTGGACTACACCGTTACGACGGGCTCATCGAGACGATCAAAACGGACACATCATTTGCTATATTTGGAGTCCGGAGTCAAAAGATATCAATTCTACACCGAAACCAACACTAGAAGACTCTAGAAGGCACCAGAAGACGACGAACCGAAGGTGGGGCCCACCTGCTATAGGGTGGGGCCACCCGGCCCCACCCCGGGGCCGGCCGGTGCCCTCCAGAGCCCATTCGTGGCCCGCTTCTACGGACGGCCTCCTACCGCCTTAGGGTTTGCATCTCCACCGTTGCCGAAGTCGAATTAGTCGCACATCGCCTGTCTAGAAGAGGTGGAGGCTTTTCTAGACTATAAATAAAGAGGTAGACCTCCCTCTCCAAGGGCACCACATTATTATGGAGATGTAGAGGCGTCCCTCGAATGGATGACCTCTGATCTCTAGAGAATTAGAGTTAGACTTTCCAATGTAGTAGATTAGTTCTAGTGAGAGTTAGGGAGAGCGGTGCTATGCCCGGGTTCCGGAGGAGTCGTCAGAGTTTTGGTATGTCTTTATATTTATTCTTGTAAGACTTATGCTTTAATATATTTTATCTTCTTTATTTACTTTTATGCCTAGTATTTAATTGGTTAGTATAGTTGTTATACTTTAGCATGGGATCTCCGTCTGTATTAGATGCTCTGGTTATAGATCGTGACTAGAGTAGTAATCTTTAGTGTAGACGTGGTGTCTAGGCTAGGGTTTACCTGAGGTTTCGCCCATCTCTTATGGTTAGTTGTGGTAGCCATCAGAGGTGACAGCTTTGTTGGTCTTCGTATTCCACCACGTCGGAGTTGGTGTTTCGTAGAGCTTTTGGCAGCCTTCCCTAGCTACCTTCTTCCCAATCTTATTCGAGAGTTAGAAAGGTACTGCTGCTCCAAAGTGTTATTGTGTGATTGCTTTATCTACCATGAATTAGTTATATAGAACCAAAGTAATATAGAAGTATTTAGGAACCTCGAGCTCTCCCGTTGTCCTCTCACTTTAGCTGTCTACTCTTTTATCATAGAATTCTCCTGTGTGTGTCATATATACATAATTCATATCATCTATTATTTACCCCCTACTTTAGTCTAATTGGTGTATTAAGTTAGTAGATACATGATGGTGAACTATCAATGTCTTTAACCAATGTTTCCCAGTGGTAAAATATAAATAACGATATCTGGAATACTCCCGGTAAAATGCTATAATGGTTTTCTGTGCGCTTGCGGAATCCTTCATAATTTAATTGTGCATAAGAAATACCAACAAGCATTTTTGGCGCCGTTGCCAGGGATAGGGATTTACCTCTATTTCTAGTAGCGACGTTAGAAATGTCAACAATCAGTACACATCTGCCATCCCGTGACAGTTCTTTGTGGAATTAATTTATTGTTGTTATTTCTAACAATTGTCATGCCTCCCTTTTAGGCACAACTTGCACAGGGCTTACCCACTCACTGTGTGGCACAGGATATATGATCTCGGCATGTAACAGTTTCAAAACCTCTTTCTTAACAACCTCTCTCATCGCATTATTCAATCTACGTTGTGGTTCTCTAGAGGGTGTTATCTCAGGATCTGTAGGAATGCGATGGGTGCAAAGAACAGGACTGATCCCTTTAAGATCTTGGAGTGAATAGCCAAAAGCAAATCTATGCTTTTCTAAGACTGTGATCAATCGGAAGGTCTCCTCCTCAGAGAGTTTGTCATTAATTATTACAGGAAATTCTCGATCATTATTTAGAAAGGCATATTTAAGTCTAGAAGGCAGGGATTTGAGCTCTATGGAAGGCTTAGGTGGTTCCTCAGAATCATCTAGAGGGTCAGGTTCTAGCGTACTATCTCCTTCCTCTTCTAGTGGTTCGGGATCATCCTCGAAATCCGGTTCGAAAGATGATTCAAGGGTTGTCTCTAAGACTTCTTCCATAGGATCAGGCAAAGGAAGTGACTCAGTCTCACTATTGAGAACACAAGTTATGGATATAGGCAGTTTAAAATTCTTCCCAAGGCTAATGTTCAAATTCCCTTTTTATCCTTCTTGCAAAAGTCTCTCTATAGGTTGTCCAATCAATACGTCAAACTCTATAACATCAAAGACATAGAAGCTCTAATGAACTCTTATCTCTTTGACATAAATAGGTAAGACATAGAGAATTCCAAAACTTGGAATAAGATGGCCTAAAGGACTTTTCATAAACTTTGTTGTTGGGGTTAAGGGCATGTCTTTTAAAAGATCTTGAGCAAATATTGCAGACATGATGTTAACTCCCACAACAGGGTTGTATAATGCTTCAAAAGATCCCTTGTGGATTCGGCAAGGTATGGTGGTTGATGTAAAATCAACTCGGATGATATCAGAGGAAAGCTCTGATTCATTCAACCAATCATTGCTTATAATCGACACAAGCTCTTTAGCATTTTGCTTAAGGAGAGCCACCTCAGAAGAATTCAAGACTCTGTTACTAGGTGACGACTTCGTTGGTGGTCTCCTAATAGCATAATAATTCGAGGTGTTTCCATAATCAGCAAATATATCATCCTCGATCTCGAGCATGAATTTTGGAAGTGGAATTTCTTCCTCCTCCTGTGGTTCAAGCTCGTTGATAGTTGCAGGTTGAGATGTGGTAGGTGTGGATTCCTGATCAACTATCGGATCTTCTTCCTCTACTAGCTTCTTTAAAGATGCTTCATTTTCATGAATTTTTGTAAGGACATTTCTTGCAACATTAGGAGTGATATGCAAGAATGATCCTCCAGAAGCAAGGTTGAAGAACTTCGTGGTTTTTCTATTCAGACCCTTATAGAAATGTTGAAGTAGGATGGGGTCTGGTATGGATAGACTAGGTCCAGAATGAGTTAAGAAGTTAAAGCGTTCCCAGGCTTCAATTAAAGTCTCCTTCTCTTGCCTAAAGGATAGGACTTCTAAGCGGAGATCCACTACCCTAGAAATAGGATAGAATTGAAGGTAGAATTCAGCACATAATGCTTCCCAGTCACCTTTAACACTCTCAACGTGGAGATCATACCAATGTCTAGCTTCTCCAGCCAAAGAAAAAGGAAAAAGCTTCCATTGGATAGTCTCATCGGACATATCCTTAATGCGCAAACACGCTGTTGGTATTTTTAAACGCAAACAGAGAAATCCGCAAGCGCACGGATACCGATGTAGCTTTCACCCGGGAGTATTCCAGAGTATCGATTTTCCACGAGGAACGCGAAGTGCACTAATTAAGATTCAAGATCGTCCAAGGGTAAAGGTAAAAGTATATTTAGTGGGTAGAGAGGATGTTTCTAAGATTTCTCTAATTGATCTATAAATCGAATTGACTTCAAAGTCTACTTATTTTGGGACATCAGAACACTAGCCACAGACAGATGAGAGGGGGGCTAGGAAGCTCCGACTATGGTCCTACAAACACCAATCCAAACGTGGTGGAATACGTCGGCCGTCAAGGCTGTCACCACCTCGGGCTACCACAACTATACGTAGAACTGGGTGTAATTCTAGGTAATATATTGACTAAGCACCACGCCTAACCTATTAATTACTACTCTAGCGTTGCAAAGACTAGAGCACTTGATGCAAGCGTGAAACTAATAAATGAACTTGAAGTACTATAATTAAGTAAATAAAGAACTCAAAATAATAATTGAGACACACGGAGATTCTTTGAGTGACGAACCGAATCTTTGCAAAAAAGTACAATGTTGAGGAAGATCCGACAGATCCGGCTCCTCCTCCGCTCTCTCCTCTTCTCTCTCCCTCTTCTAATTACAACTAGAAGAACTAGAACTAGAACTAGAAGAACTAGAACTAGATGAACTAGAGGGACACTACAAACCCTAATTTGTGTAGAGAATATGAAGCACCGGGGTGTAGAATGCCCCTTGGGGGGAGCCTTGGGCGTCATTATATAGGCCGAGGTGGAGTAGGGGGCAAGGCACCGCCACGTCAGCGATCCGTGTCTTCATCTCATATGCACCATCGGATCAAACCGACCTAAAATCAACGTAGGAATACTTTGATTGGGTTCCAAGGAAGCGTGGGAGGAAGACTCCAGAAGGCGGCGGCCATTGGGCAAATTAGGGCGCCGCCGGCCCTGTGGTGGGGGCTGGCCGGCCCCACCGCTCTCTCTCTGCAGGTCCCGCTCCTTCGGGTGTCTTCTAGAACCTTCCTGAGTCCAATGATGATGTTTTCCGTCGCGGATAAGTTTCGTGGTAATTATGCACTATAATCCCCTCTTTTATGCTTTTCTGGAATAATCCCTGGAAAATATAGAATCACCAAAACTTGTGGAAATTGTCAGTTAAAACCCTAGACTAGTGTCTAATCATGTATCCTTTCATGTCTAGAGTTCTAATAAGTATTGACGTTATCCACCGTCAACACACGCACAGGTTTGTTCAAATTCATTGAGGTGAGAATAAGGGCTAGCATTATCTTCTCCTGAGAAAGATTGGTTTCTGACCATGTCTATTAAACATGGGCGTAGCTTATAGTCAGAGGCTAAGATTGGCTTTGCGGATGGCACTGGCCCTAAGCGTAGGCTCATGAAGTTATATTTATAGATAGGCGTGAAATTAAGTTGATCCATTGAAGGATAGAAAAGGTAAAGAGAAATGGAAAAGGTAAAGAGTGATAGTCTACAAAGAAAAGATAAGATTATAATACAGGTTATGATAAGTTCAGAGTGATCTCAGCGACGTCTTCCCTGGCAACGGCGCCAAAAATGCTTGTTGGTATCTGCTAATGCCTACTGAATAATTTCGCAAGCGCATGGATACGTTGTAGCACTTCACCAGATAAGTATACCCAGTTTTAATATCGAACCCAAAGGAAGATGTGTGAGGTCTTCTAAACTACACTTAACCAACTGAGTAGCAAACAAGGCTGTAGAAGGTAGGGATATAGAGGGGACAACTAGGGCTTCTAGTTCAGGCTCAAGCAAATTATGATTAAAATGTTTCACTAGGGAGTTGGATAGGATAAGCACAGACAGAACTATACTTAACTACCAACTATTCTCCTGCTAGGCCTACAGACGGGATAGTGGAATAAGTAAGATTCAACGGAGCTATAAGTCACCTCCGCGAACTACCACCAAATCTGGACAATAGGGTACATCTACGAGCAACGGAGTCTAAGCACTACGCTTAGACAATGAATACTACTCTAACCCAAGAGCTACAAGGATTAAAGTACTCAAAAGAGTCATAAAGTAGCAAAACAGAATAAACAATGTTACTTACTTGAACACAGAAGTTGACTCCAAAGTAGTCTCAGATACAAGCCGTAGAGGTAGCACCGACAGGCCGATACTCCTCCAAAACTTTCTCTTTAAACTCTATTTCTCTCCCTCTGAAGAACTAGCTTCTAGAGGTATAGAACTAGCTCTCTCTTGGAATGCTAACTCGAGAGGTCATCCATTCAAGGGACACCTCCGAGAATCCTAATTAGGTTTTCTAGCTAAAGCTCTTCTCTTCTTCTCTTGGATTCTCCTCATGGGGGGGTGTGCCTCTCCTTTTATAGCCCTGGCGAATCAACGTGAGCCCTCGGATCAAACCGACATTGGCAAACGGTGGAGATCGATCCTCAAAGGCGGTGGAGTAAACCGGGCGAACCAGGGCGCGAACCGGGGTTGCCCTGCACCGGCGGTCGGGGCCGAGACCGGTCGGTGCGGCTGGGCGCCCCCGGGCCCCCGGCTCGGTGTGGTGCCTTCTCGTCTCTTCTGGAATGTTTCAGTGTTGCCGTGGTGTCCATTCTTGCATTCTACATTGCAGTGTAGCTCAAAAGTGTGTCTTTTCCAGCGTTTACCTGCAAAACCATTGATTCACCAAAACTCATGGAATTCGTTAGTTAAAGCCCTACTCTAGGTAGATAGATTGGTTTTATATCATTTTGGAAGATTATTTGACGGTTGGATTTGATCATTAAGGACCGTTAACAGTATTGATGACTCTAAATTACTCACAAAGAACATTACTAGTGAGGTTTGTGGATAAAACACTCTCCTCCTTTGCAATAGCGTTCTGCTAGTCTTATAAACGGGGGATGGAATACATAGGACTCAACAGGAATGTCACACCCGCGATCGACCACCGAACCCGGCCTACAAGGTGCATTTGTAGGTAGAGCATATCTAAGCACCATGCTTACGTAACTACTACCACTTAACCCACTCGA
Source organism: Chrysopogon serrulatus (assembly GCA_015844335.1). Classification (NCBI taxonomy): domain Eukaryota; kingdom Viridiplantae; phylum Streptophyta; class Magnoliopsida; order Poales; family Poaceae; genus Chrysopogon; species Chrysopogon serrulatus. The sequence goes on from JADLZL010002201.1 coordinate 354,985, forward strand.
GTAATGAGCTAAGCGCTTTACGATCATATGAAATAGTTCATCATCAATCAATACTATATCAAGTAAAACACTAGAATAAACTAGGAACTTAATAAACTGTGACATAATAATTAAGAACAAAGTCATAAATAAAGAGGGATACAAAGCTATACCAGCCTCCTGGATGACGACTCTAGAATCTTGAGAGTAGCTCAACTCTACTAAAATCTTGCTAGCTAATGCCTAACTAGAACTTGAAGTATTGGAGTTCTAATCTAATTCTCTGAGGATGAAACCCTTCGCTCTCCTTCAGAGAGGAAATAATGAATTAGGGTTTCTTGGGCTCTCCTCCCAAGGGGTGCCTCTCCTTTTATAGCCCTGGGCGATTATCGTGAGCCATCGGATCAAACCAACATTGACGGGCGGCTGAGATTGATCTTCAAAGGCGGTGGAGTGAACCGGGCAAACCGGGCCCTGAGAGGAGGCTGGCCCAGACCGGCCGGTTTAGGCCCAGACCGGCCGGTCTGGCCTGGTCTCCTCCGGGCCACCGGCTCGGCGTGGTGCCTTTTCGTTCCTTCTAGATCCTTCCTGCAGTGGCGTCGAGTCTGTTTTCCGTTTCCTTACTCCGATAAGCTCTTATGTTGCGTCTTTTCCGGTTTACGCCTGCAGAAATAATAAAACACCAAAACTCATGGAATTCGGACAGTGTAAACCCTATGTCTACTTTGGTGTTCACAATTGTCTCCATTTCAAGGCTAGTTGGCGAGTAAATTTATGCAATAATGGTCGTCAACATTCACCAAGCGAGCTTGTCTTCCTGTTTGCTTCTGGAGCCAGGGACACCTGAGAATATTACTGATACTGTTGCTCTTGGATTTTGAAATCCGTTGTCGGCTGGGTTGTCTTCTTCTTTCTTCTCTCTGTTTTCTTCTTTGTCTTGTCGCCCTCTGGCTGTCAGTTCCCCTCTTTTGTGGTAGAGTTTTGTGGGATATCTGCTTCTGATTCTTCCAAAGATCTATAGTCGGGTTGGACTAGCGGTATCAAGGGTTGCCTCATCATGAACACTTCTTTGTACGTATTGGGTGGATAACCGGGTTCTTCCTCTTCTAAGGGTTTACCGTATTGAAAAGGAAGGGAGGTGGAGTACTTATCTTATTTGAAGACGTTCCATTGGGCGAGATTGTAAGATTCCATTGCCTTCTGAGTAAGATTTTGATATTTCCAAGCTGAGTTGTGGAGACCGAAGTGAAAAGAACTCGGCACCTTTTGTAGACTTGTGCTTGTAGTCTTTGTCGTCAGCTTGAGCTTTGAAAAAATTTCTGTATCTCCGGGTTGGGTTCTTGAAGTAGTCGACTGTGGAGAATTCCGTCATCGCTTGCTTCGCAGACCCAGCTTCCGAATATGAAGGTTGATCACTTTGGAAAAATCATCGTGTGTAGGTCCGTCGAGCCTTTGACGTTGATTGCGCCGAAAGCCCCTACCTGGCGCGCCAGCTGTCGGTGTTTAGCCACCGATGGCCTGCCACGGGGTTCCCGTAGCAGTTGATTCGGACCTCGGCGAATAACTAGAACTCAGCGGTTTCACGCAAGAGACACACGGTTTATCCTGGTTCGAGCCCTCATCGTCGAGTAAAAGCTCTACTCCAGTCGGCCTTGGCCTTTTGCGTTGGATTGATGTCTGATCGTGTATTATTTTTCTGTTACAAAAGAGGGTGCTCTGGCTCCTTTTTATGAGAGGAAAGGAGCCAGAGCTACGGTTTCTAATCCTAGTCGAACTTGTAGGAAGAGTTCTGCTCCTATTACAGAAGTTACTTTCTATTTGTCTAACTAGGATTATCCGTTATCCACTTGGATCCGGCCTTCTTGCTCTTGTCCTAACGGGAGCTGTGCTGGTGAGTAGCCATCAATGTCCCGTATCGACGGGCCTAAAAACAAGTCCCTTTTAGGCGATGGTCACTAATAAGTAATTCCTCTGTCCCGATCATTTGTTTTATTCAAATTTTTTGTATAAATATCATTTATTTTGTTATATCTTATTATATCATTAATATATTTTAGTAATAACTTATTTATTTTAGAGTTAAATGCACCAGAGGTCCATTAACTTGTGAGCAAGTTTTAGTTAGGTCCATCAACTTAGAAAGTAACTTTTTAGGTCCATCAACTTAGAAAACGGCTTTTTAGGTCTATAAACTTTGTATAGTGTATCACTTAGGTCTATATACGTCTATGTGAGCTTCCTCGTGCTGACATAGCCTCTTGACTTATCCATCTGAAGCAGTTGTTGACCTTCATTTCATCCAGTATCTTATGGGCACACGAGTAGGCACTACCTCCACCGATGCGAGCACAAGACTGCTGCGGCCAAATGGGCATGCAGCCTGATGCGGACACATAGGCGAACGTCGTTGCCACTATGATCCTGACGATGCGCGAGCAAGCTGCCACAGCCACACAGACATGCGGATCTGGTCGTTTGTTGCTCGTCTCGGTAAATAGAACCAAAAAAACAAAAAAGAGAAAAGCCCAGAGCCCAACCCTAATTGGGCTCGGACCAGGATCACCTGATCCACGCCGCCAGCCGCTGCACCAGTACCGGATCCATGCCGCTACCACCAGATCCTACCACTCCAGCACCGGTGATGGGGACGTGATTCCCGATCTTCTGTTAGGTCCTAGATAACTCTCGCTTTGAGTGGAACGCAACACACCGATCCGGCTTCAGATCAAAAGACCCGAACCCTGCAACTTTAGCACCATAATTCCTCAGGTTATCAACCGTGTCACCAACCGGTTGACCTCGCCAAGAAGGCTAATCCGTGCCTGCGAAATGAAGAACACAAGCAAGAACTCGAAAGAACGCAGCTCAGAAAGTTGGGACAAACTGCAGGTGAATGATTAAGTTCTCAAGTTGGGGTTCCACAAACTGATGAACGGTGACTGTCAATGGACAGAATAATCTAAGCAAAACCCAAAACCTAACGACAGCGGCGACTAATGAATATAAAGGTATTAGGGTCGTCGCCTACCCTGGACGCGCCCCCCTATTGGGCTCAAGACGATACACGGCCCAACGGACCAAATAAAGGTGACGCAGCACCTGGACAGATTCTGGATGCTGAATTGTTTTGACAATTCCTGTTGATCCCTAAGGAATTTTGATGTGAGACTAGTTGCATTGGCTTCCTTATCAAATTATCTTTCCAACCATAGCTGAACCATCAAAAACGGAGTCCGGATGCATCCGTGGCGCTAACATTAAGACAGACTGCTCCTGGAGGCCGAGGTAGACTCGAAATCGTGTTGGACAGGACCTCCGGCTTGTGTTGCACATCCTAGCTGGTCTTCCTCACCTCCACACCTTCCTTGAAGTTCCTCATGATCCTCTCCACTGTTTCTAAGCAATATAACATTATTAGGTAGCAATCTATTCTCAAAAGTATGAAACGGATCGCTTAAGAACGAACTCACCTGTAATTTTAGTTGTCGCATTCGAGCTCGGGTCATTGGCCCTTGTGGTATAGTAGAAGTGGTTGTATCCAAAGGAGTGATGTCCTCATCATCCTCCCCCTCTTGAAATGGAGTTGTCCTCGACTCAAGCTCATCTTCTTCTCCCAAGTATGGCTTTAAATCTACAATGTTAAATGTAGGACTAATCCCGAACTCAGTGGCAACTCAAGTGTATATGCATTGTCATTTATTTTCTCTATAATCTTGTAAGGAACAGCAGCTCTTGGCATTATTTTAGACTTACGCAGCTCTGGAAATCTATCTTTTCTTAAATGCAACCAAACTAAATCACCCGGTTCAAGCTTAACTTCTTTTCTACCTTCACTACCATAATTTTATACTTTGCATTTATTTTTTCAATGTTGGCCTTAGTTGTTTCATGCAACTTAAAAATAAATTCAGCACGTGCTTTAGCATCATTATGTGTTCTCTCAGTGGTAGGTAAAGGCAAAAGATCAATGGGAGCACGAGGGTTAAATCCATACACTACCTGGAAAGGACTTACCTTAGTAGTAGAGTGTTCAGCTCGATTGTATGCAAACTCCACATGTGGCAAACACTCCTCCCACATCTTTAGATTATGCTTCAAAATTGCTCTCAACATGGTGGACAATGTATGATTCACGACCTCAGTTTGACCATCAGTTTGGGGATAACAAGTGGTGGAAAATAGTAACTTTGTCCCCAATTTTTTCCACAAAGTGCGCCAGAAGTGACTCAAAAATTTTGCATCGCGATCTGAAACAATAGTAGAAGGCATACCATGCAAGTGAATGATTTCTTGAAAGAATAAATCAGTAATATGCACAGCATCGTCGCTTTTATGACAAGGAATAAAATATGCCATATTAGAAAAACGATCAACCACCACAAAAACACTATCTCTCCCCCTCTTAGTCCGTGGCAATCCCAAAACAAAATCCACAGATATATCAGCCCAAGGAATAGAAGGAACAGGAAGAGGCATATACAAACCATGTGGGTTCAACCGCAACTTAGCTTTTTGATATGTAGTGCACCGAGCCACAAACCGCTCTACGTCACGTCTCATGTGTGGCCAAAAGAAATGTGTAGACAGCACCACCTCCTTAGTTTTCTTAGCTCCAAAATGCCCCACCAACCCGCCTCCATGTGCTTCCTGCAATAACAAAAGACGAACTGAACCAACTGGAATGCACAGGCGGTTAGCTCGAAACAAAAACCCATCTTTTAGAATGTATTTGTTTCATGTATGCCCCTCTTTACAATGATCTATCACGACTTTGAATTCAGCATCATGAGCATATTGTTCTTTTATTGTTTCAAGCCCAAAGATACGACAATCAAGTTGGGACAGCATAGCATATCTTCTAGACAAAGCATCAGCAATAATATTATCCTTCCCTTTCTTGTGTTTGATAATATAAGGAAAAGACTATAAATTCAGCTCACTTAGTATGTCGACGGTTCAATTTATTTTGAGTTCTTAGATGTTTTAGTGATTCATAATCAGAGTGAATAACAAACTCTTTAGGCCATAAATAATGTTGCCACGTGTCTAATGATCGAACAAGAGCATATAATTCTTTATCATACGTGGAATAATTAAGCACAGGCCCATTCAGTTTTTCACTAAAACAAGCAACGGGTTTACCTTCTTGCATTAGAATGGCATCAATGCCAACTCCACTGGCATCACATTCAAGCTTAAAAGTTTTACCAAAATCAGGAAGTTGTAGCAGCGGCGCGTTCGTAAGTTTGTCCTTTAAAAGTGCAAAGGACGCTTCTTGTTCTTCTCCCCAGTGGAAAGCAACACCCTTCTTTGTCAACTTATTTAGTGGGGCTGCAATGGTGCTGAAATCTCTAACAAAGCGGCGGTAAAATCCAGCAAGTCCGTGAAAACTTCGCACTTGTGTCACAGTTGTGGGCGTAGGCCAGCTCCGTATTGCCTACACCTTGGCTTCATCTACCTCAATTCCCTGTGAAGTCACAACATAGCCAAGAAACGAGACTCGTTCGGTGCAAAAAGTGCACTTCTCGAGGTTACCAAATAAGCGCGCAGCCCGTAAAACATCAAAAACAGCACGGAGATGATTAAGGTGATCATTTAAAGACTTGTTGCATATCAAGATATCATCAAAGTATACCACAACAAATTTGCCAATGAAAGGACGTAAAACCTCGTTCATTAATCTCATGAAAGTGCTAGGTGTATTAGTTAACCCAAAAGACATTACTAACCACTCATACAAGCCGAACTTAGTTTTAAAAGCAGTTTTCCATTCATCACCTAGTTTCATTCTTATCTGGTGGTACCTACTTCTCAAGTCTACCTTAGAAAAAATCATAGAACCACTTAACTCATCAAGCATGTCATCAAGCCTAGGAATAGGGTGACGGTATCTTATGGTGATATTATTAATGGCTCTACAATCAACACACATACGCCAAGAACCATCTTTCTCAGGAACCAAAATGACTGGAACAGCACAAGGACTAAGGCTCTCACGTATATACCCGCGGTCCAATAGATCTTGGACTTGACGCTGAATCTCCTTAGTCTCCTCAGGATTGGCACGATATGCAGCTCGGTTTGGCATGTGCGCTCTAGGAATTAGGTCGATCTGGTGCTCGATCCCTCGAATGGGTGGAAGTCCGGGAGGTACCTCAGCAGGAAAAATGTCCTCGTACTCCTGCAAAAGGTTAGTGACAGAGGGTGGCAAAACGCTAGCTATATCATCAATTGAAAATAAAGCATCTTTACATACCAAAGCATAACATATATCATCGATTAGAGCAAGATCAGATTTATTTGCAAGCATAATAGGATGTTTCAATTTAGCTACTTGCTGCTTATCAGGTGTAGAAGCTTATTTATTTTCATTTTCAGCAACTCGCTCTCTATCAGCTTGAACAATTTGAGCAGGGGTCATAGGTACCAAAGTAATATTTTTACCCTTGTGCATAAAAGTATATTTATTACTTCTTCCATGGTGGATCGCATCATTATCAAATTCCCAAGGCCTACCCAATAAGAGAGAACAAGCTTGCATAGGAACCATATCACAATCTACAAAATCAGAATATGTACCAAGGGAGAAGTGTATGCGCGTCTTTGTTTACATTACCTTGGCCTTACGAGTCGTTTAGCCACTGAATATGGTAAGGATGTCGATGTGGACGAGTTGGCAATTCAAGATTCTTTACTAAATTAGAACTCACTAGATTGTTGCTGCTCCCTCCATCACTGATGACCCGTGCACGCCGGTCCTTGATGACGAATAAAGTCTGAAACAAGTTGGGGCGCTGGAACTGTTCTCCCTTCTCCAACCGTGTACTAAGAACCCGTTGCACAATGATTGTGCGCTGATGACCAGCATCTTCAATGCTCAAAGATAATTCTGCATCGGAGGTGGGCTGTTCTTCAATTTCATCCTCCACATCAAAAGTGCTCACATAGCCTCCATCGTCTATAGCAATATATGTCCGCTTGCTAGGGCAGTCCCTGGCGACATGACCAATCCCATGGCAGCGATGGCACTGAATGGATGAAGAGTGTTCGGTGGAAGCTATCGAAGAAGCACTCTTGGACGGTTCCTGCAAATGAGATTTACCAGCGGCTGAAGGAGAAGACGCGGATGGATTTGTTCACGCGCTCGCTACTGGAGTTGTTGGAGATGTTCCCGAAGATTTGGTGGCCTGAAACGTTGTCATCTTCGGCGTGAAGGGGCTGCTGTGGTTTCTACCCTTTTGAAGCTGTTGTCGTCCCTGCAATTCCTTCTCTGCAAGCATAGCAAGCTGGAACAACTAGTTGGTAGTATTAAAATCTTTATAATCAACGATATCCTAAATTTCACGTCTCAAACCACCATAAAAACGACAAATTTTATCCTCAGATCCTCCTCTATCCCACAACGCAGCATACCCTTTTGAAGCTCAGCAAAATATTCTTGAACAGACATATCTCCCTGCTCTAAACGTTGCAATTTTTTTCGTAAATCATGTTTGTAAGAAGGAGGAACAAATCTATCACGCACTGCTGTTTTTAACCTGTCCCATGATAAAGGTTTTGGATCTAAAGTTTGCCACCAGATTATAGCAAAATCTTTAAATTCGCTAGGGGCATGTCTAACCTTATAGCAACCAGGCACTCCATGGGACTCAAATTTTTGTTCTACTGTCATCTCCCAATCAAGATACTCCTCAGCGTCATATTTGCCATGAAAAGGAGGTATGGTAAATTTTACCTTAGTAAAAGGATCATCTTTACCTTCATTGCATCGCCCTCGAGATCCTCCTCCCATACCTGTTTTGTTAAATTCTAGTCGTCGACGCAGTTTATTCTCATTTGTGGACCTTTCATCAAGACTACCATCAGGTTTGTAGACTTTATCTTCCTCAAGCACTTGGCCAAAATCGAAATCCTTGTTGGCATTGGTCTCGAGCTCTTGAACCTTTCCTCGATAGTGTGGACGGGGCGCTTGTCCACACCCTGAACAGTAGTTGAGTTCTTTAACTTCCTTCACTAGCTTTTCCATCTGTTGAAGCATCATATCCTTGAATTCCTGCAACTGACTAGACAAAATTGGAACGTCGTCTGGCATGGTTAGTTGTCAAAGAAAATCCCTAACAACTATTTATGGGTTACTTGGTGGAATCACACCCTCACTAGACGTCTTACCAAGTTCTTACCAATGTTCTTACAATTGCAAGCAGCGGATGGTAACACACGGTGGGCGGTTGTGATACCTGCAGAGATGTGACACCGCGATTGCAAGGGTCCTTTTTCTGTACTGATCTGAAGAATATATGGAGCTTGGAAGGCACAAAATGAGAGTAATATGTATATATGGCACACAAGTCGATAGAAGATAGTAATCTTTGAATTATAGTCCTAAGTACTCCTTCTCGTTCTTTGGTGTCTAGTCTTTGCAAGTCCCGGATGTGTGAGGAGAAACAAATAAGATGAACAAATATGATGGATGACAAGCAGACTAAAGACACCGGAGAGCACATGCTGACTCTGCCGAGGGCTCGGATTTTTCCTTTTTCCTGAATTTTCATCGGATTTTTGCAAAAGGCACTAGTAGAAATCAAACTTTTTATTTTTTTCACTATTTTTTATATTTTTCTCTAAACAAGGATCACAAAAGATGTAACCACAAAAATTGGCAATTCAACCGAGGTGAGATGTGGTCTACAGAAATTCAGCACATTCTCTGAAAAGTGTGCAAAAGCCTTGACAATTTTTTTCTTTATTTTCCTGAATTTTTTTGGCAATTTAACAAAACCAAACAGACCGAAGGTGAGTTTGGGTCACCTCCAAATGGTGTCAAGAATCTGCTCAATTTTTTTAGATTTTTTCGATAACCGAGCGAAAAGTTATGCCTATTTTAAGGAAGGTACCTCAAGTGATGTTTTCTGAAAGGCACAACACGGCGGCGGCAGTTAGGGCAAAGCGTCCCTAAACTCCAACACCGATCATAGGTATTCGCCAGATGATGTAAGGAGAGCTGCGATGCAGGTGAAATAACAGCGGCTAGTAACCTATCTAGGGTTAGCGCGGGCGAGAGATCACACAAGGCGGCTAGCGGGGGCAAGTCGAGTAATGTGGTGGCTTCGACTTGTGTTTGGGGATGGTGGATAGGGTAGATACGATTGACAAAAACTCACATAATGAACTCTAACACAACCTAACCAGCAACAAGATCTCGACCGACACAACGTCAACACTACGAACTCTGAAACCGAAATATACAAAGGCTATGGCGCGGAGAGGTTGTAAGACAGGAAACAAATATGGCCGTGGACTATGGGATGAAAAACAAACACGAACTAAGGGATAATTTCGAACCTGACAGTATACCTTAAGCTCTGAATACCACTTGATGGGGACGTGATTTCCGATCTTCCGTTAGGTCCTGGATAACTCTCGCTTTGAGTGGAACGCAACACACCGATCCGGCTTCAGATCAAAAGACCCGAACCCTGCAACCATAGCACCACAATTCCTCAGGTTATCAACCATGTCACCAACTGGTTGACCTCGCCAAGAAGGCTAATCCGTGTCTGCGAAACGAAGAACACAAGCAAGAACTCAAAAGAACACAGCTTAGAAAGTTGGGACAAACTGCAGGTGAATGATTAAGTTCTCAAGTTGGGGTTCCACAAACCGATGAACGGCGACTGTCAATGGACAGAATAATCTAAGCAAAACCCAAAATCTAACGACGGCAGTGACTAATGAATATAAAGGTATTAGGGTCGTCGCCTACCCTGGACGCGCCCCCCTAATGGGCTCAAGACGATACACGGCCCAACGAACCAAATAAAGGTGACGCAGCACCTGGACAGATTCTGGATGCTGAATTGTTTTGACAATTCCTGTTGATCCTGAAGGAATTTTGATGTGAGACTAGTTGCATTGGCTTCCTTATCAAATTATCTTTCCAACCATAGCTGAACCATCGAAAACGGAGTCCGGATGCGTCCGTGGCGCTGACATTAAGACAGACTACTCCTGGAGGCCGAGGTAGACTCGAAATCGTGTTGCACAGGACCTCCGGCTTGTGTTGCACGTCCTAACTGGTCTTCCTCGCCTCCACACCTTCCTTGAAGTTCCTCATGACCCTCTCCACTGTTCCTAAGCAATATAACATCATTAGGTAGCAATCTATTCTCAAAAGTATGAAACGGATCGCTTAAGAACGAACTCACCTGTAATTTTAGTTGTCGCATTCGAGCTCGGGTCATTGGCCCTTGCGGTATAGTAGAAGTGGTTGTATCCAAAGGAGTGATGTCCTCATCAACCGGATCCACCATCAACAGGAGCACTGCCGTAGGATGTTGTCGGTGTACCACTGCACTCGCCACCAGGAGGGGCGTCTTCACCGGATCCACCACTGGGAGGGGTGCCGCCGCCGGATCTGGCTGCTGCACCGTCGGATCCACCACCGGGAGGGGTGCCGCCGCTGGATCTAGCCACTACACTACCGGATGCAGGGCGCTACTGCCGGATCTGGCCGCTGCACCACTGGATCCGGCCACCGAGAGGGGCACCGCCACTGGACCCCGCACCGCCGCCATTGGAGGTTGGGGGGAGAGGGTCGGTGCGCCGCCGCCGGATGCCACGCCTTGCCGGACGCCGCCTCGCGTTGGGGGAGCCGCTCGACGCCGGACGCCGCAGCTTGAAGCGCGGCCGGTGTGAGCGCAACTCATAGCGCGCCGCCACCGCCGCTCCGAGAGGGGAAGGGAGGGGGGGGCGGTGCCGGTCTTAGAGGAGAGGGGAAGGGAGGAGGGGGCGGCGCCGGACTTAGAGTTGAGGGGGGGGGAGAAAGTGGCGCCGCAAGTAGAGGGGAGTGGAGGAGAGGAGGGGGCGGCTGGGAGGAGGGGGCTCGGCTGAGGAGAGGAGAGGTTGGATGGAATGAAACCCTAAGTGGCAGTATATATGCAATGAGCATATTATTGGGTCGAGATGGATAGTTTAGACTCGAAAATGGGCCTACGTTATCTGAGACGGACCTTATAATATGCCCGCCTTCGTTAATCAATTAATCGAGGCGATTTTTTAACTGCCTCGGTTAATTGTGTCCGACCGCCTCGGTGAATCGAGGAATTAACCGAGGTGGTTTTTTGGGCTGCCCGCCTACAAGAGCAATTCTATAGTGCCTCGCAAAAGATTTTTTGTAGTAGTGACAACATGGACAGCAAAAATGTACTGTTACAAAGCATCACTAGAACACCCACAACGTCATGCATGGACGGTTATAGTTTAGGATTATTATAATTATAGTTCTAATTTGATATTTTATTTTAGAGTTTAAAATAGTAACAGTATGTTGACAACCAAAAGTGTCCATGTTTAGCATCACGTTTCTATCATCAATATGACCAAATAGCATACATGGATCATCACATTCGAAGCTTGGGCGAAGGAAACGACTTTTCAGGAATAGATCTAGATAGATCCAGCTTAGCTGACTCCCAAGTCGGCTAAGCTCGTTTTACAACTTTGTCAAATGCAGGAACGGACTTCGCCATTGCATTCCTCTCATCGAGCTGATCAAAAAACATATACGGTTTGCCTCATTTGGAGTTTAGATGAATTAATTATGAATTTCGGAAGATTTTACCTGGATTTCCTGCTGGCCAGTTGGCTTAGCCGGGTTAGGGAGGAAAATATAAAATCCATGGCTGATAATATTGTCAGTTTGGCAATGGTGGATGTTCTCAACGACTGTGCTACTGAGGTACTCGAGAATGAAGAAACTTGCAACAAGGTTACTGAGGCTGCTTTAGAAGGTATACCTGAACAGCCGGCTGATGTTGCTGTTATCAAGCCGGTGGCATTGACGGTTGGTGCTGATGACACAATCCAGTATACGACTTCCGGCGTTTCCATGCTACTGCCGGTTGCACCTGATGGTGCTGGTCGGCCAGCTGCCGCTATACATGCTGGCCATCAGAAGGAAGGACACCTGACTGCGTTGGCAGCAATTCCAGAAGCGGTGATGACTTCGAAGCGAACCAGCCCTAGATTGATGGGAAGCAGCGACCTCGATGTCATACACAAGGCCAAGAAGTGAGCGGCGTGGAAAAACTTGGACTTCAACTCTGGTAATTCCCCTGCTTCCTTTTTACATTTTCCATCAGTTAATATTGAGAATTATATAGATAATCTTGGTATTAGTTTGGGCCATAGTCGAAGTCCAAGTTATATTGAATCTGTGCATCTACTTAAAAAATGTTGAATCGAAAAGGCTTGTGCATTCTTCTGTTCCTTCCAGTACTTTACCTATTATGCCTCCTCATGTCGATTTTGATGTTGATGAGACTGACAGTTTCCTGGATGAACACTTATATAGTGACATATTAAATGATTTAGTAGATGACAGTGCTGATCACCTAAGCTGTGATTTTAAAACTATTTTTAAAAAGAACAAGGCTTCAGTGCTGGCTAGTTCCAAGCGAAAGCCTAAAGTTCGCGTGGTCTTGAAATATAAATTAGGTTCCTCATGAAAGGGGTTTTCTGGAATAGCAAAGGTCTTAATGACTTGGCTAAACACAGATTTTTATCGGATCTTTCAAGAGAGCAGAAGATAGATTTCATTGCAATCCTGGAGACCGGTAAAAAAGATTTTTCTAAACCCTTTCTTGACAATATTTGTGGAGGCCAAGATTTTATTTGGCATTAGTCTCAGCCTCATGGGAGGTCTGGCGGTATTTTATTAGGGCTTATTCTTGATACGTTTGATATTGGAACAATTGATGGAGGAGATTTTTATGTGAAATTTCGCTTAAGGAATAAACTGGATGGGTTTCTTTGGGTCCTAATTGCAGTTTATGGCGCTGCACAAATGGAACACAAAGAAGCTTTTCTTTCTGAACTTGTACAAACATGTTCCAACGAATCGGACCCAATCCTTGTGGGTGGTGATCTACTACTCCTATATTGCTAAGACCCACTAAGGGGTTCCATCCAATCAAATCACTCTATTTTGCAAAAGTGATGTCAGCTGACATCATCAAAAGAGTTACAAGCACTAAGGCATATTTATGTCCCACTAGCTATTTCTTTTGAAATAGAAAAAAAAGTTGTAGCACCTAAATCAAGTATCGTAATTAAAATCTAACTGCACCATAGTGTTCCTCGCAATAAACTCTTCAAAACAAGATCCCACATAGATATATTTAGATAACTTTTTTAGAAACGTTTAAGCCATTTCTAAGGAAAAACCTAGCATAACTGCATATCACATGGATTACATAACGTCATCCGAAACATGCTTGATTTTGTAAAGAAAAACTGCCAGAACTTTTGGGAGGGGGATGACCCTTAGGTATAGTAGGGTTGAGGGGGTTCAGGTGGATGAGATTTGAGTGATGCCTATATATAAATCCGTTTCTAAGAAAAAGCCTAACGAAACTTCATATCACATAGATTATATGTGGTCCTCTGAAACATGCAGATTTTATATGAAAGAAAACTCCTAGAACTTTTAAGAGGAGAGATGATCCTCATATATTGTGGGGGTAGAGGTTTAGATAGATGAAATTTAGACAGTGTCCATATATATTTCTATTTGATGACCCGCAGCAGTGCGCGGGGATTTCATCTAGTTTTAATATCATCAGGAACCCACAAGAAAAGAATAATGATGAGTACAATGACCGCTGGCCTTTCTTAATCAACGCTATCATTGATAGCTTGGATTTATGAGAGTTACAATTGTCCAATCAGAAATTTACCTGGGCAAATTACAGAGATAATCCCACATATGAGAGATTAAACAGAGTATTAATGTCTACCAAATGGGAGGCTAAATTTCCACTGGCCACTGTCAGAGCATTGACTCGAGAACTGTCGGACCATACTCCCCTATTATTGGACATGGGGCATGGTACTCATGGTTCGAAACCACCTGGATTCAAGTTTGAAGTAGGTTGGTTATTGCGAGACGATTTTCGTGATATTGTCTCTAAAGTCTAGAGTGGTGCATCGCATGGGAGTACAGCTATGCAAAGGTGGCAATATAAGATTCAGCGGCTAAGACAGTTTCTAAGAGGCTGGGCCAAGAATCTAAGTGGGAAATATAAAAAAGAAAAGATGGAGCTAATTCAAAAAGCCGACGCTTTGGATAAGAAAGCTGAACAGCAACCTTTAACTCATGAAGAGGTTGATCTCAAACATCACTTTAAGGATCAGCTTGCCTGTTTACTACGAGAGGAAGAGGTTAAATGTTATCAACGAGCCAAAACTACCAGATTATTATCTGGGGATTCCAATACTAAGTATTTTCATATGGTGGCTAATGGAAAACATGAGAAAACTTGAATCTTCCGTTTGGATCAAGATGAAGGGGTAATTGAAGGTGATGATAACCTAAGGAAATATATCACTAACTACAAAAATTTGTTTGGTGCTCCTACACCAAATAATTTCTCTATGTCGGAAACTAATATTACTGATATCCCGCATAAGTCTCAACAGCTGAAAATGAGATCTTAATGGCTCAGTTTTTTCAGCACACGGTTAGAGATGCCGTTTTTCAAATGGAACATAATAAAGCTCCCGGTCTAGATGGTTTTCTAGCTGAATTTTATCAGACCTTTTGGGATGTCATTTATAAGGATCTTATGGAGTTATTTTTCTGAGTTCCATCTTTGGCTCACTTCCACTGCATAGTCTCAACTTTGGCACAATTACCTTCTTTGCCGAAACTAAAGGAGGCAATTCAAATACAATAGTTTTGTTCCATTTGTCTCCTTAATGTTAGTTTCAAAATCTTTACAAAGGTTTTGACTAACCGAATCACTTTGGTAACCCAGAAGGTGATCAAACCTTCACAGTCGGCTTTTATGAAATGCAGGAATATCTTGGATGGGGTAATTGTACTGCATGAGACAATTCATGAGCTGCATAGGAAGAAGGAGGCAGGAGTGATCTTGAAACTAGATTTTGAGAAGGCTTATGATAAAGTTAAATGGCCCTTTCTACAGCAGACACTGAGGATGAAAGGTTTTTCTCCTATGTGGTGTCAGTGGATTGAGCAAGTAACAGTCGGAGGCAGTGTTAACATTAAAATTAACGATGACGTTGGTCATTATTTCCAAACCAAGAAGGGGGTGCGGCAGAGGGATCCTTTATCTCCCATACTCTTTAATTTGGTTGTGGATATGCTTGCCACTCTAATTTCAAGAGCTAAGGCCTCAGGAAATATCAAAGGGGTGGTACCTCATTTGGTGGATGACGGCCTCTCTATTTTATAGTATGCTAACGATACGATCCTATTCTTAGGTCATGACTTAGCTCAAGCAGCTGAATTGAAGCTGATTCTTTGTGCCTTTGAGCAGTTATCTGGCTTAAAAATTAACTTCCATAAGAGTGAGCTTTTCTGTTATGGAGAAGCGAAGTTATGTCAATTGGAGTACGCTAATTTATTTGGTTGTCGATTAGGGGATCTTCCCTTTAGATATCTAGGTATTCCTATGAATCATACTCGCCTATATAATAAAGACTGGGCTGCTGTCGAAGAGAGAATTCAAAAGAAACTTGCTAATTGGAAAGGCAAACTTTTGTCTACAGGTGGACGATTAGTATTGATGAATTCGGTACTATCCAGCCTTCCCATGTTCATGCTTTCGTTTTTTGAACTCCCAAAAGGTGTGCTCCAGAAGCTTGATTATTTTCGATCTCGGTTCTTCTGGCAATGTGATGAACATAAAAGAAAATACCGCCTTGCTAAGTGGAGTATTCTTTGTACCCCTAAGGATTTTGGTGGGCTAGGCATACTTAACTTAGAGCTACAGAATAAATGTTTGTTGAGTAAATGGTTGTTCAGATTACTCAACGAGGATGGGGTGTGGCAAACCCTTCTATGAAGGAAGTATTTGGCCAATAAATGCCTGTCCCAAGTCCAACATAAACCTGGCGACTGTCATTTTTGGAGTGGTCTTATGAAGATAAAATCAGATTTTTTAATAGGCGGTGTTTTCAAGGTGGGCAATGGACGACAAGTTAGGTTCTAGGAGGATATATGGCTGGGTGATACACCACTAAGCCAAATCTATCTGAACTTATACAGAATTGCAAGACGTATGACTGACACGGTTGTTGATGTCCTGTCCACATCACCTTTCAATGTTTCATTCAGAAGAGGTTTGGTAATTGACAATTTGAGAGCCTGGTTAGACCTGGTTTCCAAGTTGGTTCACGTTCAATTATCAAATCACAATGATATTTTCTTATGGAGATATTCTAAAAAAGGTGTTTTACTATTCAGTCCATGTATAGTGCCTTAAGCAGTCAGGGCCTTCTCCCTTAGAAATCAATCTTTTAGAACCTCAAAGTTCCCTTAAAGATAAAGATTTTCCTTTGGTACTTACATAGGGGGGGTCACGCTCCCTCTGTAGTTCGTTGGAAACCATTCAACACCTATTTTTTAATTGTAGGTTTTCAATCTTTATTTGGAAAACTGTACAATTCATTTTCAGAATTCAACCTCCTACTAGTTTTTCACACTTATTTGGGCCTTGGCTGAGCGGTTTGCGTTCTAAGCTTCGGAATCAATTATTAGTTGGGGGCGGCTGCACTATGTTGGGCCATTTGGTTGAATAGAAATGATATGGTGTTTAAGAAAATTTATTCTAATTTCTTTGTGCAGGTGATTTTCAGGGCGACGTACTAGATCAGGCAGTGGTCCATGCTATATAAGGAGGAGGACCGGTAGCCCCTTCTGGATGACTGTCAACGCTGGGAGAACTTAATGATGGCAATTTTGAACAAGTTTGGATGGAGATCTCAGTGTCGATTACTTGCTTAGTTGTTTTTAGCCTTGGCATGGAGTCCGTTCTCTAGTGTTATTGGGTACTCTTTTCTCATTGGTGTTTTTCCTGGTGTGAGAGTTTGTGTTAGGTTGATCACTAGTGGATCTTCTTCTTCGGAATACTGTCCATCTTGTATCAGCTGTGTACCATCCTTGATGGTAGAGGCTGGAACCTTGGTTCCTTATCTAAAAAAAATCGGTGAGAAGAACCAATTGGCATTATTACTAGTAGGTGCTGTAAATCTGACCCTTGTCTCCGTTGGAGCAGCATAAGGAGCAAACTGGAAGAGATCGAGCATTGTGCCAAATTATGCATCCCATATTAGAATCATCATGAGTTTCTGCAATACTTGTGGCAGGATGGCATGCCGGAAGAACTAACTGACCCGTTTTTCTGTGGATGGAACAGAGTTGAGGCCTTCAGTAGTTGCGCAAATGTGGTTCTACGGCCACTGCACAAGGACCTCCTGTGACGGGTGCATGAGTTGCCTACCAGGCTGCCAACACTGCTGCTGTTGCCATACATGCACACCCAGGCACACGTGGAGGGCACTGATGCCTACCAGCGAGCTCAGAACAGGCAGATCAAGAAGCTGATGTTGCCTATGGGAAGCCTGGTTAGGGGCTTCGACGTCCACTCAAACACTCTCCATGCCTCCTTTGCTTCCCATCTTGATTCCTAACGCTTCACATGCCCAGCTAACACTTCAGGGCGACGGATTGTTCCCTCATCATTGTTTGTTGACATCAAGATATCTGGCCTTGTGTGTTTAAACATGTTGAGGCCATTTTATAGGGAGCTGTGCCCGCACCCTGCTTGTTGCTGCGTGCAGCTTGGCTCGGGCGGGAGGTGGTGCGCGAGGGAGAAGGACCAGCAATTGACAACGCTCGGCCCGGCAGACTCCTCCACTAAATCGGCGGCAGCGGGTGTGTTACGGCAAATAAGCAGCGAACAAGCAAAGGTTGAAGATGAGGGTAGTTTGGACATTTCTCCGGCCTTCTCTCTCCTCGAAACCAAGAATTGAGTAAAATATTCAGTGCGGTGTGTTTTGGCAAACGACCATAAATTTGCAGTGTGTTCTGGCAAATTCTCGTCGTTGCGGTGTGTGCTAGCAAATTACACGTTTTTTCGATGTCCCACAGCCAAATTCGCCTATTTTCTATGATGTTTGTGTTAATGCTGGCGAGCTGCAACTGCAAAAACTATTAAAGATTAGATTCTTAGCGGTGCAATCGCCCACTAGAAATATGTGCTGCATAGAAAGTTCAAATGAAGTTGGATTAAGACGAACTTTGTTTCAAATTGTAAACCTTGGTGAGAACTAAAACTTTGTAGCTGAAAACATTTTAATTTGAGATTGCTAAGGGTGGCCAAATATGTTTTAAGTACTCAGACTTAAATTCAATTTGTTTAATTTTCCAAATGTCATCAGATTGAGATCTGCACAGAGGCTAGAGGTGTTGGAGGGAGGTGATGAGAAATTGGAAGTAGGTAGGACCGTGGGAGACGGTCGCGGGTCGTGGAGAGGATAAGGTTTGGTCGGTGGTCGAGAAGGGTCTAAAGGCAGCAATACGTGACCCCGTTAGATGGACAAGGAACTGAGGACTTGATAGAGAGCGGGACTGATGTGTATGAACGGTCATACAACAAAGGAACTTATATGGGTATGATGTATTCTGGCATACAAATGTACTAGGTTACACACGTGTATCATGATATATATACTACTTACATGGATACCTCTGCCATAGGTGAACAATGTGCTGACGCGGTCATGTGATCCGGCAGAGAGCCAGGAACTGGTTGGAGATCATGCCCGTTGTCAGTCGTGCATGTCGTTGAGCAGGCCCACGCACACATAATTGATGAACTTCTACCAGATCCCATGCTTTCTCGTTAGGACAGCTCGGATAAGATGCGATGAGGGTCTATGACATCTATTGACGAGCAACCCAGTTGAGAACTCATGGTGGGTTGTGGACTAGAGGATGGAACGTGGGCACCAATTGTGGTCTTTGAACGACCTTCTGTCAAGAGCATCACACCGTGTGAGTGTAACTCGGTTGACATGCAGGACATCACAAGGCGTGAGCACCTCCTTTGCATCACGTCTTGGTTCCTGATGCTTCACATGCCGAGATAGCCTTCATAGCTCGAAGTGATACCAAGCAAAGTTACCCTCATGTTCTTGTTGGGACTGCCATGTTTTTTTTTCCTTTTTGTCTGTATAAAAGAGTTGTTGGCAAACATACAAATTTATAAGCAGCTCAGCTCAGCAATACAGTACGCACTTTCAATCCATTTACCAAGACATTTATTCTTATACAAAAAAGAAAAGGATAACTGTGGTCCATGATATATGATGAGCACTTGTAGTTGCAAGAGATGTGGTAGGCGATTGCTCAGATAATGAAATAAAATGAATTTAACATCATGTTAGTTCTAAGCTGAGGAGTCAAATAGTAGTTGGGGCAGCCGCTATTTGTTGGGCTATTTGGTTGAATAGAAATGATAAGGTGTTTAAAAAAGTTTCTTCTAAATCTTTTGTGCAGGTGATTTTCAGGGCGACGTACTGGATCAAGCAATGGTCCATGCTACATAAGGCGGAGGATCGACAGTCTTTCTCGGAAGGCTGTAGAAGTTGGGAGAATTTGCTGTTGGTGATTTTCTCCAAGTTCGGTTGGAGGACTCATAATCGACTGCCATCATAGTTGTGTTGTCTTTCTTCAGCAACGTTGAGTCTAGTCCTTAGTTATTTTTGATGCTGAACTTGAGAGAGTCTTATCTTTTTTCAGTGTATGGTTGATCACTAGGTGGCCTTGTTCTTTTGAACTTTAATAACCATGTCTTGTATTAGATGTATATCATCTTTGGATGGTAGAGGCTGGAACCTTGGTTCACTTATCTAAAAAAAATGTTACATAAAAATATCAGGTATTCCGACCACAAACAAAGAATACAGATAATCATGGAAAAATGCTTTTCTTTGTTTTCTATGGATTAACATATCTATTGTGCAGTACTAGCCCATCAAACCTTCTTTCCTCCAGCATGGCCTAGACTTCTATAATACATATGTATTAAAAATATTAGTAGATAATACTCATCTCAGTTAATCGAAATATTCATAGGAAGAATGATCCCTCACCTATAGAAATTAACAGAGTTAGGTGACACTGCCCATCTCAGTTAATCAAAATGTTGGCTGAGTCTGCTTCTAAGCTAGCCTGCCTCTAAGCCTGCGGAGCCCAGCGTTGTCCAACAGACTTGCTGAGCCCACCAAGCATGGTGAACTGAACACATGGATACATTGACATGAGCAACACACCATTATGTATGGAACTGATGAGAGGCGATGCCGCTGGCTCCGTCGACTCGGCGCGCTCTCCGGCGGATCACGGCGAGGGACCCTGGTGGGAGAGACCATGATCATACCAAACAGCTGATGGCGGTCTCAATGCAAGATCTCTTTGCCGTTTCTTCAGCTCATCTAAGTGAAGGAGCGGGCAAATTTTGGGACCCCGAATCGGATTCAGAGTGTGAAGATCTTGGAGATGCGGAGCTCCGGGTACAGTCCGTCGGCCAGCCATCCTGTGTTGGTCCCTGCCCAGCGGCGACGGCAGTCCCCGCGATTCCAACGGTGACCACCAGGCCGACGCCCACCAGGTCCAGCCCCGCGGCGACGTCTGTCCCGGTGAAGGAGCCTGATCATCCGCCGAGACGGGTCGATGCCCCATGGAAGAGGGTCTGGAAGGGCCCGCTGCCGCCACGCCGAATCACGCCGCCGGCGACCCTTGGTGACCTCATCCTGCCGGCCATGGCCAAGGCTGCTCGCAGCCGCCGGCGTGATCCAAAATTGCCGGTCTTTCAAAATTCAAATCAGAACCCAATTAGGGGTGGACCTAGGCCGCTACGACCCAGTCCGACGACGCCTGTTTGGGCTGCGACCAATCTCCATGCAGAACCAAGCCGGGCACCCAGCGACGTCGATCAATCCACACCTCTTCCACGAGCCGCCGCCGCCGCTCGGGCCGCATCGCCGGGCACGCCACCGCTCCCCCGCCGCCGCTGCGCCTTCCTACCGCGACGTGCTGATGGCAGGGGGAGAACATGGATACCGAGGCCGGGCTACTCACCGGGGACCGCCTGCTGATCACCGCCGTGGGAGAGGGAGAACTCCTCCTGGCGGTCGTGACTGGCTCGTGGTCGCGCCATCGGGGGGACTCCCCTACTGGGGTGGCGGGCCGGGGGGACCGCATCCGGCCGGGCGCCGCTAGCCGGGGGGGACCGCCACCCTCTAGTGCCCATCGCGCGGAAGGTAGAGGACGTGGCCGGGGTGTACCCAAGGCCGATGGCCATGAAGCCAATGATGAAGCTGAACGCCGTGGTGCTCCTGCTGGAGGAGAAGACGGGGCACACCAGCCTCAAGGCGGAGGTCATGGTCACAGCAACTCTGCTGCAGCCGATTCACCTGGACAGATCGACGAAGAACAAGGCAAGCCGAAGAGGAAGCGTAAAGAGCAAGCAGTGAAGCTGGAATGCACCATCTGTACTGAAGATCACTACACTAATCAGTGCCCACTGCTTTGGGGCCCAAAGCCGACGGTGGCGTTTTGTGGTGCTGCTGATGATGGCATGGGTTTCTTCCAAATACAGGCCGTGAGAAACAATCATATTGTCTCCCTCGCGCAATCCTCAGTGGCCGCCCTCATTACAGTTGATGCCGGGGAAATTTCTGCTCAGTTGCTTCAATCTGAACTGTCGAGGATCATTCCAGTGAGGTGGGGCTGGGAGGTACAGGAGCTCGATGCTACATCTTTTATTGTTCCTTTCCCCAGCAAAGATGAGTTGGACCGTATGGTTGCCATCCGCACAATTACCACAAGGAACAGAGAAGCCACTATCATTTTCGAAGAATTTATTGATGATGTCCAGCCCATCAAAGTCTTTGGACCTGGGCACGGGTTTCAGATCACAAAAGGTTCCCGGGTGCTTGATCCTTTCTTCCATCAGGCAGTTGGGACCATTATTGGGGCCACCCAGAAGGTAGATATGGCACACCTTCGAGCAACGGGACAGGTTCGTATCTTAGTGACGGTTTTTGATGTTACTCAAATCCCGAAGCATGCTAATGTTTGTGTTGGGAATAGCATATATCGCCTATACTATAAACCTGATGAAGCTTTGCAGTTTAATGAAATTGACCCGGAGGCAGATGACTTGAGTGATGATGATAAGCATCCTGGGGGTAAGGACTATGAGATGGAAGATGCGGAGGCAAATCCTAACCCTCCAAATCCGTAGGATGATAATGGCTCTACCAGTAAGTCCAGGGAGCCACCACCTCAGAACTTGCCCCCACAGAATCAAGCCTCCTTGATTGATGAGTGTCTCAACCTGGCATGCACACAATTGATAAATGAGATTAGCCTCAAAGTTATGCTTGAGCAAGATGATGGGGTTGTGAGAAAGAAGTATTCCCCGGTCACAGAAGCTGAGTTAGCTGCATATAACGCTACGGTGGATTCTCCTAACCGACAATACTACAAAAAAAACTTTTAGGAGACACTTGGAATTGGGCTTCAGAGGCGGGCATAATTTCGACCATCTCGATTAATGGCTCTGATTAACCAAGGCGGTTATTTTTTATTAACCGAGGCGGTCATAACTAACCGCCTCCTAAAATCGATTTATGGAGGCGGGCAACAATAAGGGCCCGTCAAAGAAAAGGCTGAGGCCCATCAAGGCCCAGGTGAGGCCCAGTAACCATCTCCAATATAAATACAGGGAGTTAGGGTTTGTGTCACTTGTTTCTATTCCTCTCCCTCATCCTCTAGTCAGCCCGACGCCCTTCCCCTTCTCCCACGCGGAGGAGCACCCTCTCCTGTCCCTCCCTCTCCCCTCCTTCCATACCTCCCTCTCCCTTTCTTATGGTGACGGTGAGGAGATCTAGAGGGGAGCAGCTGGGTGGAGGTGGCGGCGGCCTTCCCCTTCTTCCCAACTGGTAGCAAGGTGCCCTGCGATGACGGATCCGGTGGGGACGGCCCCTTCGGCCGTGGATCCGGGCTCCACCTCTTTCACGACGGTGGGTCCGGCCTCCACCGCCTCTCCCAGCAGATCCGCCTCGGCCTCCCCTCCCTAGCGGGCGGATCCGTCCTCCACCTCCTCCCCGGCGGCGGATCCGGACTCCTCCTCTTCCACGACGGCGGATCCGGCCTCCACCCGCCTCTGGGGCCGGGCGGATCCGCCGCCACCTCCTCCCCGGGCGGCGGATCCGGCCTCCACCTCCTCCTCGGCGGCGGATCCGTACCCCTCCTCTTCCACGACGGCGGATCCGGCCTCCACCGCCTCCCCAGCGCCGGATCCAGCCTCCACCGCCTCCCTGGCCGCGGATCCATCCTCTACCTCCTCCCAAGGCGGTGGATCCGCCCCTACATCATCGGTGGCGGTGGAGCGGTGGTTGGGTGGAGCGGCGGCGCTGGTTCGGGCGGTGGCACGACGGAGGCGGCGTGCTTGGCGGCGGCGTGGCCCCCGGATTTGGGCGGCGGCGCGACCTCAAGATCTGGGCAGCCCGTGGGCTAGATCCGAGCCCATGTGGGCTCTTTTTTGTTTATTTTCATCGATTAACGGAGGCGGGCGAACAACCGCCTCAATTAATCTCTTTTTTACTTGTGACGATTGGTCTGAGGCGGTTGGGGTTGCCCGCCTCGGAAAACCTTTTCCAACCGCCTGTGTTAAATTTTATGTAGTAGTGCGTTTTGGTATATTTTAACGCAAACAGAAAAGATCCGCAAGCGC
Source organism: Chrysopogon serrulatus (assembly GCA_015844335.1). Taxonomy (NCBI): domain Eukaryota; kingdom Viridiplantae; phylum Streptophyta; class Magnoliopsida; order Poales; family Poaceae; genus Chrysopogon; species Chrysopogon serrulatus. The sequence continues at coordinate 378,576 of JADLZL010002201.1, forward strand.
ACGGATACCGTTGTAGCTTTTACCTAAGAGTATTCCAAGGTATCGATTTTTCCACGAGGAACGCGAAGTGTACTAGTATCAAATCAAGAACGTCCAAGGATAGAAAAGATAAATATTTTTGGTGGGTAGAGAGGGGTTGTCTAAGATCAACTAGATAACTAAGGATTAGGCTTACTATACTTGACTTACTTTGGAGCAACAGTACCTTTCCAACTCTCGAATAAGACTGGGAAGAAGGTAGTTGGGGAAGGCTGCCAAAAGCTCTACGAAACACCAATTCCGACGTGGTGGAATACGAAGACCAATAGAGCTGTCACCTCTAAAGGCTACCACAACTAACCGTAAGAATTGGGCGCAAACTCAGGTAAACACTAGTCTAGACACCACGTCTACACTAACGATTACTACTCTAGCTATGCGCAATAACTAGAGCACAATACGAGCGGAGATCTCGTAAGCAAAGTAAAGTAAGAACTAAACTTAATTAAATAGAGAACTTAAAGTTACCGACAGGAGAACCTGAAGATGAATCGATGATGAATCGTCTCCGTAGAGGTACAAAGTTGATGGGATCCGACAGGCCGGCTCCACCTTCTACTCTCTCCTCTCCTCTCTCCCTATTTTCTAATGACTCATGAGAGGTTGATCCATTCAAGGGACCCCTCTCAAATGAGCCTCCCTCAGAGAATATAAATTAGGGTTTCATGGGGTGTCTCCCCCTGGGGTCTGGGGCTCCTTTTATAGACCCGAGCGATTAACGTGAGCCCTTGGATCAAACCAACATCGGCGGGCGGCTGAGATTCATCCTCAAAGGCGATGGATCCCGTGGGCCAAAGTTGGGCCAAATCCGCAAAAAACCCAGACCGGCCGGTCTGGGGGTGGGACCGGCCGGTCTCCCCCTATGACAGGTGGGCCCCACCTTCCGCGGGGTGGTTTCTGGTGTCTTCTAGAACCTTCCTGCGTAGGTGTCGCTTGCTGGTGCGATATATTTTCGTCCGGGACTCCAAATATGGCAAATGATATGTCCATTTCGATCGTCTCGACGAGCCCGTCGTAATGGTGCATTCGAATCCATCATTTGGGATACTTTTATACAGTCATATTGGCTCTCTTTGATAACTCTTTCGGTATGTACCTATAGAAACCATGATTCACCAAAACTCGTGGAACTTGTTAGAATCAAACCCTACAACTATGGTTTGTGATTCATTTCATGTTATTATATGCAATAGTTGATAGGTTATGATTGACATTAAGGACCGTCAATAAGTTCCCCCACACTTGCTCTTTGCTCGTCCTCGAGTAAAGTTTGATGATAAAAGTAAACATGATCATAACATCTCAAGATATGTCGCTAGCAAAAAGGTTATTCCAAAGCATTCCTTATACAGGTGGGATTTGTGGCATTGGCTAGCATACATCCTTTGGTGGTTGAAAAGTGGAACAGCTCTCAAAGCAAAGTTATCTTCCCAAATTCTCATCTTAGCAACTTGGAGTTTTTAATGTTTTAACAAAGGAAAAGCATAGATCACTTATACTCCTCAAATGATACTCTCAGTCGCTCAATGGTGTATGATTCCTTACCAAGGCAAGAGTGTGAAACTGCCTTTCTTTCTCAACCTACTTCTAAGGCTTATGTGGAGCTTAGGTAGGGACAAACTTGATTGCATACTTGTGTCGTATATATTGTAAAGTCAAAACCACGGATCCTAAGATCAAAATGTCATACTCTTAGATCAAGATGTGCATGTGTGTGGATATATGGTGGAAGTGGCAAAACCTAATTCTACTCTTCTTCTCCTTGAGAACATACCTCTCTTTTGACACTTGAAAACCTTGCCGAGAGAACATGAGCTATCTTATTATTATTTTTTTCTTTTCTCTTCTTTTTTTAAGGAGGTGAGCATCTAAGTACCCATTATTTTCAACTCCCTCTTTTTTTTTCTCTTCTCTCTTTTTTTTTAAAATACTTTTGCATAGCTCATGGCTCTGCTCTTGGCAACAAAACTTTTTAAGAGATCGCAACAAGGACTAGAGCATTTATTGGGTGAATGGAAAATCTATCAAGATGTTTTTGTTGTTCACTCCCAGTGTAGGAAAGAAACATTTTTGGGTGGATCTAAATGGAATGGCATGTTTTGCGCCTACTCCCAGTGTAGGAGTAGTGCATATTTGTGTGGCGTGCAAGTGAATCTTGATCTTGGAAGTATGATAAATCTCTCACAAGGATCACAAAGTTCAACCAAACTCAACACAACAACAAGCAGTGAATGTAGAAGGCTTCTATCCTATATATGGCTCTGGTAGGAATTTATCATCATTGAGGAGTATGTGATACTACGGTTTTATGATATTTATCAAAATGAAATCTCCAAGTACCATGACTAGAACTGGTAAGACTTCTAAGCCGTAACTATTTCACACTCCACAACAACTTAGTCAATATGATTGTCCTATCAAGATATCTTCCCACAAGCATAAGTGTATGTATTTGGAATAATCTCTATGCAAGCCTCTATCTCGATAATGTTATCAACATGTCATTTTTCAAAATTTTAATTCAAAGTGTGGTTTGGTTCTTTTTAATTCACAGGGTTAAGCAAGTGCATAACAAGTGTAAAACTCAGTAAGCATAAGAGTGAGTCAAGAAAGATCAAACCGAGTTTTAGTAGTTGTATGCGAGACTCCTCCACCAGTTCATGATGTGCTTCAATGCTTCTATTCATGATGGAGGTGTCACCTTCCCCCACACTTCTTCGAGACTATACCTGGCTTTTACTCACAAACAAGAACAGGTGAAAACAACAGGGACTCTTCTGGTGTGGAACACCAGAGAGTCAAAACCTATTGAACTAAGGGATTGGCCTAACCTAGAAGAAAATAAGAGCAAGATTGATTTTTTTTAGATTGGATCATTAAATTGCAAAAATACAATCAAGTCTATTTCTTCTAAGTTTTCAGTTTCAAAGAATACTTTCAAGCGTTGGCCATTTACCTTAAAGATGTTACCTGAGTTGTCTTGAATTGTAATGGCACCATGTGGTGATGTTTCAACTACCTTGAATGGTCCTTCCCATTTGCTTCGAAGTTTTCCATGACCAAAAAGCTTTACTCTAGAGTTGAACAGTAGGACCTTGTCCCCAGGCTTGAACTCCTTGTGCTTAATCCTCTTATCATGCCATCGTTTTGTTCTCTCTTTATAAATCTTGGAGTTGTGATATGCCTTCTCTCTCCATTCTTCAAGCTTAGATATTTGCATTTGACGATTCTTGCCAGCTAGATGAAGATCCATGTTCCATTTCTTGATTGCCCAGTGAGCTCTGAATTCCAATTCAACCGGCAAATGACAAGTCTTTCCATATACAAGCTGATATGGTGTCATGACTATGGGTGTCTTGTATGCAGTTCGATATGCCCATAGTGCATCGGAAAGCTTGTATTTCCATTTCTTGCCCATCTCATCCACGGTCTTTTGCAGGATATTCTTGATTTGCTTATTTGAAGTTTCAGCTTGACCACTTGTTTGAGGATGGTATGGAGTTGCAATGTTGTGCTTTATTCCATTTTCTGCCAAGAACTGTCGGAATCTCTTGTCAATGAAATGTGGGCCTCCATCACTTATAACCAATCTAGGCATTCCAAATCATGGAAATATCACTTCGTTGAACATCTTCTTGGAGTGCTTAGAGTCAGCGGCTCGACATGGTAATGCTTCTATCCATTTGGACACATAGTCAATCGCCACCAAGATGTATTCAAGCATCTCGACTTTGGGAATGGTCCCATGAAGTCAATTCCCCGGACATCAAACAATTCCACTTGGAGGTTGTTCATGAGTGGCATAGCATCTCGAAAGTGTTGATGTTTCCATGCTTCTGGCATCTGACGCATCTTTTGATGAAATCTTTTGTATCTTGATACATTGTTGGCCAGAAGAATCCACATTGCCAAATCTTCGCATGTGTTCGAAATACTCCATAATGTCCTCCATAGGGTGATGAATGACACCTTTCAATGATTTTTATGCCTTCAATTGTCGGGACACACCTCCATAGCAACCCACAGCACAGATCCTGTAAAGATATGGATCGTCCCACAAATGGGTACGACTCTCATACTGGAGCTTCCTCTTGTCTCCTCCTGGTGGAACATAACCTGCAACCATATAGTTGACAATATTCGCGTACCAAGGATCGTGGTCCGTTACCGCAAGGAGCGTGTCGTCCCTTAGATAGTCATTAATAGGTAGCTCATGTGTGTCTTTGTGTTGAAGCCTAGACAAGTGGTCGGCTACCGAATTTTCTACTCCTTTCTTATCTCTTATTTCTATGTCAAATTCTTGGAGTAGAAAAATCCATTGGACTAACCGAGGCTTAGCATCTTTCTTAGTGAGGAGGTATTTAAAGCAGCATGGTCTGTGTAAATGATTACCTTCGCTCCCACTAAGTAAGATCTAAACTTGTCTATTGCAAAGACAACGGCCAACAACTCTTTTTCAGTGGTAGCATAATTAAGTTGTGGCCCAGACAAGGTTTTGCTAGCATAGGATATAGCATAATGTTTCTTGTCTTTGGTTTGGCCTAACACAGCACCAACCGCAAAGTCGCTAGCATCGCACATGATCTCAAAGGGTAGACTCCAATCAGGTGGTTGGATTATTGGAACTGAGATGAGTGCCCTCTTGAGAATCTCAAAGGCTTCAAGGCACTCATTTGTTGAACACTAAAAGGTGCATCTTTGGCTAGAAGGCTAGTCAAGGGTCTAGCGATTTGAGAAAAGTCTTTTATGAAACGCCTATAGAACCCTGCATGGCCTAGAAAGCTGTGAATGCCTTTCACATTTGTGGGAGGTGGAAGTTGTTCAATAACTTCAATCTTTGCTCTATCCACTTCTATCCCATGTTCGGACACCTTGTGTCCTAGCACTATTCCTTCCCGAACCATAAAATGGCATTTCTCCCAGTTCAAGACTAAGTGCTTTTCTTCACACCGTTGTAAGACCTTGTCTAAATTCTCTAGACAATCATTGAAGGTTTTACCATAGACGGTAAAGTCATCCATAAATACCTCCATGATTTTCTCGATCATGTCAGAGAAAATAGACATCATGCACCGTTGAAAGGAAGCTGGAGTGTTACACAATCCGAATGACATTCGTCGGTATGCGTAAGTTCCGTACGGGCATGTGAAAGTGGTCTTACTTTGGTCATCAGGGTGGATTGGGATTTGATGATACCCGGAATACCCATCAAGGAAACAAAAGAAAGAGTGATTTGCAAGCTGTTCCAATATTTCATCAATGAAGGGTAACAGAAAGTAATCTTTCTTTGTAGCCTTATTAAGTTTCTGGTAGTCAATGCACATACGCCACCCCGTGACAGTGCGTTGAGGGATGAGCTCGTTCTTCTCATTCCTCACAACCGTCATTCCTCCTTTCTTTGGCACAACTTGGACAGGGCTAACCCGCTCACTATGAGGTACGGGATAAATAATCCCAGCGTGTAAGAGCTTAAGGACCTCTTTCTTAACAACTTCTCGCATTGCGTTGTTAAGCCTCCATTGTGGTTCCCTAGATGGTGAAGCATTAGGATCAATGGGAATACGGTGAGTGCAGAGGATGGGACTAATTCCCTTGAGGTCTTGGAGTGAGTAGCCTATGGCTAGTTTATGTCTTTCTAGGACAGCGACAAGTTTATGGGTTTTCTCTTCAGAAAGCTTGTCACTTATGACGACTGGAGTTTCTCGATTATTATTGAGAAAGACATATTTTAAGCCAGAAGGAAGCGGTTTTAGCTCAACTGAAGGTTGTGATGGCACCTCAGTTTCCTCTAACTCGACAGGCCCTGCCAACTCTTCCTCTTCTTGAATGAACTGTTCATCATCGAGAGTTGGTTGGGCCATGTCTTCTAGAGATGCCATTAAGACCTCCTCAACAGGGTCTTGCTCAGGTTTAGGTTCTACTATCGCATTATTTGAGCGTGCCAATGAGATGGTGATAGGAGAACTTCCTAACTTTACATCTAGGAGACCCTGTTTTGGTCTTTCTTGGAAGAGTATCCCAAAAGGCACTCCAATCAAGATGGATGTATCTGAGATGTCAAAGATATGAAAATCTAAACGATACTCAGAACATCGTATTCTCAATGGAATGGACCTTATGACCCCATAACTTTCAAGAGTAACTCCAGAAGAAATTCTTAGAAGCTTATGAGATGGGATCAAAAACTCGTTGGGGTATAATTGTTCGACCAAAGCTTTTGAAATGATGTTCAACCCAACGGTAGGACTATAGTGAGCCTCTATGATGGTTCCCTTAAGGATACAAGTGATAACATCTGAAGGGCCAATGATTCGGGCTACCTCAATGGATAACTCCGTTTCTGCCAACCACTCACGACTCATGATGGCTGATAGTCCTTTAATATGTTCCATAAGGAAAGAATCATTAATTGGACCATCATCATCCATAGAGTGTACCAGAGGCTTCACTTGGATCGGTAAATTCGAGGCATTTCCAAAATCTTCAAAAAGACCATCCTCGATTTCAAAGGGAAACATGGAAGGATGGGGTTCATCATCTTGCAGATTGTCTTGGATTTCCTCAATGGGAGGTTCTTTAACAACCAAATTGTTAGAAGGATTTGAAGGGATTTTAGATTTGGTTGTGTCTACCTCCTCTTGTTGGTCGGGGCATGGCTTAACTTCTTTAGGAAATTCATCAAAAATGCCAGCGTAAGGGGTATTCTCAAGGATTTTCTCTAGAATAGCTTTCCCCTCGCTCATGGTATTGTGCGAGAATGAACCTCCAGAAGATAAGTCAAGGTGTAGAGCAGCTTCCTGTTGACGGTCACTAATGTCAATTATAACCCATCAATTATCATCAAACTTGACATGAAATGAACCACAGAGCATAGGTATAGGGTTTTGATCTAACGAGTTCCACGAGTTTTGGTGAATCTATGTGTCTACAGGTACATACTGGAAAAGCTATTGAAGTTGATCAATACAACAGTATAAAAGTATCTCAAATGATGGATTAGAATGCACCATTGCGATGGGCTCGTCGAGAGGATCGAAACGGACATATTATTTACCATATTTGGAGTCCCGGATGAAAAGATATCGCACCTGCAAGAGGCACCTATACAGGAAGGATCTAGAAGGTACCAGAAGACACCACGCCGAAGCGGAGGGGGAACGGCCACCAGGCCAGACCGGCCGGTCTGGGCCTGGACAGGCCGGTCTGGGCCCTAGCCCGTTCGCGGCCCGCTTTGCCCAGGTTGCTCCACCGCCTTAGGGTTTCAATCTCAGCCGTCCGCCAAAGTCGGTTTGATCCAAGGGCTCACGTTCATCCCACCGGGCTATAAAAGGAGGGCAGGACCCCCCTGGAAGAGACATCCCTTGGAAACCCAAATTCATTATTCATTGGGATCCATTCGAGAGGCGTCCCTTGAAAGGATCATACTCTCATGGAGATCAACACACCAGGGACATTAGGGCTAGACTCTTCAATGTAATAGTTTAGTAACTTGAGAGCTAGGGTTGAGAGGCTTCATTCCGAATCTCGCCGTGGAGCCTTGGAGGTTGCAACACTTATGCTTTAGTATATTTATCTTGTCTATTTACTTCTATGTCTTATTTGTATGGTTAGTGTAGTTCTTGCATCTTAGCATAGGATCTCACTTTGTATTAGGTGCTCTAGTTATCATATGTGGCTAGAGTAGTAATCGATAGTGTAGACATGGTGTCTAGGCTATAGGTTACCTGAGGTTGCGCCCAATTCTTACGGTTAGTTGTGGTAGCCCATAGGGGTGACAGCTCTATGTGGCCTTCGTATTCCACCACGTCGGGATTGGTGTTTCGCATGGCTTTTGGCAGCCTTCCCCAACTATCTTCTTCCCAGTCTTATTCGAGAGTTGGAAAGGTACCTGCTGCCCCGAAGTGCTATGGTGTGTGCTATACTTACCCATGCATTAGTTACATTCTAGTGTCAACTAGAATAGAACCTGAGTAGTAGAGAAGTACATAGGAACCTTGAACTCTCCCTTAGTCCTCTCAAGTTAGCTGACTATATATTATAGGATTCTCCTCTGTGTGTGACATTGTGCATAACTCTTATCATTTACCATTTACCCTTGCTTAGGTCTAGTTGGTATATTAGTTAGTAGATACATGATGGAGAACTATCAAACATCTTTAACCATTGTTTCCCAGTGGTAAAATATAAATAACGATGCCTGGAATACTCCCGGTAAAATGCTACAATGGTAATTCTGTGCGCTTGCGGAATCCTTCATATTTTAATTGTGCATAAGAAATAGCAACAACATTTTTGGCGCCGTTCTTTGGGGAAACAATTGGCGTAAAGATTTTGATATTGATCTTGATATCTGCTAACCTAGTCTACCACTAGCTTTAGTAGGATTACCCTTGTGTTTGTTGAGTTGTGGAATAAGCAGGAAATCAATGGTTCAATCTTTTGGTGAATTTCCACAATAACAAGACAAGAGAGATATTAAAGAATCCAGGGTGCCTGAACATTCATGATTCATCAACATTGGAACCCTACCATCTCATAGGTATGTATAGACTTGTATATATTATTCTCGACCCTGTGTAGATTGGAGAAAAAGATCTTCGTCACAAGAATTCAAATGATATCACGTGTGACGAACAAGGACGCTGCACAACTCACGAATTCTATTGTGAGTCATGGTAAGTATGATCAAGAAAGGTGAGATAGTCTTGCTCATGGACTCTAAACTTAACGAGTAGTTATCATGTTGCATATATTTGCATGTTTGCTTTGAACAATCCATGCATCCACTCTATCTCATATCAAATTCATAGCATGTTTAGTTCCTTGCACACATGCATAACACTTGCATCTCTACTTAAAAATAATAAAAAACTATTCTCACTATACATGATCATGCTTTCATCTTTGTTTGAGTAAATCACTATGTGCTCGCATGCTACCTTTGTTTGCTATAGTATGCTATGGTTTGGAAGTACTCGCCATACTTCTATAGGCTTTTAAATTAAGCGTGGTGCTTAGGTTAAATAGCCTACCTTAGTCAAATTAGACATGGAGTCTGGTTTGATTATTGAACTAAAACCTGCTTAAGTAGACATAGGTTATATTTGTTGGACTAACCCCTACAGGAAACTCTCAAATTCAATTCGGGTAAGTTCTGAGGTGAACTCACATCAGAGATGAATCAAGGCTTGTGATGAAGTCCAATAGCTTTGCGCAAAAGAAGAACAACTCATCATTCATAGAAGAACTGTAAGTATCAAAGTTTATCTTTTTGCTATAAAGTTACCTTTGCCTTGAACCATGTAAGAATGTAGTAAACAAATACAAACATGATAAATAAAATCTATGCTAAAAGTGATCCCCGAAACCATCTTTTTTATTAGCGTAGATAAAAATGGACAACAACCCATGTTTTAAATTTGTTGCAATCCTTCGGGTATGTGTCCATTAACATCCTTGCGGGGAAAGAAAGAATAAATGTCTGTTCATGGTTTGAAACAAAAAGGAAGGATAACAAGTGTATAGAAAGGACCAAGATAGAAAGAAATCAATGTGAGAACACTTCAACACTTTCTACACTTCACCATGATAGTGGACCAATCACCCTGTAAGACATAAGGGACCTCCAGGCCAGTAAGAGTAGATTGACAGCTCATTCCATTGGCCAGTCGACCTACCCTTGGTGCTCTGCCATAGTTCACCATCCCAAGCAGGTTTGCATACAAGTCAAAGGAACAGAGGCAAGTTTGTGGTTGGCTAAGGAACCTGACATGGATCATTGAGATAGAACTGGAGTGACCCTGACTCTATGTCTTCAAGTGAGGAAAGCGATGATAAGCAGGATGCAACTTTCTCTATATGGGTCAAACTGATGCCTGCTCTCATCATCATCTTCGAAGACACTCAAATGCCGACAGCAAAGACTAGGATGACAAGATCCCACTAAGTCACAGTGTGCATCCCTGTATCAATAAACATTAGTCATCAATGGTGGTATGTCGATGGTGTCTCCAAAGACTGTAAGCAATCATGGACATAGGATGACACAAATAAGTCATTGGAGATGAAGCTCCCATGCAGAGTACCAATAGAGTTCTTTCCGTGATCATCAAGATAGCTGGTGTATCATCAAAGAAGAATAACCTTTTCACCCGCTGTTAGAAGACAAAGAAAAGGAGAAACTCTAGTCTGCAGCTCCAAATGACATCAACTCATCAACCCAAAATTAGTGAAGATCAAAAAAAAGGTTGATAGAAGAAATGCAACCGTCTGCATTCTCATCTCCTGGATCAGACGGTGCAAAATAGATCAAGGTGAATATTGTCAACGAGGAGCCTTGATCAACGAAACACTAAAGGAATCAACCTCAAAAGAACAAGATGGATGAACAAGGAGGATGAACCTGTCCAACCAATATTAAGTCCAAGATCCTAATAAGTTTGGCATGAGAAAGTATAATCATCCAGTCCTTCATCTCCATCATCAAACGAGGCACTCATCCAAGACACCTACAAAGGAGAAGTCTGGTTCGGTAGACTTAAAACAACCGAACCCTTGACGAAAGGTAAGTCGGTAGTTATCCATATTTACTTCCTTGCATTGCATCAATTATTGTTTAGCATGTTTACTCTTCTGCACTAGCACTGCATTAAAAAAAGGAAAAATAATAATACATCCATTTTGCATCTAAAAACTCAAAGCCCCATGTGACATCCCTATAGCGCAAACTAAAGGAGTGTTCATTGTGGTGGTCTAAAAATAAAATAAAAAGTAGCATGCATATTTCCTTTCTATTCGTTAAAAAAAAAGAAAATCCAAAAATAATTATTGAGCATCTTGCGGCACTGTATGAACTGTAATAATCTTTGGAAACCTCTCACAACAACCACTCCACGAAACGGCTAACCACTAACTGTTTATCCTAATCCGTTCCACGAGTTTTGGTGTTTTGTGAGATGTTTACTGCAGGATGACTCTAAGAGCTAGTCCACCTATGAACCATCATCTACATCACTCGAAGTACACCTTCCCTACACACAGCTAATCACTGTGTGGAGGAAGCAACTTCTTGTTGGATGAGAATTGAGGTTCCCGGCTACACCAGCTCTTACAAGCATGAGCTCCATCGAGAGGATTGCTCAGTTTCAATACTCAACCACGACAACAACCAGCTTGGGGGAAGGCATCCCCTAGGTACCCAGGTAAGTGTACCTACGCGATTATTGAGTCAGTCATAAAAATGGAAAAATACCAAAAATATGTGGGCACATGAAGGTCCATGCTTTTTAGAGTCCTTAGAGTCTTTTGAGTTTTAGTATGAGTCTTAAAAAAATGAAAAACTAAATAAAAATGTTTATCAATAAAAAGGAAGCTCTTGAGATGATCTGAAATGATGATAAGCTGCTCTATTACAACACCTCTGAAATACCTAGAGTTTAGACATAAGTTTTCCCAAGTTTAGCTCCAACTGTTTTGACATGAAGATTTGCTCTGAGCCTGAAACTTGGTGTTGCATATTCTTGAACTAAGTCTAGGTACGTGATTGATAAGATTGAGAAAGTCTGAGCTGCTATCTATCTTGCTCTAAGTGACACTAGAGTTCTAGAGATTTATCTTTTAAAAATACAAAAACATGATGAGTTCCTATATGACAAAGCTTACATTCCCACTAGAGCCAAACATGATGAGATAGGCTAGTTAAACTTCCACATATATCTTTGCTTGTCTTGCATTGAGTTTTGTCAACCTTTGTGACCCTAGTGAGAAAGTTGTCATGCTCTTGAATCAAGATCCACCTCTATATGCACTACTCTACACTAGAGTAGGCGCAACCACATGCCATTCCACCTACATCCATTCCAAAAATTGTTTTTCTCCTACACTGGGAAAGAACACCAAAAATGTCCCATTAGGTTAGCCACGTAATAAATGCTTCATGTTCCTGTTGTTATCTCTCCACATCCATCAATGCCAAAAGGAGTGCAATGAGCTATGCAAAAAGATATTTAAAAATAAAAATAATAAGAGAGAAAAGGGGAGAAGAAAAGAAAGATGGACAAGTGTCCTATTGCAAAATAATGGGTATGTAGATGCTCAACTCCCTGAGAAAAAGAAAGAAAAAGATAGCTCATAACCTCTGGCTAGTTATCAAAGCTCAAAAGGAGAGGTAGGCATTCAAGGAGCTGAGTAGAATTAGGTTCCACCATATATCCACCATATCCATCCACCCATATACATCTTGATTCGATTGCATGACTCGTTTCTCCATGGATCCATTGTTTGACTTAACAACACATGCATTGCAAGTCTGCACTTTTCGTTTTCTCCTTACCTATGAGCTCCACATAAGCTTTAGCTATAGGATGAAAAGAAAGGTGGCCATCATCACTGCTTTGGTGAGAATCCACAAATACCACATATATTGAGAGACTTGAGAGTGTCATACATGGGAAGCCCTGAGTTTTATTTGAAAACCTCTAAAAAACTCCAGAATGATACTTGAGCGAAGAGCTTGAGACATAGTGCTTGGGTGGGATCTTTCTGTCTATCAAGTACTCAAGACCCAAGGAAGAGCTGATAAGCCCCATAGTCAAAGGTAACATGAGTAAGTTTGAAAGTCAGCTCGGTTATTGCTTAAGCTTGGAGGAGAATTTTTGTCTGAATGCAGGTATACTTTAGAGGAGTTACATCAAGGTTGTGACAATGCTTTAAGAATTATAAACATCTATATCTGTTTCTAAGTTTAGCTTTGCTAAGGGACTAGCAAAGGTTAAGCTTGGGGGAACTTGTTGACGGTCACTAATGTCAATTATAACCCATCAATTATCATCAAACTTGACATGAAATGAACCACAGAGCATAGGTATAGAGTTTTGATCTAACGAGTTCCACGAGTTTTGGTGAATCTATGTGTCTACAGGTACATACTTGGAAAAGCTATTAAAGTTGATCAATACAACAGTATAAAAGTATCTCAAATGATGGATTAGAATACACCATTGCGATGGGCTCGTCGAGAGGATCGAAACGGACATATTATTTACCATATTTGGAGTCCCCGGATAAAAAAGATATCTTTTGCAAGCGGCACCTACGGGAAGGATCTAGAAGGTACCGAGAAGACACCATGCCGAAGCGGAGCGGGGAACGGCCACCGGGCCGAACCGGCGTGTCACGGGCCTGGACCGGCCGATCTGGGCCCTGGCCCATTTGCGGCCCGCTTCGCCCAGGTTGCTCCACCGCCTTAAGGTTTCAATCTCAGCCATCCGCCAAAGTCGGTTTGATCCAAGGGCTCAGTTCATCCCACCGGGCTATAAAAGGAGGGCAGGACCCCCCTAGAAGAGACATCCCCTGGAAACCCTAATTCATTATTCGTTGGGATCCATTCGAGAGGCGTCCCTTAAAAGGATCATACTCTCATGGAGATCAACACACCGGGAGATTAGGGCTAGACTCTTCAATGTAATAGTTTAGTAACTTGAGAGCTAGGGTTGAGAGGCTTCGTTAGGATCTCGCCGTGGAGCCTTGGAGGTGCTGGTATATCTTTGTATCTTATCTTTGCAATACTTATGCTTTAGTATATTTATCTTCTCTATTTACTTCTATGCCTTATTTGTATGGTTAGTGTAGTTACTGCATCTTAGCATAGGATCTCCGCCTGTATTAGGTGCTCTAGTTATCATATGTGGCTAGAGTAGTAATCGATAGTGTAGACTGGTGTCTGGGCTATAGGTTACCTGAGGTTGCGCCCAATTCTTACGGTTAGTTGTGGTAGCCCATAAGGGTGACAGTTCTATGTGGCCTTCATATTCCACCACGTCGGGATTGGTGTTTCGTAGGGCTTTTGGCAGCCTTCCCCAACTACCTTCTTCCCAGTCTTATTCGAGAGTTGGAAAGGTACTACTGCCCCGAAGTGCTATGGTGTGTGCTATACTTACCCATGCATTAGTTACATTCTAGTGCCAACTAGAATAGAACCTGAGTAGTAGAGAAGTACATAGGAACCTTGAACTCTCCCTTAGTCCTCTCAAGTTAGCTGACTATATATTATAGGATTCTCCTCTATGTGTGACATTGTGCATAACTCTTATCATTTACCATTTACCCCTGCTTAGGTCTAGTTGGTATATTAGTTAGTAGATACATGATGGAGAACTATCAAACATCTTTAACCATTGTTTCCCAGTGGTAAAATATAAATAACGATACCTGGAATACTCCCGGTAAAATGCTACAATGGTAATTCTGTGCGCTTGCGGAATCCTGCATATTTTAATTGTGCATAAGAAATACCAACACTTCCTTGCTATGACCAAGATGGAAGTGGTAAAGAAGCACGTGGTCAGGAAAGTGAAGGGTTGGACCAGTATTGATAAGACTTAAGAACCTAGCCCAAGCTGCTCCTAATGTCTCCTTCTCTTTTTGTTGAAAGGTGAGAACTTTAATTCGAAGGGCGGCAATCCTAGGAAGAGGGAAGAAAGCAAGACAAAATTTGTCTCGAAGTTCATCCCAGTTTCCATTTACTCCTCCTACAGTATGAGCATACCACTGTTTCGCTCTTCCCAGAAGGGAGAACGGAAACAATTTCCATTTAATGGTCTCTTGTGTCATGCCAACAATAGTCAGGCAAGAACACAATTGCTCAAATTCTCTAAGGTGGGTGTAGGGATTTTCGTCTTCTAATCCAGAGAAGGGTTGCTCTCGAACCATGGCTATAAAAGCAGGGCAAAGCTCATAACCATCCGTAAGTATAGGATGTGATGATGGTGGAGGCTCTAGCAACGCACCCTTTGGAGCAGAGAATTGAAAGATAGGCATGGAATTCATGTGGTAGGGTAAAGGTGGTGATAAAAAGGAAAATAAAAGATACACGGACGAACTTGGTTTGATTCTAGAACAGCTACCGTTCCCCGGCAACGGCACCAGAAAGCTTGTTGGTATATTTTAACGCAAACAGAAAAGATCCGCAAGCGCACGGATACCGTTGTAGCTTTCACCTAAGAGTATTCCAAGGTATCGATTTTTCCACGAGGAACGCGAAGTGTACTAGTATCAAATCAAGAACGTCCAAGGATAGAAAAGATAAATATTTTTGATGGGTAGAGAGGGGTTGTCTAAGATCAACTAGATAACTAAGGATTAGGCTTACTATACTTGACTTACTTTGAGCAACAACAGTACCTTTCCAACTCTCAAATAAGACTGGGAAGAAGGTAGTTGGGGAAGGCTGCCAAAAGCTCTACGAAACACCAATTCCGACGTGGTGGAATACGAAGACCAATAGAGCTGTCACCTCTAAAGGCTACCACAACTAACCGTAAGAATTGGGCGCAAACTCAGGTAAACACTAGTCTAGACACCACGTCTACACTAACGATTACTACTCTAGCTATGCGCAATAACTAGAGCACTCAATACGAGCGGAGATCTCGTAAGCAAAGTAAAGTAAGAACTAAACTTAATTAAATAGAGAACTTAAAGTTACCGGCGGGGAGAACACGAAGATGAATCGATGATGAATCGTCTCCGTATAGGTACAAAGTTGAGGGGATCCGACAGGCCGGCTCCACCGTCTACTCTCTCCTCTCCTCTCTCCCTATTTTCTAATGACTCATGAGAGGTTGATCCATTCAAGGGACCCCTCTCAAATGAGCCTCCCTCAGAGAATATGAATTAGGGTTTCATAGGGTGTCTCCCCCCTGGGGTCTGGGGCTCCTTTTATAGACCCGAGCGATTAATGTGAGCCCTTGGATCAAACCGACATCGGCGGGCAGCTGAGATTCATCCTCAAAGGCGGTGGATCCCGTGGGCCAAACTTGGGCCAAATCCGTGAAAAACCCAGACCGGCCGGTCTGGGGGTGGGACCGGCCGGTCTCCCCCTATGACAGGTGGGCCCCACCTTCCGCGGGTGGTTTCTGGTGTCTTCTAGAACCTTCCTGCGTAGGTGTCGCTTGCTGGTGCGATATCTTTTCGTCCGGGACTCCAAATATGGCAAATGATATATCCGTTTCAATCGTCTCGACGAGCTCGTCACAATGGTGCATTCTAATCCATCATTTGAGATACTTTTATACTGTCATATTGGCTCTCTTTGATAACTCTTTCGGTATGTACCTATAGAAACCATGATTCACCAAAACTCATGGAACTTGTTAGAATCAAACCCTACAACTATGGTTTGTGATTCATTTCATGTTATTATATGCAATAGTTGATAGGTTATGATTGACATTAAGGACCGTCAACAAGTTCCCCCACACTTGCTCTTTGCTCGTCCTCGAGTAAAGTTTGATGATAAAAGTAAACATGATCATAACATCTCAAGATATGTCGCTAGCAAAAAGGTTATTCCAAAGCATTCCTTATAGTGCGAGTTGACCCTTCTTCTGTCTTTGTACTGCCAATGGAGGAGACAGTAGCCGACGCTACGTGTTGTGCTGCTGTTCAACAGGGGCCTGCAGGAGTCGAAGCCGCCACGTTTCAGGCGGGGGCGGGGCTCTACATCACCTATTGCCCCCTTGCCAAATGCTTCTCTGGTGCAGCACAGCTTGCTGCCACTACCGGTCCAGGGGGACGGTGGGGATCTGAGTCCCCCGTCTTCTCTGCGGCCCGAGGAAGGGCCGGTCACTATGACCGGAGGTGGGATGGAGAATGGTTGGGAGGGCTCTACGGCGACTGCCGCCCTCCCCTCTGACACTCCAGCGGTAGGAGCGATACCAGAGGTGTCTCACCAGACACCTCCCGCGACGAGGACTGCCCCTGCCTCGCCTACCCAGCACGGGACATCCCGATTGTGCCTTTGCTTGGGCGGGGAGGTGGGGCGCCCAGTGGTGGGAACACACTCCACCAGTTTCTCCGACGCAGACGCAGGCTACTGGTGACACCCTATCGGCAGGAGCCGCTACATCGACACTCGCGACTACCGCTGCTCCAGTTGCTCCAGCTCCCATCAAAGTGCTACGAAGAAGCTCCAGCAACGCGGCGTTGGCAGATGTACACACGCTGAACAAGGCCGAGTGGTTGGCGGCAAAGAAAAACCTCGAATTCTAAGGTAACTCTTTTACTACTTTTCCAGATTCGAAAATTGTTTCAAACCTTGGTAGGGTAGGTATCAAACTAGATTCATCAGATGTAGTTGTTATTAAAAATATAGAGGTTGATAGGCTGGTTCTTCATGCTAATCAAAAAAAGAGTAGGCCTAAGACTAAAATCTCGAACCTTGATAGTGATGATGAACGAGAAGATAGACTTGAAGCAGTTCTTAGCCACGCTTGTGGAAATCTAAATGAGAGCTTGCTAGAGACGGAGAATGATCATATCTTAGATCTCTCTCCCTCCTGTCGAAAGAAAAATATAAGAATGCCAAAAATACTAACAAAGGCAAACTTCCCAAAAAGCCAAAAACCCCTTCAAAAATTATCATAAAATGAAAGGGGTACTCTGGAATAGCAGAGGTCTTGCAGACTTGGCTAAACATAGATTCTTGGCTGAATTAGTTAAAGAGGAGCAAATTAATTTTATTGCCCTCTCTAAAACTGGAAGAGATTCTTTCCCGGACCATGTTCTCAAAAATCTGTGTGGAGGACATGACTTCATTTGGCATGCTTGGCACCCCATGGCAGATCAGGAGGCATCCTACTAGGTGTCGACCTGAATGTGTTCGATATTGGAGCCGTTACTGAGTGAGATTTATATGTTAAATTTACCCTTAGATGTAAAGCAAATGACTTCAAATTTGTGCTTTATACAGTCTACGGGCCAGCACAACATCAAAACAAGAGCGCATTCCTCTCTGAGCTAGCGAACACTTGCTCTAAAGAATCCCTCCCGTATCTGATTGGAGGGGATTTTAACATAATGAGGGCTCCAGAGGATAAGAGCTCAGGAGTGTTTGACCCTAGATGGCCAAATCTATTTAATGCAGTCATCGAGTCTCTAGATCTTAGAGAGATTATCATGGCTGGCCGTCAATATATGTGGGCTGGACTGAGTGATAACCCAACTTTTGAGAAGTTAGATAGAGTCCTGGTTAGTACGGAATCGGAAGATCAATTTCCATTGACAATGGTTGAACCTAGAGATAGGAATATATTAGACCACACTCCGCTTGTACTCAACACAGGAGCGTCGACACACCATTCCCAAAGCCGAAGACCTTTCAAATTCGAGAGGGGTTGGCTAATACGGGATGGCTTCTATGATATGGTTGCAAATATATGGCGATCTCAGACCACCGGGTCGACTCCTCTTGAATGTTGGCAGAATAAGATCCGTAGACTCAGACAGCATCTAAGAGGCTGGGCTAAACACACAGCAAGGGCATACAAAAAAGAGAAGAAGACTCTGCTAACTCTTTTAGACAATCTTGATAAAAAGGCGGAGAGTGCTGCCTTATCGGATCAAGAGATCAATCTTAAACATTACCTAAAAGAGCGGCTAGTTTGCCTCCTGAAAGAAGAGGAACTAAAGTGGTATGAGAGAGCCAAGGTTAAGACCCTATTAGAGGGTGATGCCAACACTAGGTTCTTTCATCTAGTAGCTAATGGGAAACATCGCAAACAACATATCTATAAACTTGAAGATGATCAGGGAGTTGTTGTAGGTGATGATTGCCAAGATCAAATCTCAGATATTTCCACAAGCGTCCCCAGAGGAAAATGATACACTCATCTCTCCTTTCACTGAACCTGACGTGAAGGAAGCAGTATTTCAAATGGAGCATAATAAAGTTCCAGGTCCAGATGGATTCTCTACAGAATTCTATCAGGTCTTCTAGGGGGTGATCAAGGATGATCTCCTACCTCTCTTCGCTGATCTACACCAAGAGGCACTAGATCTACACAGTTTGAATTTTGGAATCATAACTCTGATCCCCAAAATTCAAAATGCCACCAAAATTCAGCAATATAGATCAATTTATGTCCTCAATGTGAGTTTCAAAATATTCACGAAAGTAGGCATAAACAGGCTGAATAAGATATCTAAAACTGTGGTGGGACCGATGCAAACGGCCTTTATGCCGGGTAGAAATATTATGGAAGGCGTCGTTATCTTACACGAAACTATCCATGAGCTGCACACCAAAAAACAAGATGGCATTATTTTCAAAATCGACTTTGAAAAGGCTTATGACAAAGTTAAGTGGTCTTTCTTACAACAGACCTTACGTATGAAAGGCTTCTCACCCAAATGGTGTCGTTGGGTTGAAAGTATGGTAACAGGGGGAAGTGTGGGGATTAAAGTCAATGATGATGTTGGTCCCTACTTCCAAACCAAACGCGGTTTAAGACAGGGAGACCCTATATCACCTATCTTTAACATCGTTGCGGATATGCTAGCTCTACTTATCAATAGAGCAAAAACTGATGATCAAATAAGAGGAGTCGTCCCTCAACTTATTGATGATGGTTTGTCAATTTTACAATATGCAGATGACACCATTTTCTTTATGGACCATGATCCGGAGCAAGCAAAGAATCTAAAACTCTTGCTCTGTGCTTTTGAACAATTGTCGGGGCTTAAGATCAACTTCCACAAGAGCGAAATATTTTGCTACGGGGAAGCTAAAGAGATAGAACCATTCTATACAACTCTCTTTGGTTGTAATGCAGGGGAATACCCTTGATATTTAGGGATCCCTATGCACCATAGACAACTCCTAAACTCTGAATGGAGTAAGGTTGAAGAATGTTTTCAGCAAAAACTCTCTTGTTGGAAAGCAAAATACTTGTCCTTTGGGGGATGACTAGTTCTGCTTAATTCTGTTCTAAGCAGCCTACCCATGTTTATGATGTCCTTCTTCGAGATCCCTAAGGGAGTGCTAAAAAACCTTGATCATTTTAGATCAAGGTTCTTCTGGCAAGGATCTTCAGATAAATATAGATACAGACTTGCCAGATGGAATATCTTATGTCGTCCAAAGGACCAAGGGGGACTAGGTATCCTTGATCTACAACTGCAAAACAAACGCTTGCTTGCCAAATGGGTGATTAATTTACTCAATACAGATGGCATGTGGCAGTCTTTATTAAGGAATAAATACCTAAGATCAAAATCACTCACTCAAGTCACAGCTAAACCTAATGACTCTCATTTTTAGAGAGGCCTCATGCATATCAAAGATGAGGTTCTGGCTAATGGTTCCTTCCATATCAAAGATGGGACCAGTACGCGGTTTTGGGATGACACATGGGTAGGGGATAAGCCTCTAAAAGTTAAATATCCTTCATTATACAGGATAGTGTGCGACCCTCACGCAACTGTATCCAAAGTAATGACCACAAGCCCACTCAATATATCTTTTAGGAGGGCTTTGGTGGATAACAAACTTATAGAATGGCTTAGTCTAGTAGCAAAGCTAGCAAATGTCCGATTAGTGGAGGGGTCAGATTACTTTAAGTGGGGCTTAACCAAATCTGGGTTATTCTCCGTTCGCTCAATGTATCTACATCTTATTGACTCACAACCACCTTTTTATCTTAAGAAGATATGGAGGCTAAGAATTCCCCTAAAAATTAAAATCTTCCTCTGGTTCCAACAATGGGGTGTCACCCTAACTAAAGACAACCTCGCTAGGAAAAACTAGAGGGGAAGCCAGAAATGTGTTAATTGCAATAGGACTGAGACAATCCAACACTTATTCCTGGATTGCCCTTGTGCAAAAATGATGTGGAGGATTATCTTCTTTGCTACGGGTTTAGACCAACCGAGATCTATTAGCCATATGTTTGGTAACTGGCTCATGAATCAACAGCAGAGGGTCAAAAGCTTGATCTAGGTTGGGGTGGCTGCTTTTTGTTGGGCTATCTGGAGATGCCGGAATGATGTTATTTTTAATAAAATAAAAACTAACTTTATTATGCAGGTTATTTTCAGGGGAGCGTATTGGTTGCGCTCCTGGGCTCAGCTGCAGCGTGAAGAGCAAGCCAAGGACGCCCTTAGAGAGATGAGCAAGAAACTGGAGTTTATCGCTTTAGAGATTTCAAACAGAGGGTGGAAGCAATTATATCGTTTGCTTTAATGTCTTGGTCTATGTTAAAGACTCTTGCTTTCCTTTTTTGATGATCCATGACTTTGTAATAATTGGCTGTGTACATCCAAGGATATAAAGGCCGGATAGTTTTTATCCCTTATCTAAAAAAAAAGGCAGTGAATGGCCAGCGAGCTCCTAGTCCAAGGATCGTATACGGGATCTCTCCACAATCCACACCAATGCTCCTGGATGATGAGCGGTTGAGGAGGTTGACTGCAGTAGAGACTGCGTCTCCTAGAACAAGCCTGGGGCCCTTGGCCTTAGGCATGCATGCTGCGCACCACGCCCAGGCCTAGGCCTGACGTGTCGTCGCGTTCGAATATTACCCTAAATCAGATAAAGCAAAGATAATTATAGAGTATCCATTTCTAAATGCAATAAAGTAAATATTATTACCTCAGCAGGGGCCGGCCATGCACCAGGTTTTCACGTGCCACATCTGGCTGAAACGGACATGCCAGCTGTGTATAGGCATCCTCGTCACTGTGTGCTGCCATGTAGATGGACATGCAATGGTGATGTCGAGCACATAAAGCCACTACGATGGATCTTAGCCAGCAGTGGACACTCCTCTTGTCATGCATGGATCCGCATGATGCTGGCCTAGAACTTGATGGCCTGCCTCGTCGAGTTATCAAATGTTGATTATATGGGCGGTGAGGCATGGCATGAGGTAGACCGTGGATAGAAAGCGATGGTCTCCATTCTTGGTGTGTCTGCGAACCCCGCTCTCAAGAGCTGGTCAAATGGTTGGACGTCCTGGTATCCAGAATGTAGTGAAGACCTTTCCTTTCCTAGATGTTGATGAGGACACCATGGATGTCGGTGGCCTATGATGGTCCTTGGCTAGGGAATTGATCCTTCCCCTTTGTAGCTACGAGCATGGCAAGGAGAAGTGTGTTCTCGTAATCTCGTTATTCTGAGTGATATGGGCTTGTTCCTCCCTTCTTTGTCTTGCTGAGGCAATCTTTGGCCTAGAGGCATTTGTTGCTGTAGTTTTTAGACGTCACTGGGGTTGGCTCGTTCCCTGACTTAGAGAGTTGGCGCTAGCACCACGACCATGACCCTTGACCCTTGACATGGTGCTTGCCACTGCTACCTGATGCGGAACCACCATGGCCGAGATCCCGCCTCTTGTAGGTGATTTGCGGCGGGGAGGAGCCGTCGTCATCAGTCATCTACCGTGTTGAGCCTCAATGTGACCTCCTTGATTGGGGGCATCGAGAGGTCGAGGAGGGTTTCAATGGAGACAACAAGCTGTTTATACCTTGGTCGAGTGACATGCATATACTTGGCCACCATCTTCTGAGTTCTGACCAGGCTCCAGATCACCCAGGGTCACAAGCCGTTGAACACAGGGTTGCAGGTCATTGAACAGTGTGTTCGCCACACGCAGGGCAAAGTCTTTGACAGTATCAGTGTCCCAAGACACGATCGAGTCATAATAAGTGTAGAGATTCTTCGTGGTTGCCTTCAGCATTGTGGTTGTCACCAATGAAAAGGCTCCTTTGCCTCTTTTGCCAATGGCTTGGTCGCCAGGGCGGAGTTTCATCTCGTGCGGCACCACACTTCTGATCACTTCCACGGCATCCGGTCAAACTCGGCACCACCACGGTCGATGACTTCGCATAGGTGGTGGCATGCGTGTGACTTCAGCTTCATGAGCAGCCACCAATCGTTGTAATGGTGAGTTGCGCGGCTAGTTGCTTGAGCCTCCAGATTTTCTGAGGACACCCGCGATCACTACTTCTCACGGATGCCTTGCATCCCTAGTGCATGAATGATGAGTTATGGAGTGGCTAGGATGAGGCGTCAGCGAATGCGACAAAGACTTGCCTCGACCACCAGAGCCAACGTGTTTGCTAGACGTACGTCTCAGCTGTCTTTTCACGGAGTGCGGCCATGTTGCCTCATCAAAGACGCCCTGGCAGCCATGGGGATGTAATACCAGTTTTGATACTAGATGTTAGTTCTCTCGGAGATGACAAAACTCCGGTGAGTTCACCGGCTCAACGATGAATAAGAACACACAACAAACTCACGTGATCACTTGGATTAGATATGGATTTGTGCTGTGATGAACTGGTAGCTTTTCTGGTGTTCTTTCTCTCCTTCTATTATATGCACATTTACAGCAAGAAATGCACTATACATCATGGGGTTTCACCACGTCCATCCCCACGCCTCCTCGACGTCACCACAGAGTCTGAGAATGCAGCCTCGTGGATGAGCTAATCTCCCCACTGCCTCTTATGCGCACCGTGTCCATGTGTCAGAACTCGCGCGCGTGCAACTAAACAATCTTCGTGCTGAGGGTTTGATTAACTAACAAGCATGAGGATCCATGGCCATCACAGAGCAAAGATGTCTGACTACTGTTACTGGTGAACAAGAAAAGCCGAAGCATTCTTTGCTTTTCATCTTATTCCATGATGCTTCACATTCCTAGACACTCCTCTGCTACTCGATAGTAAATGGATGTATCAAACTTGCATTCACAGATTGACTTGATCTGTAGGTTCTGGCCTAAACACGAGGAAATGTGTGTGAGACATCTCAGATCCTTTTATTTATAAGGAATCAAATGCCCTGTTTCTCATCAAACCGCGCACCTAAAGGGAAGCAGCTCTGCCAGCTACTTAATTTGACTTCATTCTTTTAACATATTTATATTGATAGGGTAACTGTAAAAAACTTATGTTTTATAATAAAAAATCATTATTACACTTAGAATTCTTGGACCACGTGCAAAGAGTTGTAGATCACAGGGATGCACGGGAGACGCTCAAACACACGACGTCCATGTGCAAAGAGCGATCTTGATGGTGATTGGCCTAACAACTACAATCTGAGGGGCAACTAATAACAACGACACTCAGATGAAAGCATAATGCTAAGTATGGAAGCTAGAAGAATATTTTACCAAGGTGCATGAGTGGCAATATAATCAACAGCTATACTTTCTTGTCTACCTTAAATTATTTGTTTGTAGAATCTCGAAAAGGTTCTATCCTCTCAATAAAATTCTATTATATTATAAGAGAAAAGCATCTGGATCAGCTAGAATCTATTTACAATATCGCCGATCCTTCATGTTCTTCGGTCAGTGGGTAACAACTTTGAAGAGCAGCTATCCTGTTAGCTTGATGAAGGACATTAGCTGCACACATGTGTCATTCAAAAGCTGGCACTAACCCCCGTTTCATGTCCTTCCAGAGTCCATCCACAGAGCTAGTCAGCTCGCTGCACCATGAATGAGTGTTATGAACAAGCAGCGCTTTGCCACTGACATGTATCTGCATCTTTCTTCCTGATGCTTCGCATGCCTAATACCACTTAATGGGAAGTAAGATGGGCTGACTCTAAACCTCACATATTCATTAATTGGTTCAATCCAAAGGTTTTAAATGGAATTACATATATATTTTAGTAACATATCCATAGTTTTTTGGAAAGCTACACTTTCTGAAACATGCTACCTGATCATGAAATAGTTGATAACTGTTAATTACTTGTTTATGCTATTCATTAAACATGCTTACCTGAGCATGTGTGAGAAGTAGTTCAGCCTTGACGTGTGGTCGACCTTACCTAAAAGATCCGTGATCTATATATGGCTTGCTATGTCAGTTTACGTTCAGATGAAATAAGCACAGCAGCCAACACCGCTCCGACACCGCTAAACATGGTCCCAAATAGCCACAACAGCATCTGTTGGGTCGTCACTGGGCCACAACTCACACCTCCCTGACGTGCCAGCTCAGCCACCACAGAGCGGCCATTTTTCCAGTGATCTGTTCTCTTTTGAGTGCCAAGCGCTTTCAGTGGTTGAGTAACACCCAGAGCCACCACACAGCCACCAGCACCTGGCGTATCACCACGGTGCATAGCACTGTGCAAGGGTTTAGTGTTGGAGCAACATGTGGTTGGAACTTTGGAAGCATGGAGGGAGGATTCGATGGTCACTTGGCCTTGGCCTTGACGTCTTTCTAGTGTTCCGGATGAGCATGTAGTGCCACAGCCTTCTTTTCTTTTCATTTTGTTTCATGATGCTTCACATTCCTACATACGCCTTAGACCTCATGATACACGAAAGCATCAATCTCGATCTGTAGGTTCTCCTACCTATATACAGGGGAAAAAATACGTGTAACATGCATGTCTCAGTTCTTTTATACAGGGTATGTCATTTGTGTCTTCATTCTATTCATTTCACGATGGTGTAGCTACTAGATAGATGCTCTTCTCAATATGTTGCAATTATTGGATGCCAAGAGGGCCATTTTATAGGACTCCGGATCCCTGCACATGGATTCGTCTGGCCCTATTGCGAACCATGTCCTTTTTGTTGTACTATTTTATTATAATCCATCTATCTATAAAGAATGATGATGCTAGAAAAAATGGCAAAAACCATTACAATCAGTATTGCGATAAGAAACAATGACAGAAGTGATTATCTTGTGCGGATCATCTAAACTACCATCTACTGCTACATCAGCAATGGTTTTCACATGGTGCACTCCTATTTAGGAGACACCTTGCCTCTAGAAATCATTGGTAAGTGGCAGGTTGTGTTTCCAGCATGCTCTTGAAACGCCCTATATATTCGGAGGCTGCTATAGAAATACCGACTACCTCTAGAAAAAATAGAAACAGGTGCACTTATAGAAATAGCCTGCCTTTAGAAATAGGTACAATACAAACAATTAATAAGTCTTTCAAATTAAGATGGATAAAGACAACATTATATCAGATTTGTACCTCTCGAATAAATCTACACATTTGTAATTAGATTCTCATTTGAAATTATTTATAGTCCCAAATTGATATTTTAATCTTTTAGATATAAATTTTATTTTATTTTTCCAAATTACCTCGGATGGAGAGACACCCTAAACTAGGACGGATGGAGAAAGGTTCAAACAATTTTCAATTATGCAATTGTTTAGGGCCCAAAATATTTAATACAAGATCTGAAAAGTTATTACTACAAGGATACAATCCTACCTTTTTACCGAGTGCCCGAAAAAAAAACACCCAGCAAAGAAATTGACACTCGACAAAGAGCCGGATTCCCGTAGTGGTGATCATGAGTCATCACCGTTGGTTCAGAATTGACCGTGATAACAATTTCACCAATGTGAGTATTTTCTAAATTTATCACAATTTGATAGACAACATAGTACTATCTACCTTTATTGTTACAAAATTATCAGTGAGAAAAAAATGCAATTGATTAGAATTTATTAATTTTTACTAGTAAGGGGCATTAATAATAACTTAACTGGCACATGCAGGAACATGAGACAATAGACTAGTTACTTAAAATGTGTTTGTACTTTTGCGACTTAATAAAACCAATGTCAATATATAGATTCACATTTGATACCAATTTGTTTTTCTAGTGAATAATAGATGGTCAAAGAACATTTCTAAAGACTTTTCTCCTAATTAATATGCCATATAAAAATAAAGGGAGGCAATTTATTAGTACTCTAGTAGAGAACTGTAGATGTGCTTTAATTAACTGCATCCAGACTGTGTAAAGAAAGAGGACCACCTTATTGACTGTCGATAGGTTGATATCGTAAATGCTTTTTCTGCATTTCCGTGTACGCGTACAAAAATCATCAAGGGTATATATGTTGCAAGATGAAGATGCTGATTAAACAAGAATCCAGTAGTCGAGTTGCCTAGTAGAATTTGAAAAGGACAAAATGGAAGATATGGAGGCCATCTCTCCCGCTTGTTGGCGTGTAATTTTGGTGTAGGAAATACACAATGTATGTTGCTATAGTCATATTACTCCAATGTGTGTGCATGGTAAGTAGGTGACCATACTTGTTAAATGTAACTGGGTGTGGGAAGCATCAGGATTAGTACAATAACCTATAGAACTGAAGCCCAACAAAAGGCAGGTGAGAAGCGCACAACATCCACTATTTTGTCCCTGTCTTATGGTGAGGGCACCTGTCTGGAGTTATCTATGGAATTCTACGGCAGGTCACTCAGCGCGTGCAGGCCCCGAGAACTCTCAATTTGGATGTCAAGGAGACTTATGGGCTTGGGTCGACATGGATGGAGGAAGTGGAGAAGTTTGTCTAACCAGCATGTGAGATGTTTAGCAAGAGGTGAAGGTGTCGGATCAGTTCAAACCATTCCAAACTTCAAATGTCGGTGTTGCACCCAAAAGGAAGGGAATGTGGGTCCATCTCGGGTTGAAGAAAATTATACAATACAAATTGACTTCTGCATCTCCGCTCACCACAGATTATTATATAAAAAAAGGATGCACCATCGCAACCAGCCAGTTCTGATCACCTTGTGGTGGTAGTCTCCATCCCAAACTGCGCCATGATCATTGACTGTGTGCCACTTTTGATCAAGTAGGGCCGATGCCTTCTTTGGTCCTCAATTTTGATGAACCTACACCACATTCAGCTGATAGAATAGTTCTGCGGTTTTGGACATCAACAAAAGAAATTTATTACATAATAACATGCAGGTACGTATCAGTTTCTGGATTTGTTTTAATTAATGGCACAACAAGGTCCTCTTTGGTTGCCAGGATTAGAAACTATAATCTAATAAAAATAAGAAGCATTAATTTTCTAGATATTGAGTTCAATTCATGGGATCCAAACAAAGCTACACTTTTTTTGTAATTCAAAAACTTTATCACGAATGGTAGATTTACAAAAATATAATGTATTGGAGCTTTCTAGTATAGAGCGAATTTGCAAAGTACTTTTCGTTCAATGTGGTTCAATGTGACAGTGATAGTACGTAAAAATTGATCTACTATATAGAACAATTTCTGATTTTGTCCGATTGGTAGGTAATAGGTTGTTAAAAATCATTATAACAAATATTTAATGGGCATCCCATCAGTTCAATTTAGTCAACTAGTCCATCAACCCATGCTCTCGCACGGGACAGAATCTAAGACATAAGCATTACCACTGCTTAATTTAATTAACTAATATTAAATTGTACTTTTTCACTTTGTTCATTTTTCTAACACAAACCCGTGCACTTGCACAGGTGAACCAAATTTAAATCTAAATTTTCTCTTTTCTATAAAGAAAGTAGATAGCTTACTTAATAGGTTATGCACAAATAAAGTTTCCACTAAAATTTGGGTATAGACTATTTAGAATGTTGTGGCAACTTATGAAAACTATAGAAAATAAGCTCCTCAAGTAGTAAAACCTTATTCTCCCTCTACTTATGGAACACGTTAAGTACATTTTTAATTAGGAAAAAGATAAGCACACACATGTACATTTTTAAAGAGTATCTCACGGTTGGAGGTAAATTTTGTCAACAAAATCTCAACTCCTATATATGAATTAGGAAAAAAATATAAAGATTCTCTTAGAGTTATTCTAAGACCAAATATTTGGATTGGTTATCTGCATGCAATAGTAATTGACATGTTTTGACACTTTCCTTATTATAAACGGTAATTTTGCAACAAATTGTTACTACATTTTTAGAAAAAAATATCAATTGTCCCATGTCAAAACATATCCTTCACAATCTCATAGAGAAAAATGGCACAATAGCAACCATATGTTTTGTGAAATTTCATTTAACTAATTCATTTTGTTCTAATTTTTAAGCCACAAATAAGATACGATGATTAGAGCTCCTCACATGCAAGATCCCTTCAAAATTAAACTTAATCTCCAAAGGGTGCTCTTAACAAAAATTCTCTGCAAAATGTGTCCTTCAAGATTCCCAAATCTCAAATGATAATAGGGTGAACAGATGTCACTGTCACCCCAAATTAGACAGACACAAAGGAAGATTTAACATATCAATAAATAGAGTATGTCGATGGAGAAACTATTAAATGATGATTTTTTATTGCATACACGTTAAGACTTTGAGAGGTTGGATAGGAAACTATTATTCGAGATCTTCTGCCTGCATTCTTTTTTGTTCTAGGACTGTATAGGACTATTTTTAGGTGATGGATCAGTGAAGCACTTTCTTCCTAGGTTGTTTAACTTCTTAGTGATTGTATTTACGGTTTGATTTTTTTTTATCTTCAAAATATGCTAAGCCAAAGATTTGGGAAGCCATGATTTTGGCTATTTGTTTAGTTTGGCTACTCAAACTTGTCAACCATTCACATATGATTTGTGTCAATTTTTTTACGCAACATTGGCTTGCCAAATGATAAGGCCCTAATTTTTGAAAATTAACTCATAAGTATGGCTAACTTTTCCCCTTTCCCACAAAAATTTGAAAATTGAAGAATTTTTTCATTGTTTATGTAGAGATATGTGGATGCATTACCCTTGATGTCTGGGACCTCGTACACACTTATTGCAAATCAACCTTTATATCCTAGGTCCAAGCTCTGATCTTTCAACTTACATCAGGTTTGCATTGAATATTGCCTATAATGGAAATATTAAGCGTAAGACAGTAACAAAACATGTTATTTATATAAAAAACTATTTAACAAATAGAGAAAGTGCACCAAAAAATTTGCTATGGTCTGGATGATTTTTTCGGGTCAAACCAACCTTGCAATTTGCACTTGCATGATGCATCTTGCCCATCTTGGAGGTTGACATCAGATTGATGCGATGCATAGCTATGCAAACTTTAGATCTAGCATCTGAATTTCTGTAGTACAAAGCAACAAAGCATGGGTACGTCAACAGCCTGCGAAGGATAAAGCTAATGCTTGCCATGCAGAGGATGAACAATCCACGGGCGGTGTCGCTAGCATGCCTTGTGTGCGTGCTTTGATCCCTGCCAGTGTCCCACGTTCATGGACATGACGGTGTGGAAGTACTGCACGAAGTCGAGGCTACCGATCTAAGACGTGCCGGGGATTAGCTAGCCCACGATGCCAGTGCCGTGATTGTTGAGCATGATGCCCAGTCGGCCGCGTGTCAAGCCACGGCGGCGTCCATGGTCGCGGCGTCGCTGTCCTCGACGGCGGCATGCAGGGCACGCGAAGGATGGATTTGTTGGCATAGATAGATTAGATTGCCTGTCATATCTTTTATGGAGAAGAGAACTTTTGTTATAATATAATACGTTAATAATTAACAATGGAAGTATTCCACCGCATATATTTTACTATGATATATCATGTTAGCACTTGGTATAGTACTCGTCGCGTGGATTTTCTGTTTTCTGCCGAAAAAGATATATTTGTTTTTTAATCCCTCTTTATATAATGGCAGAGGTGGAAAAATTACCATGGAAAAGAAAAGATCCAATGGTCATGGATAACTTAGACTTTTGATTTGATGGCTGGATGTTTCTGATTAACGTAAGAATTTCTAGTATTTATCTTTTTTCATAGTGCATCTGGTGAGAGTTAACGTGGAGCCTCCGTTGGGGCCTCTAATTAGTAATAGTAAGATATGCAGGATGTCCAGACGATATCTTATCATCTTATCGTAACTTTTTCAATAACTGTCACGAGCCTAAATGTGATCCCCCAAGTCAAGCCATCTACTGAGCTTGGCCAGCCGCATGGCCGCAAGGTACACGACCTCAGAGGCATGCGTCCTAGAGGGCAACTTCACCACCGCCTTGGATCTCCATCTGGGTGTATTTCGGGAGCTATTGCTCATTTTGCCCAAGTGATCAAAGGCCTGTTCTGTAGTAGTGCATCATGAAATATATTTAAGGATTGTCCTAAGTTGATCTAAATTTGTTGAAAAGTATGAATATTTATGGATCAAATTAGTATCACTAGATACATACTGAAATATACATTTCATAATATGCTAAATTAGTTTCATAGTTGTTATTACCCTTTAATTTCCTACAAAGTTAGTTAGACTTAGCATATATTTGGTTCAGTGTTATTCTATAAAATGATTATATTGGAACTCTAGAGGTGCTTTAATCAACTGCATCAGGATGGTAAAGAAAGAGTTGGTTTGATTAAGTCATCCGTCTCTGTTAACTGGCTATTAACAGAGGCATCCTTTTTGCAGCCACCGATTCTGTTAACCATTAGCAGAGGCTGTCGCTTCTCCCACAGAGCCTGCAACGCCTGCAACCATATTAACAGAGGCACTTTGGGCAGTGTCTCACAAAATCGTTTTTTTATGCAGTAGTGTGAGTGTGGATAGATGCCTTAAATGCTTTGTTTACATTACGTACCCTCTACGAAAGTAATGTGCACCCTAGCTATATTGCAACCTGCACCTGCTAAACAAGAAACCATTGCTTAAAAATATCCAGTCCAGCTATATATTCTAGCTAAGCATATAGGTGGCCATCTATATTGCATATAGCGGTATGAGAAGCATCAGGATTGGAACAATATCTCATCTAGAAGCCAAACCTTATGCAACATCAAAGGGAGGTGTGGATTGCACACCTATCTATGGATAGCTCGTGGTGAGAATAGCAGGAAAGAATAATAAAGCAACAGCCATGGAAACACTGTGTATATGATTGGATGGACGAACATGACCATCCAGCACCGGGTGAAACGTCAGGCACAGCCCCACTCTCGTATTGTCGACAGAGAGTGGAATGGTGTGCTCGGGAGCTAGTGTTGGGTGTGTTAATATATGTCTAAGCAATAGCTGATGTAGCCAAAAAGGATCAAACAATTAATAGAATTATCATCTCGATCTTTTGCAAATTCCTCTGCTATTCCCTATAGTTCTTCTTTCATTAATTATCCAATTCTAATCTATTCCTAACGGACTACAGCGCCAGTACCGTGCTGCACCAGGAGGATCGCACCAGCAGCGGTGCTGGCTGGCCACATGAGGCAATGAATTCATGGATGATGACAGAGAAAGCTATGCACAAATAAATCTCTATGCTCTGATCCAGCGAAATGGACATATGACAACATTAATGATTCACGTACATATGAAAACATTAAAGAAAATTCCCAGCGTTTAGTGGGAAATTAATATTCATTTAGTACAAGATGCTATTTGCACTGAGGCACTATGGAAGGTTGCTGGGCTGAGATACAGGTGTTGCGCGCTGACATTTGGAATTATGCATATCAACATAGAGATTGTTTCGGCTATGCTTGTGACAGCTATCTGATGTTTGATTGCAACCAGTTTCACCACAGTGAATATCTCCAATGTTTAGCTCATTAATTGGGAGTAAATTAGGACCCGTGCCCCAGGTCTGCTATTTGGACTGACCCACTCGGTGACTGCCATGATAAAAAATCAATGTGCACTACCACCGCACCCAGCCAGTGGCGCAAGGACTTGAATTGAGGTGTGGCCAAGTGGTGGAGTAAATAGCATAGGTATTATTGTAAGATTTAAAATTAAATTAAGTTGTTTTCGATCTACACATGTAAGATGTAATATTTTCTACACCAAGTACAGAATTTATAATACAAATATAAATACTATATAAATAAATGCAGGTTTTCAGAATTTATAATATTATATAAATAAATGCAGGTTATGAACCAGCAAAGGACAAATTACTCCACTTAGGTTCATCATTACTATGTACCTCGGTTGCTGACTACATCAAATGGTGACACCTTGTTGATGAGACTAGCATGGTTGGTTCGTCTTTCCCTCCACCTTATTTGGATACCATGGACGTTGTCTTGATAGAAGTTTTTCTTTTGATTGCTCCTCCAAAATAAGTTCTAGACTCCTGACCCGCCTCTAAGTTTTTCTAAATTTATATTACAAATATGTGCACAAAAAGGCAATGTAAAAGAAAACACAATGGATACGGATGTAAAATGATATAGGATTTTGGGGGCCGACCAGCACCAGCCAACCAGCGGCATGGTTCATTGCAAAAGGTATAAAGGATTTTGGGGGTATCCTGACATCCTACTGAGGGAGCTCCACAAATTCTGGCCGGTCTAATTTTAGATAATGGAATGTTCATTAGTGAGTAACCAGCCCACATTATTACAAAGTTCTCACACTCGTACTTAAAATAGACTCACAAAAAAGACAGAAATTCATACCACAATCCTAGATATCTGACCTGCTTCGTCCTCTTTCATTAGTGAGGAATTAGACCACATTATTACAAAGAGGTTCTCACAGTCGTGCTTAAACTGTACTCACAAAAAAGACAGAAACATATGGGGAATATTAGAATGAACGGCAAGAAAAAAAGACCAAAGCTAATGTCTCCATGGTCTGGCAAGCCTTGTAGATGTATTCTTTCTTTTCTTCGCATTGGTGCAACTGACCCAAAACAGGAACCAATTTGTTCCCTGGAATAAAACGTACAAAAATATTTTTGGACTGCAACACTATCATTTTAGTGGGGGTTTCATGGCACAGTTTCATATGCACCCAGATTTTAGAAACAGTGTAGAAAAATTTCATCCCCATAAAACTATCTCTACTCCCATGAAACTTTTACAGTCTCTCTCTTAATAAATACTGTGCCATGTCAGCGTATTTAATACCCATGAAACTCCATGAAACCCCCATTGAGATTAGCCTAAAAAATGGAAAGTGAAAGAGCCCAACTTCTGTCTCCAAGTGTTGCAGGGCCCGTCGCCGGCCGGCGAACTTGCCGCTTTTCTCCAGGTGCAGCTGCAACCAGCAAGCCTGCAGGCTTACCAAAAGAAGTCAGCCACCCCTGTTACACATTGCCATTGTGGAGCTGTGTAGCTTGGGCAAGTTGAAGGACATGGAGGTGAATAGAAACCAAAGTTCTAGGTTGGGAATCAAGAATGAAAGCTATTTCAGGAAGGGAATTTCTGAGGACTGGAGCAATCACATGACGCCAGAGATGGTGGAGAGGATAGACAAGGTCGTTGAGGATGTGTTGCAAGGGACTGGATTCACCTTTGCGAGCACAGCATGAGCCACCCTTTGCTTAATTATATACATACAGTATTATTGGTTGCAAGCTGCTAAATGTCAAGATCAACTAGTTTGGTCGGTATTACTGCTTGTTGGGTGCAGATATCACACTACCTATGGTGAGCATTGTGCTTCAGTGATAGAGGGAAAATAGTATGGACTTCATCCTACTGGGAGTTAATGTATGTTGTATAACAATGACATACTTTACTGCAAAGCATTGTGTGTGCCATCTTTTCACACTGAAACAGTATGCATTATACTATATATATATATATATATATATATATAATTCATCATAAATTCTGGCCAAAAACTAGTATTCCACGAAAGAATAAGTAAAAAAACATTGTTAGAATGAAGGAAGAAGGGAAATGAAGGAAATCACGGAACACGCCTGGCGCGTCGCGTGCATGCCGCAGCAGCAGGGGGGGACAGCCAATTGGACCTGTTAGGCAGAATTAATACAAAAACAAGCCGGCTCGCGCCGACAATTAATATTTCCGCAGGCAGACGGCGAGCGCGAGGACCTCTCCGCGGCCACCGACAACACCCCTCAGCCTGAGCCCTCTTTGAAATCTAGCGATTGTAAGAAGTCAGCCACCCCTGTTACACAGTAGCATCGGCCACCTTCCAGTATGAATGGCCTGGATTGTTTGAGGAGCTTCCATTTTCAATGTTTACAGAATGGTATAAAGGAACATGGAAGTTCCAACTATCGTCATGATGACTTGATAATCCTCTTTGCCTCTCGTCATACTTCCTGATGCCTCACAAACCCCATGAGAAGCGAACTAGTGACTCCAACCAAGCTTGCAGCCTAAAAAAGAGAAATGTGCTATGCCAGTGCATCGGATTTTGTAACATGCTGCAGTTTAGAAGCCACACACTGCATGAAGAATATAATGGCACTGCTGGTGATGTTCTTCTCAGTTCCTTGCCAGTTTTAACTTTTGGGCATAAACACCATGGGTGACTTACAGGCCATCTTATAATCAGCTTATCAGAGCTAGTAATATTTTCTAACATTTATACCTACCATCTGCTTTCTGTGGTGCCATTCATCAACGTATAGAGACATAGAGACTCAATAAAAATTGAAAACACAAGTGGGGTCTATGTATGATGTACAAGAATTACTAATAATTACAAGAGATGCTATGATAACTTGTTTTTCAAGCCATTGAATAATTACAGAAAAACAGAAGGTACATGGTAGGTATAAGCATGCAGTTGTGATAAAAGCCAAAGCAATGGTTATCACTACTCCTGATTGTTTGAACTAGTCGGCTATGAAAAAAGAAACTCAGAACTGCTTGGCCCTAACTGAGGGTAAATCACTTTAGTCCTAAAGGGTCTCTATTGCCCCTATATAGCTCTAAAATATATAGGGATTTGTGATAAAAAAACATTGATCTCATTGACAGCATCGTTAGAACATCGTAAGTTTACACTACATACTCATTCTACATGCATGTAAATCAATCACATCATTTATACAACATTGCGTGGGACCTACAACATTGCGTGGGACCACGTGTGTTAATTTTCAAAAACAAGGCTTGGAACCTACAGATGTTGTCGAACAACTGGCATGGTGATGGTTATGCGTTAGGTATGAGGGATTGATGTTCACGTTTCGCATGTGGCACCGAGGACCCAAGTAGGGTACTGTCTGCATTGCAACAATCAAAGAAAGTAGCTGTGACGAAGTGGGGTGCATACATGTCATGAGAGCAGAGTGATGGCAGTAGAGGAGGGCGAGGACTGGGATAGTGGGAAACATAGACGAGGAGGAGCTAAGGAGGGCCTAGGAGGCGTAGGGAGGGAGCAATGGGATTATGGACTCAAGTCATATTTCAACTGAGTTTGATAATTTTCTTTGGTCTGAGTTCTAATATTGCAGACACATTTTATAGAAATGCATCTACGATAATTATCCGTATGATCTGTAATGCATTCATCTTCTTTAAATGAGTCTGAATTAAGATATCATCAACGATGTCTTACATGCGTATTTCAGTGGTAGCCATTAACCAGGACAAGAAAAAATGCAAAAGAGACAAATGGGGTCAACGATGTATAAGAAGTACATTAGGTACTCTGCTTTCTGCTTGCACGCCCCTGAATTGGCTTTGGAATTGGATCACTCGGATTGGTGAGAACATGATGAACCCTAGGTTATTTCTAATCCTGATGCCCACCATGCCTAAAGCCAAATTAAACTTTGCAAAAATACATTAACTAGTGGATTTTTTATTGTAGCCTTTGGATCTTAGCCCAAAGGTTCTTATTGTCTCGGCCATCTTCTTTTATTTGCCTGGTCCTGACACATATTTTAGACCTCTGTACCAGTCACCTGCCTTTTTCTCCCTCTTTGTTTGATTATTTATACATATGTGCCACACTAGTGCATTCTCATATCCACCCACATTTCATATTTCTAGTGTCACATTCACATGTCAATGCAAGCACAGAGAAGTGCGTAGCTGGAACCAGCATAATAGAAAGGAGGTAATCAGTGTGCAGTTGCAAGTTAACATAGTAGAACTATCTGTTATCAGACTTAAAATAAAGGAAGTTCAAATCTGTGTAGCTGG
This sequence comes from Chrysopogon serrulatus, assembly GCA_015844335.1. Lineage (NCBI taxonomy): Eukaryota > Viridiplantae > Streptophyta > Magnoliopsida > Poales > Poaceae > Chrysopogon > Chrysopogon serrulatus. Next base: position 415,067 of record JADLZL010002201.1, read on the forward strand.
AATCGGGGTCGGGAGGCACCAGAAAAGTTAATGTATGGACAAACCTACAGGATCATGGTGCTTATGGCAGCATGCGCTGATCTGAAATGACCGTGCCGGCTTTAGAGGCTTGCTTTGCTTCAAGCGCCTTGTAATTGGAGATGCTCTATATCACATTTGAATCAAATGATTAATTTGGTCAACTTGCAAGCAGTGGCAGAACCAGAGGGGCTGGCAGGAGCCATGCCCCCCCAAATAAAAAAAACAATGAAAATTTTTGTATACTATATTAAAAAATTAAAAATTTATAAAAAAATCATAAAAATTCAATTTTTCATCAAAAATTCAATAAAAATCCAATTTTTTTATCAAAAATTCAATGATACATCACAAAAAAAAATTCTTTTACTTATTTACGATGTGTCAACTATCGCTTGCCCCCCTATTGAAGAGTGTTGGTTCCGCCACTGCTTGCAAGTTGCCGCAAGACAGTTCCAAATGCTCGGTTTAAATTAGCATTCAGTTTCCAGTCTTAACATAGGTAGGATATTTGCATGTTTAGGAGTGTTCCTGTTTGAGTCGTGCTGTGTTTACACCAAGGACTATAATCACTCACTCGCAAGGATGACATTTTGCAGAGCAAACAGGGCGTGGCTGTAAACTCGGGTATGGGCACATCCTTATAACCACTCAATTAATAAGAGATCAAGAGAAGAACAGAAAAAGATGCAATGTTTCGCATCAGCGCCACGCAATGCATGTTGAGAGCTGGTGTCACTGTATTCGATGGCGTTTCTAACCCCTTGTGCCAACTGCAAGAGAGCGGAACGTTGCCTTTCATAGTGTTAGCTCCATCGCATACAGCTATCAATTCCTGTATTTCTCGGCCAACAGGGATAATTCTGCTTTTACCTGCCATCTTGATTCCTAATGCTTCACATGCCCAACAAACACCGGCAACTAGGGAGAATGGTGTGCTCGCTCATCATTCTCTTTCACAAGATATCTCATCACCTTGTTCCACGATGCCTCGCATTCCCAAATGCTCCTTAATTTAGCCCTCTTTGATAGACAGATGTACCTCCTTCGTTCTAATTTATAAGACGTTTGACTTTTTAATATTAAGTTTGACCACTTGTTTTATTCAAAAATTTATATGAAATATCACTTCTCATGTCGTGGCTTGCTTTATCAATGAAAGTTTTTCAAAAATAACCTAAATTTAACTGTATTTGCATAAATTTTTTGAATAAGATGAATGGTCCAAATTGAGACTAAAAAAGTCAAACGTCCTATAAATTAGGATGGAGGAAGTAGCAACAAACCTCACATTCGCTCATCGAATCTGATTTGTTGGCATCCCTGCCTAAACAAGAAGGAAATTAATGTGGGCGCAACATGTCTCAGTTCCTTCATTTATAAGAAGTGGAATAATGCACTGTTTCTCAAACCGCACAAAGGACAGAACTCCGCTGGCTACCTCATGCGCCTTCATTTTTATTGCATAATCGTGCTGTAATCAGGCTACCTTTACTCTTTCAGTTGAACTGCATGTCTATGAGTGGTTCTGTTTGAGTTGTGTTGTGTCCACGCCGTGCACTAAAACCACTGCCGTGCAAGCTGGGCTAGGCACATCCTGTCGCAGAGTGAAGAGGATATGGCAGCAAACTCCGGTATGGGTACAGCCATAACCACTCAATAAGATATCAAGAGAAGAACAGAAAAAGATGAAACGTTTGGCAGCAGCACACCATTCATGTACCGGAGCCTGCGCGTGATGTTGGAACCAGACGATGCTCTGGTTCAGGAACTCGACGCCGGCGAGAACGCGGTGATCACGGCGAGAACTAGTAGATGGAAAACGGAAAAACTCGAGACAAGATTTATTTGGCGCTGCCAATTGCCGCAGCCCCCCGATCCATCTTATTGCATATATATAGAGATACAGACTCCTCCCGCGCCACGACATGTGCTGGACATCTCGTCGTTTCCCCGACGGACACCACGCGCAGCAACACAAGTCCTGACGCGGACAGACAGACCTGACCAGGCGGCGTCGTGCACCAAGCACGCCATCAGCCACGCACCACCTGCTAGCCTAGCTAACTTAACTTAATGACCAAAGAATTTACATGATAATGACGCAACAATTTAGCTAACAAATCACCCCCTAAATTTGTTGCACCTCAACGACACCCAAAGCTTCTCGCAGCTCCAGAAACCTGACACGTCCCAGGGACTTTGTGAAAATGTCAGCCAGCTGATCCGCCGTGCCTATGTGATCCACCTCCACCTTACCCTCCTCAATACACTCACGAATAAAGTGATACTTCGTGTCAATGTGCTTACTCCTATCATGATGCACCGGATTCTTGCTCAGAGCAATCGCGGACATATTGTCCATGAGAAGCTTCACCGGCGCCTCCTTCGTGCCCATTAAGTCACCAATTAGCCGACTTAGCCATACTCCTTGACAAGCTGCTGCTGCCGCCACATACTCAGCTTCACATGATGATAACGCCACAATCTTCTGTTTCTGTGACATCCATGTGACCAAGTTCTTCCCAAGAAAATAGACAACCCCTGTGGTAGTCTTTCTATCTTCAACATTTCCGCGAAGTCACTGTCACTGTACCCAAGCAAGAAGGGTTTCAGGTCAGAGCTCCTGCCATACTTGCAGCCATACCCTACTGTCCCTTTCAGGTACCTAAGAATATGCTTCACAGCAGCCCAATGTTGCTTACTTGGAGCCTCCATGTACCTGCTAACAACACCCACCGCATAAGCAAGATCTGGTCTGGTGTTGACAATATATCTGAGACTCCCAATTATGCTTCGATATGCTGTAGGATTCACAACCTCATCTTCCTCTCTCTTGCAGAGCTTGAGCCGAGCCTCCATTGGTGTTGCACTAGAATTATAGTTTGACATGCCTGCATTCTCAAGTATTTTCAGTGCATATGAACTCTGACTCAGTATGATTCCATCACCCCCTTGCTTCACCTCAATACCTAGGTAATAGCTGAGAAGGCCCAAATCACTCATGCTGAACTTTTTCTTCATCTCCTGCTTGAACTGAATGATGTCACTGACATCTGGCCCGGAGATCACAAGATCATCAACATAAACCCCCACAAGTAGGAACGACTTGTTGTTACTCCTCCTGTACACACCATGCTCCAATTTACTTCTCACAAAGCCTAGATTGATCAACTCTTTATCGAGTTTGGCATTCCAGGCCCTAGGTGCTTGCCTCAGCCCATACAGTGCCTTTCTCAATTTCAGAACCTTGTCACCATTGCCTACTATGAAACCAGGTGGCTGCTTTACATACACAGTTTCTACTAGGTCTCCATTCAGGAACGCCGATTTTACATCCATGTGGTGTACCTGCCATCCTCCCTGTGCTGCCAAAGCCAACAGAACTCTTACGGTTTCAATTCTAGCAACCGGTGCAAAAACTTCATCAAAATCGACACCCTGCTGTTGCGCATAGCCCTTCGCCACTAGCCTTGCTTTGTGTTTTACAATCCTTCCTTCAGGATCCTTCTTAACTTTATAAACCCATTTTAGACCAATGGCCTTATGCTTAGGTGGCAAATCACTAACATCCCAAGTTCTATTCTGTTCTATGGCCTGCATCTCATCTTGCATTGCCTGCCTCCAACAGTCCTCCTGCAAAGCTTCCTCCACTGAACTAGGCTCCTCTGCTACTACCAAGCAAAGCCCACTGTACTGCATGTCCTGCACTTCATCTGTGGTGTCAAACAAATTTTGAACGGTTCTGTACCTCAGTGTAGCACCATCAGAGTCAGGAGAAGCATCAATCGGTGGAGTTGCCCACTGTATGGGCACTGCAGGCGGTGTTGATCCCAATCCACCAGTGAGAGGAGTATGTGGCGGTGTGCTTGGACTCCCCAGAACACCCTGCGATGGAATTGATGCAGCTGGAGAAATCGGAGTACCATCAAATTGATCTGCACCCCCGAACTCTGAACCTGCATCCATTGTCAGACCGTGAACAGTATCAGGATAGTTGACAGTGAACGTCCCGGGCGCTTCCGATTGACTGCTGCCATCCTCCACCCAATTCCACGCCTTCTTCTCATCAAATAGAACATCTCTGGTGATCATCAACTTCTTATTAACAGGATCATACACCCGATAGCCCTTGGTTCCTGGCTCATAGCCAAGGAAAACGCCGGGAACTGATCTGTCTGACAGCTTCGACAGACCCGGCCCAACCTTCTTTGCATAAGCCATACATCCAAAAGTGCGCAGATGTCGCACCCCAGGTTTTCTTCCAAACCATGCCTCAAATGGAGTCTTGCCATTCAGAGCCTTCGTTGGTGACCGATTGAGTATGTAGACGGCCACCTTTACTGCCTCGCCCCAGAACCTGCCAGGCACCTGCATTGCCTTCAACAAGCAGCGCGCCATCTCAACGACGGTTTGATTTCGTCGTTCAACAACTCCATTCTGCTGCGGGGTATACGGTGTGGTGGTATTGTGCTTAATGCCATGTTCACTGCAGAAAGTCACGAACGCACCTGAGTTGAACTCCCCACCGCGATCCGTTCTGAATGCTTTCAATTGGCGACCAGACTCCACCTCAGCCACCGTCTTGATCTTCTTGAAGTAGCTCAGTGCCTCACCCTTGAACGCTAGCAGCTCAAGCCACATGTAGCGACTATGGTCGTCAACGATAAGCAGAAAGAAAGACTTCCCGCCTGGCGTGGGCGGCGTTATCTGCCCACACAAATCTCCGTGCACCAGCTCGAGCCCAGCATTAGCACGATACGCCGTGGCTCGAGGGAACGGTGCGCGATGCTGCTTGCCCAGAGCGCAGCTATCACACACCTGCTCTGCCCATTGTATCAGGGGTATGCCCTCCACCGTCTCCTTGGCACCAAGTTCGTGTAACGACCTGAAATTCAAGTGTCCATACCTCGCATGCCAAAGCCATGCAACTTCATCCATCTTGGTCAGTAGACACACGGGCGTTGTCAGCTTCACCTTCATCACGTAGAGGCGATTCTTCCTCTCCGCCCGAATCAAGACACCCCTCTTCTGCTTTACAGCCTGAGGGCGTTCAAGGACCTCCAGGACGCCGTCATCTATCACGATGCGGCACCCCCCTTCTTCCAACTGACCAAGACTCACAATATTGCATTTTAGAGATGGGATATAGTATACCTCCGTGAGCACACGATGATCCTGGTTTCTTCCGGCAATCGTTACGGCACCTATGCCGTGAATCTCCACCATGGATCCGTCTCCAAAGCGTACAGCTCCTCAGACCGACTCGTCGAGGCTCGCCAATGACTCCCGACAACCAGTCATATGGTTCGTGGCACCGGTGTCAAGAATCCATGCCCCTTCATCATATTGCGCCGGGAACACACGTTCCTGGTTCAGGAACACTTGCTGTGCACTTGTGCTTGGGGATCTAAGCACGTTGCAGACTTGTGCAACCATGAGAGCTGGCTCGCCATCACCATGGACGTGATGTGCTGCATCCTGCCGCTCTTCACCTTGGACCTTCGACTTGCACTCTTTCGCGAAGTGCCCATAGATGCCACACTTGCGACACTTTCCTTTTCGCCGCGGGGTTCCCATCGACGTCAGCTTCACACCGGAATCACGCGCATCACTGCCACGTGCCCCAGACCTCTCCTTCTTCACATAGCGACCACCGCCTTTGCCACCGGAACTTGAAGACGAGTCCAACGCAATACGACTTTTGTTCCTGGCCGCCCAATCCTCCTCGGTCAGTAGCAATTTGCCAGACTTGTCAGTGACCTGCTCCACCGAAGGCTCGAAACGATCTTCAGCTGCCCTTAAACGACCCACGAGCTCCTCGATCGACAGCTCCTTCATGTCACAGAACATCTCGATCGCCACTGCAACTTGATTGTACTTGGATGGCACAACCCGGAGGAATTTCCTCACGACGTGTGCGTCGTCCACACTTTTCTCTCCTAAGCCCTTCAGATCCGTAGCGAGTTTGGAGATACGGACCGCAAACTCATCTATGGTCTCGCCCGGCTTGAACGTGATGGCTTCAAACTCCGCTAGCATCTTCTGGGCATTGACCTCTTTCACGCGATCCGCACCAAGGCGCATCGTCTTGATCGCCCCCCACGCCTCCTTCGCCGACTTCTTGTTCAGGAGCATGGAGTGCAGCTCCTGTGGTACACCACGGAGCATGGCTCCTAGAGCCAGCCGATCTTGACGCCTTTCCGCCTTGTCAGATTCGATCGCGTCCCAGAGTAACATGCCTTCTAGATTGCATTGGACATGAGAGGCCCACTCCTGGTAATTGGCTCGGGTTAACATCGGCCACACCAGATTGCCAGCAGCCTGACGAAACGCCTGATCCATCTCCTCCGACTTGTCGTCGCTGGCCTCACCCTTCGTCATCACGGCGACACTAGGATGCACGCTTCCTCCTTCTCGATAACGATGGACTGAACCACCCTCCTTCCTCTACAGCTCTTCGTCGCCGCCGAGCACCACCGTCTCCGGCCACCTTCGGCTCTGGTACCACTTGTTGGAACCAGACGATGCTCTGGTTCAGGAACTCGACGCCGGCGAGAACGCGGTGATCACGGCGAGAACTAGTAGATGGAAAACGGAAAAACTCGAGACAAGATTTATTTGGCGCTGCCAATTGCCGCAGCCCCCCGATCCATCTTATTGCATATATATAGAGATACAGACTCCTCCCGCGCCACGACATGTGCTGGACATCTCGTCGTTTCCCCGACGGACACCACGCGCAGCAACACAAGTCCTGACGCGGACAGACAGACCTGACCAGGCGGCGTCGTGCACCAAGCACGCCATCAGCCACGCACCACCTGCTAGCCTAGCTAACTTAACTTAATGACCAAAGACTTTACATGATAATGACGCAACAATTTAGCTAACACGTGACTATGTTTTGAGATCGTCACGGATCGATTACTGAGCTGCAATTCCCAGCCAACTGCAACACACGGCAGGAAACCATCTATGGTGCAGAAGGCAGGTCGAGTGGAGAAGGCAGGTGTCCGGCTTCGGATCCCCTGCTTCTTCCTCGCCGTCGTCAACAGCTTCAGAGGAGGGAGAGAGGGGGGCGGCAAAAATGCCGTCTGGGCCATCCATGTCTCCCAAAAAGACGAGCACGTCGTCGTCACCCACGCCATTCAGATGACCAGGCACTCCTTCCTAGCGAACGCCGGGAGGTGGATCTAGTGAGCCGGTGGCTGGGATGGGCGCCGGTGACAGGGTGGCCGCCGGCAGCGGGGTGTGGGGGGGCTCTCTTAGCATGGCAGTCAGAGCTGGCTCGTCTTCCAAACTCTCTGGTATGCCTTTTAAAGTGTTAGCTCCATTGCAGCCAGGCATCAAAGGGATAGTTCTTCTTTTTCTTGGAATCCAGATTCCTAATGCTTCACATGCCCAACTCATAGGCACCAGGGTGAAAGACAAGGCACCAGGATGAAAGATATGCTCGCTAATCATTCTCTTTCACAAGATATCTCATCATCTATGCGTATGAATGTGCTGATGAGGCCATTTTATAGGAAGGCAACGTACTATATATTATTGTTGCGCAAGTAACAAATAATTGAGAATAAAATAGAGACCAGCTGGAATAATAATAATAGCGAACCATATATAAGAAACACTTAACACCTACCATAAGAATCCATAATAAAAACTATATAAGGGGAGTGCTAAATGTCAGAGGCCTGAAAACAAGTCTCTTTTAGGCGATGGTCAGTAATAAGTAATTCCTCTGTCCTGATCATTTGTTTTATTCAAAATTTTTGTGTAAATATCATTTATTTTTTTTATATTTTATTATATCATTAATATATTTTAGTAATAACTTATTTATTTTAATATTTACTAAAAAATGAATAAGAAGAATGCTAAAAATGATATCTGAAAGTAAAAAGACGTCATCTATTTGGGGACTGAGAAAGTAAGTTCCTAGGTGGTCATTTCACATTTCTAAAGGTGGGCATGCGGCTTGCCTGCGTATGGCCTGCGTAAATAAAACATTTTCTGGACTGTGATACTCTACTATTGAAAAAATTTACCGAGGCGGGCAAAACCGATTAATCGAGGCGGTTTTCATAACCGCCTCAGATCTAAGGTCACGGTAAATGACCTATTTTTCTGAGGCGGTTTGTTGCCCACCTCGGTTAATAGAACCAAAAAAAACAAAAAAAAGAGAAAAGTCCAGAGCCCAACCCGAATTGGTCTTGGACCTGGATCACCAGATCCACGCCACCAGCCGCTGCACAACCGCCGTACCCACACCGCCGCCACAAGATCCTCCCGCTCCAACACCGGATCTGCCACTAAGAGGAGCACTGCCGCAAGATCCCGTCGGTGCACCACCCACTACTACAGAACAAGCCTTTGGTCACTTGGCCAAAATGAACATTAGCTCCCGCAAACATTGCGCCCGGGACTAAAAATAGCTTTAGCCCCGGTTGGTAACACCAACCGGGACTAAAAGTCCCCTGCCCAACGGCTACGTTGTCGACATGCGTGAGTGGGGACTTTTAGTCGGTTAAGAACACCAACCGGGACTAAAGGCCAGTCTTTAGTCCCGGTTGGTGTCCCCAACCGGGACTAAAGGTTTTGTCCCGGTGAGTGACCCCAGCCGGGACTAAAGATTGGCCTTTAGTCTCGGTTGGTGTTAAAGCCCGGGATTAAATCCTCCCCCCCGTATTTGAATCCTTCTTCCTCCTCTGGCCGAGCCCGAGCTCACCATTGTTCTTTGTTCTTCATGTGTTCTTGCTTGGTTCTTGCTCACATCTCCGGCCATTGGTTCATTTCATCACTTCTACGCCGTCATTTTCTTGTTTAGAGGTTACTAACTTCATCTTCTAAAGTTTTAGCAGCAGTGTATCTCATTTTGTGGTGTTATACATGTGTTTTTTTATTTTTTGATTTCTACACTATTTTAAACTCCAATCACTTCATCGTTTGAATATTTCAATGTAGGTAACTATAATTAAGACCCTAAAAATTAGTATCACCATTTATTACTATTATGTCTGCCATATTTTATGGTTTAGTTAGAAAAATACTAAATTTATGCTTTTTTATTATAATTAGTTTTTTAAAAAATTTACATTTGATAATACTTTAGTTTATAATTTGTGATCAGGTTAATTAATTAATTATAACTAAGTATGCATAATACTTTTGAAGGATTATTTAATTATAACTAAGTATGAATATAAAATTTGTTTAGGAAAAATAAGAATGGAGAATTTTAGGTTATGTGTTAGTTAGTTATTTATAATACTTTATTTTGTAATTTGTGATTAGGTTTATTAGTTAATTAAAACTAGTATGCATGATACATTTCATGATTAGTTAGACAAATAAATAACTTTGGTGTTTTTTAGTTTTGCTTGTTTAGAAAAAATAAAAATAGAGAATTTTAGGTTATTTGTTAATTTAATTTCTGTAGAAAAAATTAGGAACTTATAATACTTTATGTTGCAATTTGTGACCGGGTTAATTAGTTAATTATAACTAGTATGCCTACCATATTTCTTGATTGTTTAGAGAAATAGGGAACTTTGGTATTTTTTTAATTTTGCTTGTTTAGAAAAATTAGAAATAGAGAATTTTAGGTTATTTGTTACTTTTATTTCTGTAGAAAAATTAGGAACTTATAATACTTTATGTTGCAATTTGTGACCGGGTTAATTAGTTAATTATAACTAGTATGCCTACCATATTTTATGATTAGTTAGAGAAATAGAGAACTTTAGTGTTTTTTAATTTTGCTTGTTTAGAAAAATTAGAAATAGAGAATTTTAGGTTATTTGTTACTTTCATTTCTGTAGAAAAAATTAGGAACTTATAATACTTTATGTTGCAATGCAGACAATAACACGTCATTGGATGTACAATGCCGATCGCCGCTCCAAAGAATTCATTGATGGTGTGCATTATTTCTTAAGAGTGGCCGAGGAAAACAAGCGGGATGGATTCATACGTTGCCCATGTGCATTGTGTCGAATTTGAAGGAATATTCTAGCTCTAGAAATATTCACTCACATTTGTTGAAGTCAGGTTTCATGCCAAACTATATTTGTTGGACCAAAAATGGAGAAACCGGGATAATGATGGAAGAATGTGAAGAAGAACAAGAACAACTGGAGGCTAACGACATTATTGCTCAATTCGGTGGCTTCGATGATACAGCAATGGGAGAAGCTGAAGAAGAGGAAGGTGCAGAAGGCACACCTGCTGAAGATGATGCTCTTGGTGATGCCATTCGTGATGCACAGAAAGAATGCGAAAGTGAAAAAGAGAAGGAAAAGTTTGACCGCATGCTACAAGATCACAAGAAATTACTATACCCATCCGCCCAAGATGGGCAAAAAAAAATTAGGTACAACACCGAGTTGTTGAAATGGAAGGCACAGAATGGTGTATCCGATAAGGCATTTGGACAATTGCTGAAGATCCAAAAAAGATGTTTTCGAACCCTAATGAATTGCCCACCACTACGCACGAAGCAAAACAGGTCGTCGTCCCTTTGGGATTAGAAATCCGTAAGATACATGCATGTCCTAACGACGCATCCTGCACCGTGGCAAGGACTACGAGAATTTAGATGAATGCCCCATATGTAAAGCATCACGGTATAAGATCAACGAGATGACCCCGGGCGATGTTGAGGGGGGGAAGAACGTCCCTGGGAAGAAAAATCCTCGCAAAGGTTATGTGGTATGCTCCTATAATACCACGCCCGAAACGTCTTTTTAGAAACAAGGACCATGCAAAGTTGTTGCGGTGGCACAAAAAAGACCATAAGGTAGACAACATGTTGAGACACCTGGCCGATGGGTCCCAAAGTGGAGAGCAATAGACAAAGAATTTCTAGAGTTTGCAAAAGACGCAAGAAACTTGAGGTTTCGCTTTAAGTACGGACGGTATGAATCCTTTTGGTGAGTAGAGCAAAGTAGTCATAGCACTTGGCCTGTTACACTATGTATCTACAACCTTCCTCCATGGTTATGCATGAAGTTTAAAGTTTATTATGATGCCGGTGATCATCCAAGGTCCGAAGCAACCGGGCAATGACATTGATGTCTATCTAAGGCCATTAATTGAAGAACTCCTACTTTTATGGAGCAAAACAGGTGTTCGTGTGTGGGATGAGTACAAACAGGAACACTTCGACCTGCGAGCACTGTTGTTTGTGACAATCAATGATTGGCCTGCTCTAAGTAATCTTTCAGGGTAGACAAACAAGGGATATAATGCATGCACACATTGTTTTGATGACCTTGATAGTATATATTTGAAAAAAATACGAAAAAGGTCGTGTATCTTGGGTATCGTCGATTTCTTTCTATGAATCACCCAGTTAAAAAGAAAGGCAAGCATTTTAAAGGTAAAAGGCGGACCACCGATGCAAGCCTCGCCAATGTAACTGGAGAAGATGTATTTGAGATGGTTAAGGATGTGAAAGTAGTTTTTGGTAAGGGACAGGGCAGCCAACCGGTTCTAAAAGATGCAAATGGGTCATGCACCCATGTGGAAGAAGAAGTCAATATTTTGGGAGCTACCCTATTGGCAAGTCCTAGAGGTCCGGAATGCGATCGACGTCATGCACCGACAAAGAATCTTTATGTGAACCTTCTAGGATTCATGGGTGTGTATGGGAAGTCTAAGGATTCACTTGAAGCACGACAAGACTTGCGGCGCATGGAAGAGCGAGACAACCCGCATCCGAGAGAAGACAGATGATGGACGCCAATATTTAAGACACGCTAGCTACACTCTTAGCAATGAAGAGAAAGAAATCATGTTTGAATGCTTAAGCAAGCATCAAGGTCCCATCCGGATTCTCCTCTAATATAAAAGGTATAATAAATATGCCCGAGAAGAAATTTCTGAACTTAAAGTCGCATGACGCCATGTGCTTATGACGCAATTGCTTTCCAGTTGCATTAAGAGGAATTCTACCTCCACATGTACGCCTAGCCACCGTAAAGCTATGTGCATTCCTCAATGCAATTTCTCGAGAAGGCAATCAATCCACTTTGGAACTTCTTTGCTCTCTGAGAATGATGTGGTTCAATGTCTTGTCGGCTTTGAGTTAGTGTTCCCTCCATCCTTCTTTGATATCATGACACACCTCCTAGTTCATCTGGTCAAGGAGATCAATATTCTTGGTCCGTGTTCCTACATAATATGTTTCCATTCGAGAGGTTTATGGGAGTTCTAAAGAAATATGTTCACCAGCGTGCAAGGCCAGAAAGGAAGCATCGCAGAGGGCTATGGGACAGAGGAGGTCATTGAGTTCTGTGTTGAATTCATTCCTGAACTTGACCCAATTGGTGTTCCTAAATCGCGACACGAGGGGAGACTGAGTGGAAAGGGAACAATAGGAAAGAAAATATACATCGGTACGGGGGACGATTATTTCAATAAAGCACACTACACTATTCTTCAAAACTCATCCGTGGTGGAGCCGTATGTCACGAAACACAAGGACTTTCTACGATCCTAGTTCCTAGAGAAGAATGAAGCTTGGCTTATGCGTCAGCACATGGACACTTTCAGTGATTGGTGACGAAAAGAATGTCAGGGTAATGACCAGATTGATGAGCAACTATATTTATTGGCTAGACAACCATCATGGCACATCCTCATGTACAAAGGGTACGAGATAAATGGAAATACATTTTACACCCTAGGCCAAGATAAAAAAAGCACGAACCAAAACAGTGGGGTTCGCATAGACGCCACCGACCCGAATGGAAACAGACAAGGCCGCATAGAGAAAATTTGGGAACTAGACTATGCACCTAATTTTAAAGTCCCTTTATTCCGGTGCCAATGGGTCAAGAATACCGGAGGCGGGGTAACAGTTGACAAAGACTATGGAATGACAACAGTAGACCTCAACAATGTTGGTTACAAAGGTGAACCATTCGTCCTTGCTGCTGATGTGAATCAGGTGTTCTATGTGAAAGACATGTCTACAAAACATAAGAGAGGAAAAAAATGACAACAAATCAACGAATGAGCCAAAAACGCCATATAGTTCTCTCGGGGAAAAAAAGAAACATTGTGGGAATTGATGACAAGTCGATATTTCAGAAGATTATGAAAGGGATGACCGAATCACGCCTTTCAATGTGACTAAAGATCCGAGCATCATGATAAATGCTGAGGACACTCCATGGTTACGTCAAGATCATGACCAAGGAACATACGTCAAAAAAGAAGATCACTACTGTGCCCGCCTAATAAATAGTGTGTATTAGAGTATGTGTATGTGACAATTGTAACTTAAGATGTTTGTATTAGTTTTTTTATATCATTTTAAATAATGAAATGACTTGAAGTATTTGTTGCTATATAAGCATGTGCATTGGAAAAAATAATGCAAAAACAAATTTCCTATTGAAAACAACTTAAGGGATGAAAAGATTTTATGTTCCTAATTTTCTAAATAAGTAATTACATAAAATAAAATAGAACTGTTACTTTTTAAGAAATGTATACCCATTCTTTTATTTACTATGCATTTAACAAAAATAATCTTTTTAGAAATAGCATAGATAAACAAATATAATCTAATAATATAAATGGTTGAAAAATATCTTGATATAATGGTGAATATTAGATCACATTTTGAAGATAAATGGTGATAAAACAAAATTTACATTAAAATAATGCAAAAACAAATTTTCTATTGAAAACAACTACTTTAAAGTATTTTAATTAAGTTAAACATTTTTGCATTAACAAAATACTAATTATTTTTAATATTTATGTTTACTATTAGAAGGGATGAAAAGATTTTATGCTCCCAATTTTCTAAATAAGTAATTACATAAAATAAAATAGAACTGTTATTTTTTAAGAAATTAATACTCATTATTTTATTTACTATGCATTTATCAAAAATAATCTATTTAGAAATAGCATAGATAAACAAATAATCTTATGTATAAACAATCGGGTGGAAAAACCTTTAGTCGGTTGGTAACACCAACCGGGGCTAAAAGTCACCTTTAGTCCCGGGCCGTGATACCAACCGGGACTAAAGGTTCGATCTTTAGTCGGTGCGTTCTACCGCCCCGGGACTAAAGGGGCTTTTAGTCGGTGCGTGCCACCACCGGGACTAAAGGTCCCCGCAGAATATTTAAGGCGGGTCGTCTTCCTCCTCCGATCCACCCCGCCCTCAACCACGTAGCCCCCTAGCCGCCGCCGTCACCCCGCCGCCGTGTCTCGGGGCCGTCCGTCTCGCGCCCCGCCGTCTCAGCGTCGCCGTTCTCCTCCGCCCCGGCGCCGCCGCCCGGGGAGCATCTGCCGCCGCCAGCGCCTCTCCGATCTTCCCCGAGCCCGCCGCCGCCTCCTCGTCCTTCCCGTCCGTCCTCGCCGCTCCCCGCGCCCTCGCCGCCCTCTCCTCCCCGTCTCTCGTCCTTCCGGCCGCGCGCTGTCCTCCCCGTGCTAGCGAGGCGCCCCGCCGCCTCCCTTTGGCCTTGGCGCGCCGCCGCGCCAGCGTGGAGCTTCTCCGGCCGGCCATCCTCGCCCCCCCCCCGCAGCGCCGCCGCCTCCTTCAACTCCGGCCAGAGGCCGCCCGCCGGCCTCTTCTCCGGCCAGCCCTCTCCTCTCCGGCCAGGGGATGTCGCCGCCCGCCCGGCCTCTTCTCCGGCCGGCCGAGCAGCGAGGGGCGAGCGCCGCCTCACCATCTTCACTCCGGCCGAGCAGGGGGGCGCCGCCTCGCCATCTTCACTCCGGCCGAGCAGGGGCACCGCCTTTTCTGTCCTTCACGCGCGCAAGACGGTGAGCATGTGTTGTATGTGTGTGTTGCGTCGGCCGTCGAGCCGCGGATGTGTGTTTGTGGACGGCCGTCGAGCCGCGGACAATGTTGTGTTGTGTGTTGTGGCCGGCCATCGGCCGAGAGCATCTGCATGTAGGACTTGGCGCGAAAAAGAGAGAGCACAAACGTTAATGGCCGTAATTTTATTCGAAACCCTAACGACTTAGCGACGCGATCAATCGATGACTTAGCGGCGACCTAGCGGCGAACCAAGCGACGACCAAGCGGACGAACCAAGCGGCGACCTAGGACGACCGACGAACCTAACGGCGACCTAGCTTTACCCGGACGAACCTAGTGACGACCTAGCGGCGACCTAGTGACGACCTAGCGGCGAGCGGACAAAACAAGACACGACGACCTAGCGCGACGACCTAACAAACAAGACACGACGACGTAGCTACTTAGCGACGATCTAGCTACTTAGCGATGACTTAGCGACTTATATATATGATGTCAAGTAACTTTTAATATAATTAAACACCTTACTCAATTATGTAATATATTAATAAAGTCTTGTAATATTAATGGTACTTATTAATAAAGTCTTCTAATATTAATGGAACTTATTAATAAAGTCTTCTAATATTTAATGTCTACTAACTTCATTATGTCATGTGATAGTAACTTCATTATGTCATGTGATAGTAACTTCATTATGTCATGTGACTTAGCGACGGCCTAGCGATGACTTAGCGACTTAGCGGCGACATTGGACTAACAAGACACGGCGACCAAACTCCTACTTAGCGACTTAGCGGCGACCTAGCGATGACCCGGACTAACAAAGACACGACGACCTAGCGACTTTATTAATAGAATGGCTTTATTATGTAACTTTATGTCAAGTAACTTTATTAATGGTACTTTCAATTAACTTTATTAACCTCCTCATGTAATATGTAAGGTTTTATAACATTGTAATATTTTAATAGAATGGCAAGTAACTTCATTAATAATAGTAATGTCATGTGACTTTGTTATGTAACTTTATGTCATGTAACTTTATTAATAGTAACTTATAATGTAATTATGTTTAGTAACTTGACACCACATTATTAGTATAACTTATTGTATAATTAACTTTATTCATGGTAACTTATAATGTAATTATGTTTAGTAACTTGACACCGGATTACAAGTGTAACTTATTATATAATTAACTTTATTAATGGTAACTTATAATATAATTATGTTTAGTAACTTGACACCACATTATTAGTATAACTTATAATATAATTAACTTTATTCATGGTAACTTATAGTATAATTAACTTTATTATGTCAAGTAATTTTTAACACTTGATCCAATTTGCAGAAATGGCCGATCCGAATGACAACATGGATGATGCAATGATGGACCTAATCAACAGCGGCGCCAATCCAAATCCCCAAGGCAAAGATGATGGGAGTCAGTACTTCGCTGATTATGAAGAACTTGTGGGAGACAATCCTGATGAGGTCTATCTACAATCTAGTACATATGTATATACATGAGATTAAAATGAATGGCTTTTGTATTAATATATTTATACTTGTTTGTGTATAGCCCTCTGGATTGGCAACAGCTTCCGGGAGTAGTAGAAAAGTGCGAGGCCCGAAGAAGCCGTTGGAGGGTCGGTACATTCTGTCGGAATTTGAGGAGGGTACAGGCCAAGTACTTGGGGAAATTCAAATAAATTTGTTGCCCACTGTGGGTACCTTGTAAGGGACAGGCTCCCGATCAATGCTCGAGAATGGAGGCAACGGAAAGATGACCCTAATATTAGTTTTGTCTCAAATCATGACAAGGAATTGCTTTGGCTAGATATCCTTCAACATTTCACGCTCGATACGAGGATGAAGCTTTGAAGGAGAAGGTTCAAATCTAGGCTATGCAGAAGATGGCCAAACAATTTTAGGCTTGGAAGAAGAAAACGCACAAGACTTTTGTTGCACATAACCAGGACACGGATTTCACCAACAAGGCCTACGTCAAGTTGAGGCCTTTTTGGGATGAGTTAAATGCGGTTCAAGAATTCAGATGAGGGTCAAGCACGGATGATCCGTAATCAGGAAAATGCTAGACACAAGCAATACCACCATCACTTGGGTTCGTGGTACGGACCGGTTGCTATTCCTAAGTGGGCGAAAGCTGGAACAGGAGATTGTTGACAAGGGGATCGAACAGAATCACCGCGACCGGCCTGAGCGTGCCAAGTATTGGTTCTTCGGTCATGTGGGAACCCTGGACCTAGAGACCGGAAAGGTAGTGTACGGCGAGAAGCTGCAAAGAGTGGGACAGAGAATGGCCTATGCCCGAGGATTAGTTGAAAGTGGCGCCTGGCAACCAAATAGAGAGAAGGATGAGCTGACATACCCCCTGGAGACTGCTGAACACGGTGGGCGAACAAGAGGCTATGGGGAGATATCGTGGGAGCATGGATTCCCTAAAGATAGACCCACTTATAGAAGCCGCCAAAGAAAGAAGGAAGAGGAGGCAGAGCCGTTGCGTAGGTTGGAGGCAATGGTGATGGAGTCACGCGAAGCGGCTCATGAAGTGATAGCGCGAGAGAAAGCGCTAGAAGATAGAATGAACGAGGAAATCAAAAGGCAAGTGCAAGAAGCAGTAAGTTCTATACAAAGGCAAACTGCATCAGAGCCAGGAGTCAACATTAGCCCCCCCCGGTCAGTTGAAAAGCAGTTGCGCTTCCACGGAGGTGCCAACTATTCA
Source organism: Chrysopogon serrulatus (assembly GCA_015844335.1). Lineage (NCBI taxonomy): Eukaryota > Viridiplantae > Streptophyta > Magnoliopsida > Poales > Poaceae > Chrysopogon > Chrysopogon serrulatus. The sequence continues at coordinate 432,628 of JADLZL010002201.1, forward strand.
AGATGACGTGGGGCTGCGCTTTCCGGTGGATGACGTCACTGAAGCTAAGACAACATGTGAGCTGCATATTCCACAGGGGGCTGCCACAGTCACGGTTGCTGTCGGTGTTGTAACTCCTATGGACCCTATGAAGACACCAAGAAACCATGGGGCGATAGTTCTAGCTGGATATGCTAGTGTCTCGGTGGATAGAGTTGTCAAAGGCTTCAAAAATGTGCAGCTTGAGATAGAAGGAGGTGATGGAGAGAAGACTCTAGGACAAGCAGAGAAGGCTTTCATTTGTTGGCGCAAGCGCAACATCATTATTCCTGGGGCATCACCTAGTAGTCTACCACCACCTCCTCGTCATGAACCCAACCCTAGGTGCGGATGAAACTTGACGATACATTTATTCACTAACTTTATTTTGCATTCTCTTAGTTAGCGGTTTACTCATATACCTCTTTGGTTGCACAGGTGGTCACCAACATGTTATAGTCCTGTGGGTGATGACGAGGCAGTGCAAGACACGGCTGCATCGCCTCGGGCTCAAACGCCGCCTCCTCAGGCTGCAACGCCGCCTCCTCGGGCTCGAACGCCGCCACCTCGGGCTCCAACCCCGCCACCTCGGGCTCCAACCCCGCCACCTCGGGCTCCAACGCCGCCACCTCGGGCTCCAACGCCGCCTCCTTGGGCTCCAACACCGACACCGGCTGCCCCTTCGCCTCCACGTCGGGCTCCAACCCCCCCACCGGCCGCCCCATCGCCTCCACACGTGGCTCCAGCGCCAAAACCGGTGGACCAACCATTGAAGAAGAGGCCGGCCACACAATCAAAAGTGTCGGCCGCCCCGCCGCCAAAGAAGAAAGCCTCCGAAAAGAAACACCCTATCATTCCTAAGAAGCTGTCCTATGAGAAAACTGCTGCAGAAATAAAGGCTTCGGTAAAGTCAGATGTGGACAGTTTCTTCAAGAGACTTAAGGATGAAAGAATCCAAGCGAAACCCTGAGAAGCCATACCTCTTACTACGACCAGAAGATCTACGGCAAAGGGTTCAGGCTCAACACAAAAAGAGGCGTCAAGCTCAGAAAGAATCATCATCTTTATCGGACTATGATCGCACTCTAAGCAAATCCATAGAAGAAGGGAATAAGAAAGAGAAAAGAGAACGCAAGGGTGTAGCACAACTCGGGGAACAATCAAAGCAATCAGTGCCCCCGCTAGTCATTGGGAATGAATATGGTTCAAACATCGACGTGCTAGACCAACAGATACCTCAGATTTGAACTATGAGGATCTTGATAATTTTTTTTACGGATCGGTCTTAGCTTATCCCAAATGATAGCTAGGGCAGCAATTGAAAGTGCTCCAGAAATTGATCATTGGCAGAAGACATATGAATATGGCAAGAGTCTATTCAACCCTGCGGCCCTCAGCAAACTTGGCACGCAAATGTACTTGCTAAACCCGGTGGTACCTCGCGGCGTGTGGCGTAAGAGCAGATGACTATATTTGCGTCGAATTTAAAACCATCATTACTTTCCGTAGTGATGATGTTATTTATGTTCAATTTAATGAGCTACACCAGCTATGCCACATGGACGCCTGGATAAATCTCTAATCACCGCTTACATCGTCCGTAAGTGATTCTTTCTTTTAATAATGTCATCAGTAAATTATCATGTATATGTATAACTAATTACATAAACCGGCTATACATATGCGAGAAACATGATGAGGGACCTCGAGCTAGAAATGACAAGGAGATTGGATTTGTAGATCCTTATGTTGTATTCAAAGACCCCAAGACTCCGTATGTCATGTGGAGAGTTCAAACGGAGAGAAATCTACGGAGGTACTTGATCAATCAAAAGGATAAAAGATATATACTCTTTTCCTATAACTTTAAGAAAGTATCATTATCGTGTGTACATTCTATTAACCCAATTAATCAAATTAGTATGAAGATATATAATTATTTTTCCTACACACAAATGCAGCTATCATTGGATACTAATTGTGATTGATCTCGGCAAAGTTATTTGCTAATCTATGACTCATTGAGAAAACCACAGGAAGATTACCAAGAAATGATAGATATTATCCAAGGGTAACTTCGATCTCTAAATATTAATTTTAGCTCTTTAACTTCGGTAATAGATAATTAATAATGATCATTTTATTGCTAGGGTTTGGGCTGGGTTCGTGCGTAAACACCGTCCGATTTGAAAGCGCCACTTTCGAAGCCTATCCTACTTCAGTGGATTCTACGGCAACCACCGGACAAAAATTTGTGTGGCTACTATGTCTGCGAATTTCGACGGTCTATGAAAAAAAGAACAAATCTTGAGCACGCAAAAGTATGTAACATGTATATATAATAAGTTCATTTCATTTATTTGTTGCTATTTAATAAATCTTATTCATACCTCTTACTTTTTTTCTTTAATGTCTACTAAAGGAGACGTGGTTGAGGCAGAAGGTGTTGGATGAAGTCCGCCTAAAAGGAATTCAGGGAGACAATTGCAGGATTTCTTAACGACCAAGTCCCGAATCCCGCCCGGCGAGTACTACTTCAACCCCGATGAGCCAATGAAACCAAACCAAGATGATCATTTGTACGATGCTTGAGTGGCGGAAAACAATTAAGTTGTTAATATTTTATCCGTGATGGATATGTGTAAATATTATATTATGGAGCTATAGACATGTATAATATATAAATAGTGTTATATAGTATATTTATATGTAATGTTCTAAATTATATAAATTATAGGTCTTGGCGTCTACATAAACAAGCAGCGAACAATACGCATTCAAAAATAATAATAATATAATTGTAAACCAGAAATGGAAAACCAAAAAAAAAGAAAAGGAAAAAGAAAAAACAATTGTAAACCAGAAATGGAAAACCAAAAAGAAAATAAAAAGGAAAAAAAAAAAACTCTTTAGTCGGTTGGTAACACCAACGGGACTAAAGGGGCGGCAGTGGCGCACCACGGAACCCTTTAGTCGGTTGGTGTTACCGGGACTAATGAACCTTTAGTCCGGGGCTAAAAGGTGGGCCGGGACTAAAGGTGGGACATTAGTCGAAACCTTAGTCCCGGCTCCAGAAGGGGCAGCACCGGGCTGGGAGTAGAGGGGAGTGGAGGAGAGGAGGGGGGCGGTGGGAGGAGGGGCTCGGTACCGAGGAGAGGAAAGGCTGGATGGAATGAAACCCTAAGTGGCAGTATATATACAATGAGCATATTATTGGGCGAGATGGGCGGTTTGGACTCTAAAATGAGCCTACGTTATCCGGGGACGGGCCTTATAATATGCACGCCTGTTAATCTATTAATCGAGAAGGTTTTTAACCGCCTCGGTTAATTAAAACTGACCGCCTCGGTTAATCGGCGCATTAACTAAAGGCGGTTTTTTGGGCTGCCCGCCTCCTAGAGCAATTCTATAGTGCCTCGCAAAAGATTTTTTATAGTAGTGACAACATGAGCAGCAAAATTAATGTACTGTTACAAAGCGTCACCAGAACACCCACCACGTCATGCATGGACGGTTATAGTTTAGCATCATTATAATTATAGTTCTAATTTGATATTTTATTTTGGAGTTTTGAAATAGTAACAGTGCCATATCATAATTAGAACCATTAGGAATACAGAAAATTTAATTGCAGCAATGATGAAGTAATTAATTTCCCAACTAGAGATACCCGCACAGTTATGATGAGTTTATGAGCTGACAGAAAAGCACTTTTTCTGTGGTAGCGAGTACATTCAATTACATTTGTCAGAGCAATATCAATATAGATCAAGGTCTTTGATGTATCTTTTAATAGAAATTTCAGTTTTTAAGTGATTGACAATATATACCGTAAGATGAATTATTGATTGTTAGAGTACATAAATGCTTTATTTGCATTCTATGTACAAGAGCAGTTCAGACCTTAAGTGTGTGTACATCTATATATGTTGCATGCTCAAGGTGCTAAATTAAACCAGAAACTACTGTCAACAAAGAAATAGAAATCCAGTCCAGTTGCCTATAACTAGAAGTTGAAAACAAGGAGGAAATGGAAGAGGCCGATTATCTCCTGTGTATTGATGGTGCAATTTCGTGTAGAAACACAAACAGTGTATGTTGCTATAGTCACAATTTAATACTCCAATGTCTGCGTGGTAATTAAGTAGGTGGCCATGCATCTAGCATATGTATGAGAGGCACCAGGGTTTAGAACAATACCCTGTACAATGCAAGCCTGACCCACGATAGCCATGGGTCGCGCACTTTGCGCTCTTGGATCCCTCAATCATGGCTAGGGAGTCTCTCTTGGGTTTTCTGTGGAGTTCCACAATGGATCACAGAGCATGTGGAGGGTCCAACGAACAGCTCTCGGCAATGGATCGAAGAACAGCTAGTCAGTTACTGGCTTCAGTCTCCATAGATGGAGGGAGTCGAGAGCTGGGAGTGATTTGTGTCCCACAAGAGATTCCACGAGCATGGACATTTGGCAGGAGGTGAACTGATGAAGCAGTGGGACGGATCAGTTCAGACCCTCCTAAATGAAGTCCCAGCAGCAGTACATCGATAAGGAAGGCAGTAGGCCTGGGGATGAAGAAATTAATACAATACAGACCGAGTTCTGTTTCTCTGCTCACGACAGCGGTTCAAGAGTCACCATCATCAAGACAGCGATTTCAATGAATTAGAATGTGTGCTTGTTGGAATTTACTATTTGGAGAATCACTTTACATTGTTCCAAATTCAATCTGGAGATTCACATTCAAATTTTCATCTGAAATCCTCATCTGGCTTACAGGAAGGAGAATGTTAAACAGTTTGATAAGGCTTTGGTTGGCATTTTGCAATCATGTCACTGGGCCTAATTATTGCTACAGGCCCACATGCATAGAGCCAAAGTACGTTCGCTTGAATTTTTTAGGGTAAATAGGAGGGATTTTACTCCCTACTGTGCTTTATTGAGAAAAAAAAAACAGTGTGTCTTACATACTGAACTCAAGAAAAAAGAAAAATGCAAAGAAATTTGAAGCAATTACACATAAGCTTCTAGTCATGACTCAATATGGAGTTGATAGGATGATTTTGCTCTTAAAATAATTAAGGCAAACTCTGATTTGAATGTTCTTCTGCAATCTCTGACTGAGGCTTGAGCTCCTCCAGAAATGATGTCATTTCTCATTGTCCAAATAGCCCAACATAAAGTCATCATTAATTCCATGAAGAATGGGAAATGGAGTTGTCTTCAAAAATTTCTTCAATTGTTGGCATTATAGGGATGAGCACCTGAAGAGTATTCCAGGATGCCATGGCAATTGGGCAATCAAAGAAGAGATGATGCAGTGTCTCTTCCACCCTAAGGGAACAAAGCACACAATTATAATCTTCCAGGGGCATATTCTTGGCGCTTCAGTAAATCTCTAGTGCTCAATATGTCCGTCAATAGCAGCCAAAAAAAGAATTTTCTTTATGTTGGCAAGAAGAGTTCCAAAGCCATCTGTATACTGCATGAGCTTGCCATTTATCTGGATCTTGTGATAGCTGCATGTTTTGGAGGATGACATTGAGCTGGACAAACTGAACATATGCTTCAGTGGACAGGCAAGTGGAAATGTGATATGTAAGGTAAAAGAACAGAATGCATCTTGTGAACAGAGATTGTTGAATTTTTGGAGAAGGAAGCTTTGGAAAAGTATGTTGAAACATGTGACCATCCCAGAGATCTATCCAGAAAAAACATGATGTGCCACTGGAAACTGCAGACCCTTGTAAATTGTAATCTTGAAGTAATTTGAGGATGTCCTTCCACCAGCATCCTATATGTATTACAGTAGGTCGATGAATTAGTTCGCATTCAGAGAAAGGCACTAACATATGGGCAGAGGATAAAAACATGGACCAACCATCTCACAATCTGGGCTGTGGTGGGATTGTTGCCTCCACCCTAATTGTGGCATCATTAGTCCCAATGACATGATTGCAAGATTCACATATTAAGCTACTACTGTCTGAGGCCCATGGTGGGATTATTGCCTCCATTTGGAGGACATTTCATGGCGGCACGCTGCCCTTCATGATTTCAGTTGCTGATTCACAGCACGGGGTACTTTTAATGCGCATCCACTTGGTACAAACTTTTGAATGCTCAGTCTTGCTGCAGAGAGGAACACGTGCCTATGATAATTAGTGCAGGATTGAGGCCGTGGTTCATCCCCAACTGCGTCCTCAATGAAGGTAGGTTATCATCGCTCAGCAGTACCACCACATTTCTTGTTTCGCGTCCTTTTTGCTGATGCTTCGCATGCCTAGACGCTGCATATGTATATGAATTAGCCACCCCTAGTGGTACACGCTGATGTACCAGACTTCCCAATTGCCAACGGATTCAAATCAATCAATCTTATGGTTGCCAACATAATAAAGTAGAGGAAAATATGCAAGCTCATGCTAGCTGCGGTTTATCCACCCTGCCACTCTATTCTTTCACATCATTGTCGCTACTATATGGGATGGCATCCAGAAGAGAGCCATTTTATAGGCAGCAGCACCTAAACAGTGAGAGAAATTGTGCAATGGTTGAAATAGTTGCAAAAATATAGACCGTCATCCATAGAGAGAATCAATGTTGATGCTCTCTCAAAAGCTTCAAACCTGTTGACCTACGTGACACATGTGACTATATATACAACTGATAGTTATTCTTTTAACTACACAATTATATGAAATCTTATAATGTATATTTGACACCCTAAATGCTCTCAAATGAAACATTGTTAACTATAAATTTGTAGGTCTCATCGCATGCGGTTAATGTTGACAATGTCTTGGTTCAATGTTAACCATCTCAAATATGATCTAGAGCTTATTTCAAATATTTGGACTTATAAACCATCTCCAATTTATTAAAAAGGTTTTCAACTAAAAAGATTTTGATCTCTTCAAACTCAACATTTTTTATGCAAAAGTTTATCTTGATCTAACCTTATATGAAAAGTGATCAAATTTATTTGTAAAACAAGCTATCATCGATGACTCGTGGCTTGACGGCTACTGGCAAAAGCCACGAACCAGTCGTGACCTCAGGTTCTAGAGCCACCAACTGCGAGTGAGATAGCTGAATAGCGATTGTGTTCTGGCATATTGTCGTCACCACCACTCTTAGATGCGCCGGCGCTGGCGCTGATTCTGTCTTAGTGGAGAAACGATGTAAGGCTTCTGCAGGCACCGTGCTCGCTTTCTTCTTCTCGCCCCCATAGAGGTGGTGGAGCCTGAGGCAAAGGGTGCTCGCACTAGGACACGAGCATTAGAGATACACTGCATGCACTGCACCTGGGCTTTAGAGATACCCTATGCAGAAAACGGATCTCTTCAAAGGTACACTGCATACACTGCACATGATCAGAAGCATACCACGTCTAGCTTAACGCCTTCGAAATTACGGGCTAGCTAGAAATATGCAACTATACAGTTTCAAACCGATATCCAGCTCTTGTTTGTTGCCCTGTACAGGGGAGGAGCGAATCCTATACAAATTTGCTAAAATTTACTGTTAGTTAGTGTATAAGCACTAGGCAGTGATTAGTGGAGCTGACACCAATGGCTTCACTGTCAGGCGTCACCCCTGACCTGGTAGGCTATCACAACACTGCATAAATAATTTAAACATGTGGGTTTCTCACATCACATTATCTTCAATCACATTAAACAACTGATTCCTTGGTCATCACGACTATTTCACACTGTTCACTACTGGTCCTGTTGATCAAGTAGAGCCAACGCATCCTGCAACTTTCATATTGTTCCAATGTTCCATGATGTTTCACATTCCCAGATGCTACCTAGTCCTTCCAGATACAGGGATGTAACGATTCTCAGCATGCAGAGCATAAGAGCTCTGCATTGTACCTCATTTGTTCAATCTGTCAACGTGACAATCATATTATGGCCATATTTGCATGCATAAACGTGCTGAGATCAACAGGGCTATTTTATAGGTTGGCTGGATGGGCGCGATGCAGCTAACCTTGCTACCAACCCAGTTACTTCTGTTGTACTATTTTCATCAATCCATTGACCAAGAAATTGTTGTAAAAAGGATGGCAAACACCAGAAAGATCAAAACTGTGATAAGGGGCATTGTCATTAGAATGTTTGTGTGTATCATCTAATTTGTACAAGAATTCACAAATGAGAGGCCAAGAAACAAGGCTCAGGGTGCTTTAAAAATGTAAAATGTATTGGTGTGTACGTTTGCGGTTGAAAAGGCTTTGCATTTGCGGGCATCTTGCCCTCGTGCATTCGAAGCTTTACGAAAATGTAAATAACAAAGGTTAAAGAAATGCCCGTCTGTTTAAATCCATTTTAAAAAAATAAAAAAAACAACCTAGCCCAAAGATGAGCCCGAACATGGCCCATCATCGTCCCCAACTAAGCCTGCACGGTGGGGGCGGGTGGGGCTCAAGCCCCCCCCTACTGCTGACATGCCTATAGAGCCGCCTGAAGCTCCCTTGAATTTTTAGCTGTAGATATGTAACTTAGGAGGGATCTGTTGGTAGTAGAAAACTTCCTATATTGCTAAATAGCTAGTAATTCTGAGAGACGTAAGAATATTTTTATTTATATTGTAATAGTTCAGTGGGATAATATTGATGTAGCGCTATAGTTTAGCCCTCCTAAATTTTTTTCTGGCTTGGTCCCTACCTGTGTGGTCCTGCATCCACCACAACGGCCATCCTCGCCATGGATCCATCACCATCTAGCCATCCTCCCGGTGCGATCATTTAGATGATCCGCCAAGGGGCATGGCCCTCGCCGGCGTGACTCCTAGATTCGTCATTGGGACCTCCATGCTGTGTGCTAGATTTAGATCCGCCACCGGGAGCGTTCGATCCATCGCTGGGAGCGCCCTTGTGAGCCCTCTCGCTTTAGATCCACCGGTGTGTTGTCTTCCCACCGTGCCGCCTCTTTAGATCCATGCTATAGCTTTAGACTGTTGAGAATCGGCCTATTCACGGATTACTATATCCGTTTTCCCGTTTCTGATCCTAAGAACAAGACGTGTAGAAGTTGTAGATCGATCCCGTCTCCCTTATATAATCCCCAAGAACAAATATACAATAATACAGATGATACAAGTATATGAGGGAAGAACCATCTCTTTATTAGTCATTATAGGTATATATGTAGGGTGTCGTATACTATGCAAACCAGACTCCTGTGCAAACTATGCAAACTCTAATCAAGACCACATGAATCTAATCCAATGGTTGGTAATTTTAGCACTTAAACCCTCCCACTCATGGGGGTGTTTTGCAAAAGCCAGATGGGATGAGTGGAGGGGTTTAAGTGTTAAAATTACTAGCCATCGGATTAGATTCCAGTGGTCTTGATTAGAGTTTGCATAGTTTGCACAAGAGCCTAGTTTGCATAGTATATATTCTCTGTATGTAGTCCTCTTATATAGATGTAGCCTTCAAGACCCATAAGGTATGAGCCCATAAATCCTCTAATTGAGAAATTCTTTATATCCACACCATCTTCAACTATGTCTCCACGCCTAGGATGGAGCCCTCTATGGCCACACCCGCCAAGGAGCGCGGTCGCCACCACAAGGCGTGGGTGGCGCCCACTGCCATAGCCTCGCCTCCCCATTGCCGGGCCTTGCGTGCCATTGGTGAGTGCGAACATGACACATCCAAGACCATGCAATCAATAACAGAAATTCACAATGATCAGCCAACGCTCGTGGCATGATAATATGTGTTGATTATATTACAATGAAGTAAGAATAATCATTCAATATATTCTAAACTTATTTGGATTTATATATAATTAAAAGGTTGCTAATGTTTTTTCTACAAACTTATTCAGACCTAAAAAGATTGGTGTATACTGAACTTTGTAGGATTTTTTTTTTTTTGGGGGGGTGGGGGGTGGGGGGCGGTGGGGGCGGAACAGAGGCTACAAGTTAGTTTGGGCAGATAAATGAGATGCATGCTTTGATTTGAGGACCAAGACTGTCCGTAGTAGAAAGGGTTACATGATCCATCAACATGAAGGCATCACTAAATATTGATAAGAAATTTTTGATATTTTTGATGCCCAATAAATATTATTACATTAATAACTTAATTGAATATATTTTCATAACAAACTTATAGACATGAATGGTGCTAATATTTTCTGAAAGCTCATTCAAGCTAATAAGAAATGTTGACATGCACGAAACCTTATAAAAATACTTGACAATGTAGAAAGGGATACATCAAGGTAGGCATGCACTACTGCAGAACTAGGCTGTAGTCCCGGTGCTCAAGGGCCTTTAGTCCCGGCTGCGGAGCCGGGACTAAGGTTTCGGGACTAAATGTCCCATCTTTAGTCGGTTCCGCGGCCCCGGGACTAAAGGTCCACCTATAGTCGGTTGGTAACACCAACCGGGACTAAAGGGTGTGCTGTGGTGCGCCACTGCCGCCCCTTTTAGTCCCGGTTGGTGTTACCAACCGAGACTAAAGTTTTTTTTTTTTTTTCTTTTTTTTTTTTTTTTTTCCTTTTCTTTTCTTTTTGGTTTTCCCTTTTCTGGTTTACAATTGTATTATTATTATTTTCGAATGCGTATTGCTCGCTGCTTGTTTATGTAGACGCGCACCTATAATTTATAATTTAGATCATTACATATAAATAAATTACATAACACTATTTATATATTATACATATCTATAGATCTATGATATAAAAAATTTACATGTCTCCGTCACGGATAAAGTATTTACAACTTAATTGTTCTCCGCCACTCAAGCATCATACAAATGATCATCTTGGTTTGGTTTGAGTGGCTCGTCGAGGGTTGAAGAAGTACTCGCCCGGCGGGATTTAGGACTTGATCATTAAGAAATCCCGCGATTGTCTCCCGAATTCGTTTTAGGCGGACTTGAGTCAACACCTTCTCCCTCAACCACGTCTCCTATAGTAATCATTAAAAAAAAAGTTTTAGGTATGTATAAGATTTATTAAATAGCAACAAATAATTGAAATGAACTTATTATATATACATGTTACATACTTTTGCGTGCTCAAGATTTGATCTTTTTCATAGACATTTAGAAATTCTTGAGACATAGTATCCGCATAAATTTTTGCCCTGTGGCTGCCGTAGAATCACCGATGTAGGATAGGCTTTGAAAGTGGCGCTTTTGAATCGGGACGGTGTTTCTACACGAACCAAGCCCAAACCCTAGCAATAAAGCGATCATTATTAATTATCTATTCTGAGTTAAAGAGCTGAAAGTAATATTTAGAGATCGAAGTTACCCTTGGATAATATCTATCATTCCTTGGTAATCTTCCAGTGGTTTTCTCAACGAGTCATAGATTATCAAATGAGATTGCGAGAGATCAATCACAATTAGTATCCAATGAAAATTTGCATTTGTGTGTAGGCAAAATAATTATTTATCTTCACACCGACCTCATCAATTGGGTTATAGGGAAAGAGTATATATCTTTTATTCTTTTGATTGATCAAGTACCTCCGTAGATTTCTCTCCGTTTGAACTCTCCATATGGCATACGGAGTCTTGGGGTCTTTGAATACAACATAAGGATCTACAAATCCAACCTCCTTGTCATTTCTATCTCGAGGTCCCTCATCATGTTTACGCATATGTATAGCGGTTTACGTAATTAGTTATATATATATACATGATAAGTTACAGTTGACATTATTAAAAGAAAAAATCACTTACAGACAGAAGCAGCCGATTAAAGCTTTGTCCAGAGCGTCCATGTGGCATAGCTGGTGTAGCTCATTAAATTGAACATAAATAACATCATCACCACGGGAGTAATGATGTTTTCTAATTCGGACGCAAATATAGTCATCTCGCTCTTACGCCACACGCATCGAGGTACCACTTGTTTAGCAAGTACATCTGCGTGCCAAGTTTTGCCGAGAGCCGTAGGGTTGCACGGACTCTTGCCATATTCATATGTCTTCTGATAATGATCAATTTCTTTTGCACTTTCAATTCTTTGCCCCGACTATCATTTGGGATAAGGTAAGACTAGTGTCCTCAAAAAAAGTTTCAAGATCCTCATAGTGCAAATTTGGAGGTATCCGCTGGTCTAGCACGTCGATGTTTGAACCATATTCATTTCCAATGACAAGCGGGGGGCGATTGCTTTGATTGTTCCCGAGCTGTGCTACACCCTTGCGTGCTCTTTTCTCTTTCTTCTTCTCTTCTTCTAGGGATTTGGTTAGAGTGCGATCATAGTCGGATAAAGATGATGATTCTTTTCGAGCTGCAGGCCTCTTTTTTGTTGAGCCTCAACCCTTTGCCGTAGATGTTCGGCTTTAGTAAGAGGTAGGGCTTCTCGGGGTTTCGCTTGGATTCTCTTTCATCCACGAAGTCTCTTGAAGAAAGCGGTCCACATTTGACTTTACCGAAGCTTCTATTTTCTGCAGCGGTCTTCTCGTAGGGACAGCTTCTTAGGAATGACGGGTTGTTTCTTTTTCGGAGGCTTTCTTTTTTTTTTGGCGGCGGGGCGGCCGACACATTTGATCGTGTGGCCGGCCTCTTCTTCAATGGTGGGTCCACCGGTTTTGGCGATGGAGCCACGTGTGGGAGGCGATGGAGCGGCGGTGAGGGGTTGGAGCCCGGCGTGGAGATGAAGGGGCAGCCGGTGTCGGTGTTGGAGCCCGAGGAGGCGGCGTTTGAGCCCGAGGTGGCGGGGTTGGAGCCCGAGGAGGTGGCGTTGGAGCCCGAGGTAGCGGGGTTGGAGCCCGAGGTGGTGGTGTTGCAGCCCGTGGCGATGCGGCCGTGTCTTGCGGCGGCCTCATCACCCGCAAACACTATGACATGTTGGTGACCACTGTGAAACCAAAGAGGTATATGAGTAAACCGCTAACTAAGGGAATGCAAAATAGAGTTAGTGAATAAATGTATCGTTAAGTTTCATCCACACCTAGGGTTAGGTTCATGACGAGGAGGTGGTGGCAGACTACTAGGTGATGCCCTAGGAATAATGATGTAGCGCTTGCGCCAACAAATGAAAGCCTTCTCGCTTGTCCTAGAGTCTTCTCTCCATCACCTCCTTCTATCTCAAAAGCTGCACATTTTGAAGCCTTTGACAACTCTATCCACCGAGACACTAGCATATCCATTTGGAATCCTCGCCCCATGGATTCTTGGTGTCTTCGTAGGGTCGATATGAGTTACAACACCGACAAACAACCATGATTGTGGCACCCCCCTGTGGAATATGCAGCTCACATGTTGTCTTAGCCGGTGACATCATCCACCGGAAAGCGCAGCCCCACGTCGTCTTGAATAGTTGGCACCTCCGTGGAAGCGTAAGCGCTTTTCAACCCGGCCAGGGGGCTAATGTTGACTCCGGGCTCGATGCGGTTTGCCTTTGCATAGAACTTACGCTTCACGCACTTGCCTTTTGATTTCCTCGTTCATTCTCTCTTCAAATGCTTTCTCTCATTTGCTGTATCGCTTCACGAGCTTTGCTTGTGACTCCATCACCATTGCCTCCAACCTACGCAGAATCGGCTCGCCTCCTCTTCCTTCTTTCTTTGGCGGCTTCTATAAGTGGGTCTATCTTGAGGGAAGCCATGCTCCCACGATATCTCCCCCCCATAGCCTCTTGTTCGCCCCACCGTTTTCAGCCAGTCTCCGGGCGTATGTCAGCTCATCCTTTTCTCTTTTTGGCTGCTAGGCGCCACTTTCAACTAATCCTCGGGCATAGGCCATTCTCTGTCCCACTCTCTGCGGCTTCTCGCCGTACACTACCTTTTCGGTCTCTAGGTCGAGGGTTCCCCCATGACCGAAGAACCAATACTTGGCCTTCGGGCGGTCGCGGTGATTCTGGTTCCATCCCCTTGTCAACAATCTCTGTTCGGCTTACGCCACTTGGGAATAAGAGTCCCGGTAGCCACCGAACCCAAGTGATGGTGGTATTGCTTATGTCTAGCATTTTCGATTACGGATCATCCGTGCACGACCCTCATCGAGTTCTTGAACCGCACGAACTCATCCCAAAAGGCCTCAACTTGGCGTAGGCCTTGGTGGTGAAATCCGTGTCCGGTTCTTTTGCAACAAAAGTCTTGTGCAGTTTCTTCTTCCAAGCACGAAATTGTTTGGCCATCTTACGCATAGCCCAAATTTGAACCTTCTCCTTCAAAGTGTCATCGTGTATCGAGCGTGAAATGTTGAAAGATATCTAGCCAAAGCAATTCCTTGTCACGATCCGAGACAAAACTAATATTAGGGTCATCTTTCCGTTGCCTCCATTCTCGAGCACCGATCGGAGCCTGTCCCTTACAAGGTACCCACGGGCGCAACAAATTTCTTTGAATGTTCCCCAAGTACTTGGTCTGTACCCTCGTCAAATTCGACAGAATGTACCGGCCCTCCAACGGCTTCTTCGGGGCCTCGCACTTTTCTACTACTCGGTAGTTGTCGCGATCCGGAGGGCTACACAAACAAGTATAAACATATTAATACAAAAGCCATTCTTTTTAATTTCATGTATATACATATAGACTAGATTGTAGATAGACCTCATCAGGATTGTCTCCCACAAGTTCTTCATAATCGCTGAAAATCATGACTCCCATCATCTATTTGTTCATTTTCATCACCTTGGACTTGGGGATTTTGGTTGCCGCCATTTGTTGATTATGTCCATCATTGCCTCATCCATGTTATCATTCGGATTGGCCATTTTACGCAAAAGTTGTTAATTATAAGATGTTAGAATTCAATTTGTCATGTAGCGCGACAAGAGAAAGTTAATAAAGTTAAATAAAAGTACCATTAATAAAGTTACTTGACATAAAGTTACATAATAAAGTCATATGACATGAGAAAGTTAATAAAGTTAAATAAAAGTACCATTAATAAAGTTACTTGACATAAAGTTACATAATAAAGTCATATCACATGAGAAAGTTAATAAAGTAAAATAAAATTACCATTAATAAAGTTACTTTACATAAAGTTACATAATAAAGTCACATGACATGAGAAAGTTAATAAAGTAAAATAAAAGTACCATTAATAAAGTTACTTTCGACATAAAGTTACATAATAAAGTCATATGACATGAGAAAGTTAATAAAGTTAAATAAAAGTACCATTAATAAAGTTACTTGACATAAAGTTACATAATAAAGTCACATGACATGAGAAAGTTAATAAAGTAAAATAAAAGTACCATTAATAAAGTTACTTGACATAAAGTTACATAATAAAGTCATATGACATGAGAAAGTTAATAAAGTTAAATAAAAGTACCATTAATAAAGTTACTTGACATAAAGTTACATAATAAAGTCATATCACATGAGAAAGTTAATAAAGTAAAATAAAATTACCATTAATGTGGTGTCAAATTACTAAACATAATTACATTATAAGTTACTATTAATAAAGTTAATTATATTATAAGTTATACTAATAATGTGGTGTCAAATTACTAAACATAATTACATTATAAGTTACTATTAATAAAGTTAATTATATTATAAGTTATACTAATAATGTGGTGTCAAATTACTAAACATAATTACATTATAAGTTACTATTAATAAAGTTAATTATATTATAAGTTATACTAATAATGTGGTGTCAAGTTACTAAACATAATTGCATTATAAGTTACTATTAATAAAGTTAATTATATTATAAGTTATACTAATAATGTGGTGTCAAGTTACTAAACATAATTACATTATAAGTTACCATTAATAAAGTTAATTATATTATTCGCTGCTAATAATGTGGTGTCAAGTTACTAAACATAATGCGTCGGGGTCGTTAGGACATCGGGGCCGGTTAATCGCTAGGTCGTATTGGGCCGTCGCTAGGTCGTATCTCCGTTCGTCGGGTCGTGCCTTGGTTCGTCCGATTAAATTCGCTAGGCCGTCGCTAGGGCGTATCTTCGTTCATCCGGTCGTTAGGGCGTCGTTAGGGTTTCGAATAAAATGAATTGTGATATCGTCGTTCGTCGAGTGTGCGTGCATGGAGATGCTCTCGGCTCGATGGCCGGCCACAACACACATACAAAGGATCGTCCTCGGCTCGATGGCCGATGGCGTTGGCGACACCACAAACGCGATCGACTCGATGGCCGACGCGCACAACCTGAGAACAACACATTATGTCCTCGCTCGCGTGCCGGGCGCCACCGTCAACCGGAGAAGAACGTGGCGGCGCGGCCCCCTCTCGGCGGGCCGGTGAAGAAAGCAAGAAGCGGGCGGTGGTGAAGCGGCGGGCGTGGCGGGTCGGGCGGTGGCCGGGGGCAAGGCGCTGCCCCGCCGGGCCGGAGACGAAGAGCGGGCGGCGTGCTCGGGCCGGGGAGACGGCGTGGAGGACGGCCCGGTGGCGCGGCGAGTAGTGCCGTGGCGGCGCGGGCGTGAGGACGGCGTGAGGACGGCTCGGCGGTGCTCCTCTCAGCGGCGGCGGCGCGCGGGGATGGGGGCGACGACGGCGGGGGCGGCGGCGGTTAGGGCAAACGTCGATCTTGTGGAGTCTAGAGGAGGAAGACAAGCGTGGGCTTATATCCCCGACGACTTTTAGTCGGTGCCAACCACCAACCGGGACTAAAGGTCTTTAGTCCCGGTGCGTAATACACACCGGGACTAAAAGTCTAACCTTTAGTCCCGGTTGGTGGTTGGCACCGGACTAAAGGGTACCTTTAGTCCCGGTTGGTGGTTGGCACCGGGACTAAAGGGTACCTTTAGTCGGTTTGTGTTCGGCCCGGGACTAAAGGTTTTTCGGCCAACGACTTTGACAGATACAGTTTCTTATTTATTTATGCTTACATAATAATTAGTTTAATCTGTTAATTGCATAGTAAATAAAATATTAGGTATTAATTTGTTAAAAAATTACAGTTCCATTTCTTTTTATCTAATTGCTTTCATAATAAATTTGAAAACATAAAATCTTTCCATCCCTTATAATAGCAAACTTAAATATTAAAAATAATTAGTATTTTTCTAATGCAAAAATATATTACTTAATTTAAATATCTTAAAGTAGATGTTTTTGATAGAAAATTTGTTTGTGCATTATTTAAACGTAAATTTTATTTATTTATCATTATTTATCTTTAAAATCGTGATATACGTGATATTGACCATTACATCGGATTATTTTGTAAAGATTTTTTCTTTTCTTATTTATTTATGCTTATAATAATTAGATTAATTTTGTTAATTGTATAGTACATAAAATATTAGATATTAATTTGTTAAAAAATAACAGTTCCATTTCTTTTTTGTCTAATTGCTTTCATAATAAATTTGAGAACATAAAATCTTTCCATCCCTTATAATTGCAAACTTAAATATAAAATCTTTGTATCCCACATGTCATGTCAATATTTGAAATGATATAAATTAAGAACAACTAATATAAACATCTTATGTTACAATTGGCACATACACATACTCTAATACACTTTATTTATTAAGCGGGCACAGTAGTGATCTTCTTTTTTGATGTATGTTCCTTGGTCATGATCTTGACGTAACCATGGAGTGTCCTCGGCATTTATCATGATGCTCGGATCTTTGGTCACATTGAAAGGCGTGATTCGGTCATCCCTTTCATAATCTTCTCGAAATATCGACTTGTCCTCAATTCCCACAATGTTTCTTTTCCCCGAGAGAACTATATGGCGTTTTGGCTCATTCGTTGATTTGTTGTCATTTTTCCCTCTCTTTTGTTTTGTAGACATGTCTTTTACATAGAACACTGATTCACATCGCAGCAAGGGACGAATGGTTCACCTTTGTAACCAACATTGTTGAGGTCCCTTTGTAGAGCGGCAAGTTCCAATGGATTGATTACCTTCTCGAGAAATTGCATTGAGGAATGCACATAGCTTAACGGTGGCCGGACGTACATGTGGAGGTAGAATTCCTCTTAATGCAACCGGAAGCAATTGCGTCATAAGCACATGGCGGTCATGCGACTTTAAGTTCAGAAATTTCTTCTCGGGCACATTTATTATACCTTTTATATTAGAGGAGAATCCGGATGGAACCTTCATGCTTTGCTTAAGCATTCAAACATGATTTCTTTCTCTTCATTGCTAAGAGTGTAGCTAGCAGGTCTTAAATATTGGCGTCCATCATCTGTCTTCTCTAGATGCGGGTTGTCTCGCTCTTCCATGCTTTTTGCAAGTCTTGTCATGCTTCAAGTGAATCCTTAGGCTTCCCATACACACCCATGAATCCTAGAAGGTTCACACAAAGATTCTTTTGTCGGTGCATGACGTCGATCGCATTACGGACCTCTAGGACTTGCCAATAGGGTAGCTCCCAAAATATTGATTTCTTCTTCCACATGGGTGCATGACCATTTGCATCTTTTGAACCGGGTTGGCTGCCCTGTCCCTTACCAAAAACTACTTTTACATCCTTAACCATCTCAAATACATCTTCTCCGGTTACATTTGCGAGGCTTGCATCGGTGGTCCGCCTTACCTTTAAAATGCTTGCCTTTCTTTCTAACTGGGTGATTCATAGAAAGAAATCGACGATACTCAAGGTAGGTACACGACTTTTCTGCATTTTTTTTTAAATATATACTATCAAGGTCATCAAAGCAGTGTGTGCATGCATTATATCCCTTGTTTGACTGCCTACGAAAGATTACTTAGAGCAGGCCAATCATTGATTGTCACAAACAACGGTGCTCGCAGGTCGAAGTGTTCTGTTTGTACTCATCCCACACACGAACACTGTTTCACTCCATAAAAGTAGGAGTTCTTCAATTAATGGCCTTAGATAGACATCAATGTCATTGCCCGGTTGCTTCGGGCCTTGGATGAGCACCGGCATCATAATGAACTTTCGCTTCATGCATAACCATGGAGGAAGGTTGTAGATACATAGTGTAACAGGCCAAGTGCTATGACTCTTTGCTACGCTCACCAAAAGGATTCATACCGTCCGTACCAAAAGCGAACCTCAAGTTTCTTGCGTCTTTTTGCAAACTCGGAAATTCCCTATCATTTGCTCTCCACCGAGACCCATCGCCAGGATGTCTCAACATGTTGTCTACCTTACGGTCTTCTTTGTGCCACCGCAACAACTTTGCATGGTCCTTGTTTCGAAAAAGACGTTTGAGACGAGGTATTATAGGAGCATACCACATAATCTTTGCAGGAATTTTTTCTTCCTAGGACGTTCTTCCCCCCTCAACATCGCCTGTGGTCATCTCGCTTGATCTTATACCGTGATGCTTTACATACGGGACATTCATCTAAATTCTCGTAGTCCTTGCCACGGTGCAGGATGCGTCGTTAGGACATGCATGTATCTTCCGGATTTCTAATCCCAAAGGGACGACGACCTGTTTTGCCGTGCGTAGTGGTGGGCAATTCATTAGGGTTCGGAAGCATCTTTTTTGGATCTTGATGCGTCCAAATGCCTTATCGGATACACCATTACGTGCCTTCCATTTCAACAACTCGAGTGTTGTACCCAATTTTTTTTTGCCCATCTTGGGCGGATGGGTATAGTAATTTCTTATGATCTTCCCTAGCATGCGGTCAAACTTTGCCTTCTCTTTTTCACTTTCGCATTCTTTACGTGCATCACGAATGGCATCACCAAGAGCATCACGTTCACCGGGAGCACCTCCCTCTTCTTGACTTCTCCCATTCTTTGTATCATCGAAGCCACCGAATTGAGCAATAATGTGTCGGGCTCCAGTTGTTCTTGTTCTTCTTCACATTCTTCCATCATTATCCCGGTTTCTCCATGCTTGGTCCAACAAATATAGTTTGGCATCAAACCGGACTTCAACAAATGTGAGTGAATATTTCTAGAGCTAGAATATTCCTTCAAATTCGACACAAAGCACATGGGCAACGTATGAATCCATCCCGCTTGTTTTCCTCGGCCATTCTTAAGAAATAATGCACACCATCAATGAATTCTTTGGAGCGGCGATCGGCATTGTACATCCAACCACGTGTCATTGTGCGCATTGTAACATAAAATATAATAAGTTTCTAATTTTTACTACAGAAATAAAAGTAACAAATAACCTAAAATTCTCTATTTCTAATTTTTCTCAACAAGCAAAATTAAAAAACACCAAAGTTCTCTATTTCTCTAAATAATCAAGAAATTTGGTAGGCATACTAGTTATAATTAACTAATTAACCCAGTCACAAATTGCAAATTAATGTATGATAAGTTTCTAATTTTTTATAAAGAAATGAAAGTAATAAATAACCTAAAATTCTCTATTTCTTCATTTTCTAAACAAGCAAAATTAAAAAACACCAAAGTTATCTATTTCTCTAAATAATCAAGAAATTTGGTAGGCATACTAGTTACAATTAACTAATTAACCCGGTCACAAATTGCAAATTAAAGTATTATAACCTAAAATTCTCTATTTCTATTTTTTTCTAAACAAGCAAAACTAAAAAACACTAAAGTTATTTATTTTTCTAACTAATCATGAAATGTGGCATGCATACTAGTTTAAATTAACTAATAAACCCGATCACAAATTCCAAAAAAATAAAGTATTCAAGTAACTAACTAACACATAATCTAAAATTCTCCATTCTTATTTTTCCTAAACAAATTTTATATTCATACTTAGTTATAATTTTTAGTGTCTTAATTGTAGTTATCTACATTAAAATATTTAAACGATGAAGTGATTGGAGTTTAAAATAGTGTAGAAATCAAAAAATAAAAAACCACATGTATAACACCACAAAATGAGATAACCTGCGGCTAAAACTTGAGAAGATGAAGTTAGTAACCTCTAAACAAGTAAATGACGGCGTAGAAGTGATGAAATGAATCAATAGCCGGAGATGTGAGCACAAATCAATCAAGAACACATGAAGAACATGAAGAACAAAGAAGAAAGTGAGCTCGGGCAGCTCGGCTAGGGAGGAAGAAGGATTCAAATATGGAGGGGAAGGATTTAATCCCGGTCCCTAACACCAACCGGGACTAAAGTCCCATCTTTAGTCCCGGCTGGTGTCACAGACCGGGACAAAACCTTTAGTCCCGGCTGGTGTCACAGACCGGGACTAAAGATGGACCTTTTAGTCCTGGGTTGGTAACACCAACCGGGACTAAAAAGTCCTCAGCCCTAACGGCTATGGTGTCGCAACCTGCAGGGGGCGACACCATAGCCGTTGGGGTTGGGGACTTTAGTCCCGGTTGGTGTTACCAAACCGACTAAAGGTACTTTTTAGTCCCGGCGCCATTTTTTCGAGCTATTGCTCATTTTGCCCAAGTGACCAAAGGCCTGTTCTGTAGTAGTGAAGAGAGCGTAAAAAAAGGATATAGAAATTAAAGTGCTCCTCCGGACAATTGTATAGAGCTTATTGCCGTTTGGGCGGTGATATATCAATTGGTAATTGGTATAAGATACATTTGAGTATGATCTGGTACTCTGTACAGCTTTGGAATTTTATATTCCCTAAGTATTATTCAGAGGTTATATTTTCCAAATTAGAACAGTAGATGTACATGATCATTATGTCCGATATATAAATTAATTAAAGTAATAAATTTATGTTTCAGTTTTAAAAATAGCACCTACTTTTGGTCTCGACCAGGACCACGAAGCCTTAGCTAGGACTGGTCCCATATATAAGATCATTTTCATAGTGTGTGTGCAAAAGGCAAGCGTCAAGGAGAAGCTGAGATGGAATCTGTGGACAGGATTATGGTCTATGGACAACCACACCCTCCAGGATATACCACATATTAAGCTACTACTGTCTGAGGCTGTGAGTTGTTCTGTTGTGCAAGTTAAAAGTTTATGCCTGTGGATACTACTCATCCTATTTTTTATATTAATCCCAAGATCAACATAATGCTCTGCGGAATATATAAGTAGTCACCAAAAGGGACAAGTAATTTAACCTGAGACATCAGTATTTATGAATATATAAAATTTCAGCACGCATAATCACCAAAAGCGAGATAGACGACCATGCAAATTTCTTGAGGTTGGAGAGAGGCCGTGCAAGCCCGTATGTACCAAGACGCCCAGCATTTAAGCGTCACTGAAATCATATCTTGCCGCGCACACACTTGTGGTCAAGTATCTATTTCTACCACAGAATTGTACGTTTTTTTTGCTCCATCCGGCCTGCCACATCACTCGTACACACACATTTAGGGGATCCAGACAATCGACGACATGCCGCTTGTCCTCCAGCAGCGGCTTCCGCTGCCACGTGTCATCGTCGTCGAGCGGTGCAGTTGCAGGCTCAGGGTCACCACCTCGCGCCTATCTGTAAGGTACAGTTCGTTCCTTGTTCCCATCCTTCATTCCTTCCCTCGCCACAAAACAAAATAGTCACCACCTTGCGATCCATGCAGTGTGCCCAGTTGTTACAGCGCGGGCACCGGCGACATTGGCTAACAATTGTTACCATTGTTCACAGGGCAGTGGCAGCGGTGGCCGGAGTGGCTGCAGTGGCTGCGGCGGCGCCATCGTCGGTCGTCCATGAACCGTTCGTGCTACCCAGCTTACCCTTGTCACCTGAGCTCGCTCCCCACCACCGTGAGCTCGCCGCAGCAGTCGCCTCCGTCGAGCGTGCCTGTCGTCTCTGCGTGGACGTGAGTTAGATTAGAAAATTGTTATGAAATCATGTCTGGAACAAGAATCCACCTACAGGACTACTTAGAAAACCATAAAAGATGAAAGGTGTGCTAGCTATTTAGCCATTACATGAGTAAAACTACAAACCTCAAACCACTGGTTTAGAATTAAAAAACGTTATACTTATAACAAATGTTAAACTTTCTGAGTTTCATTATCGAATTGTGGTTCATTAAATTTACAAATTTGCCTGACATACATCTGAATGCTTATCCAATAACCTGAGCTAAACTTTGCTAGTTCGATTGATTGGATTGACAGGTGAAGGCATCACTGCTTTCAGGTGACAGAAGGGTTCTTGAAAAGAATGATGAAACTCCTGTAACAATTGCAGATTTTGGTGTTCAGGCCCTTATTAGCTTTGGTAAGTCATAGCTTACCTTCTCAGTCCAGTTTCTGTCTTGTGCTTATCACCTTTGTCTGAGACTACCATTATGATGGTGTCTGCTTTTGCAAGAGCTACAGCAACAGTTTCCATCAATACCTCTGGTGGCAGAAGAGGACTCTGCATGTTTACGGTCGTCTAATGTTGATGAAAGCAACAGTAATGCAATTGTTGAGTCAATTTCAAGTTTTGTGGCTGACAGAGTTAGTAACAATGGTCCACCATTAAGTCATGCTGATGTGTTGAGAGCTATTGATAGAGGAGGCAAGGATGCTATCTCCTTCGATTCAAATCCTTCTACCTATTGGGTATACCTTGAAAATTTCATAATTATTATATGTCTAGATCTGCAAAAGTTGGTTGCAGTTAGTAAAGTTCCTGTGGTTTTGTAGGTGCTTGACCCGATAGATGGTACTAAGAGTTTCTTGAAAGGAGGAGATGACTCCCTATATGTGGTATGTGTCTTTGTATTTGTTGTATGGCTCATGATTATATATTGTTGATCACCACATTATTATGACTGAAATGTGAAATAGAGCCATTTTATGAAATGCACAAACATACAATTTGTTGTGGGCTGCAAATTTCAGCATGCACCAAAGTGTAATCCCCATTGAACAAGCATGGCACTCATTGTTATTTTTAGTAGGCACACTTAAAGTTTACCATTGTGAGGTTCATTATAAGTTTGGGGTTTATGGTTTGTAGTTTCAACATATGCCATCATTGAAATAAATGATTGATTCACTATGGTTGAGAATGCCTGTAATGCATTCATATGAGATTTTACTCACTCACACATGTCTGAATACCAAGGTTGACGCTGTTATGCAAGGATTTGCTCCTTAGTGATTCCTTAGCATTAGATCTTGATCACTTTGTTTATTTACTCTCTTTCATAGTTTCATCCAATAAGAAGCTTTTTTGGCTTTGTTCTTAGGTGGGCTTGTGTCTTGTGGTGGACGGAAAGCTAGCAATAGGAGTGATGGGATGTCCAAATTGGACCGATTGCATCACTGACAAAAAGAAAGATAAATCCCTTGCGGACCCTCCTGGCTGTGGTATCCTTATGGTGTCTCATGTAGGCTGTGGCACTTGGTCTAGGCCCTTGTTTGCTGAGATTGACCAGTTCACTACAGCACTGGATGCGTGGAAGAGATGCTTTGTTGATCCCTGCTCAATTGCAAACATGGCACGCTACTGCATTGTTGATAGCCATACTTGGGATATGATGCCACTGTCTCAACACTTCAATTCAACAATGGATGAATCTGATCGCAGCGATGAGAATAAAATTCTTCTCCAAAATTCTTGTGGTGGCAGGTTTGTTGCATTTTCCTTCAAAAAATACACGTATGGTTGTTTGTGTTCCTCACAAATTTAAACATGTTACTTGTCAGTCAGTGCAAGGTTTGTCGAGGACTGGCAGCAAATATGTATCCCCATCCTAACAAGACCTCAAGGGATAGTGTGTTTTCTTGTTTGCTAATAGTTTGTCATCAATATACAAAATCGAACTATCCTTTAGTTTCTTGTGCTACTCCACTGCCTTATTACTACACTTCTCTACAAAAGTATATTAGGATGACAGCGACTATCTTATACTGGTTAACGAATTCTCAATATATATGATTTAACGTGATGTGCTCATATTGTTGTTGCTTCTTTTTTCTAGCTTGTCCAAGTATCTCATGGTAGCCTCTGGGAGAATGTCTGTGTTTATCCTCCTAGCACGAGCGAAGAAACAAATCAAGGTGTGCTCTACATGAATTTTTAGCATGACAAACTTGTCAGCTTTGTTTGCAGTTGTATTGACCCTTTCTGTTCTGGCTGTTCATCACGTAGGCTTGGGATCATGCTGTTGGAGTAATTTGTGTACAGGAAGCTGGAGGGCAGGTATGCCTTATTTGATAATCCAGGAATACATGTATATATGTAGTCATGGCGAGTTTGTAACTTGAAAAAACTGACAGACATGTGACTGGAGAGGGGAACCTTTGGATTTTGCTGCTGACCGAACAGGACGCAGAATCATCTACCCCTGGGGTGGTGTTCTAGCTACAAATGGTGCTCTTCACGACGAGCTTGTAGAAATGATCACAGAAACATATATTTAAAAGGCAACTGCTCCGGTACTCCTCTTTTAAAAAATAGCACAAATCTCAAAGCTACCAATTAAAGAAATTAATTATTTTCTATTTGATTTGTTGCCTGGGTCACGGTTAGGCTCAACCTGCCCAGCTCAACACCGAGTCCAGCCCATCAGCACTGCTCCATTAATTCGTCGGTGACGGCAGGTGAGCAGCGGCGGCTGGTGGACTTCGCATGCCCAGTGCCTCCTGCCGGCCGCCGAGGTGCCATGCTTGCATCGGCCTCGTGGCGCTTCAGCTCGCTCGTGTTGAGGGCCCCTCAGACGTCGACGAGCCACCGCAAACGTCCCTGGCTGTAGGCGCTCGAGCCTCTCTAGGAGGCCTTCGACGGCCTTGCCGCACCGTTCACGGATTTTCTGGTGGCCGCCTGCACCGACAACGAGGTGAAGAGGCCTTCAGACTGGGTCGTCGTCGACATGCACCACTGGGCACCCTATTGTCACCCTGGAGCACAAGTGTCATACACCATGCCGCTATGCTCCAGGATAAGCGCCACACGCCACTCTTCCCAATCGGCCTCACGAGAAGTACATCGAAAAATTCATACTACACATTGGATCTTACACTAATGATGGAACGTATCGACGACGATCCTGTCTGGCCCTTCCCCTCATGGCACGGGAGTACATCTGCCAGGAACTCCATGAACTGCGCGGCGAGGTCCTTCCCAAGCCGAAGGTTTCCTGGAGCAGATTGACCTGTCACCTGGGACATCCGTGGTGGACTCGGCGACGTCTGGGAGGCCCTCGACGCGCAGGAGCTGGAGCGCGGAGCGCCACGAGGTCGATGTCGACGTGGCATAGCGACGTGAGGCGCGAGAGGTCCACCAGCCGCCGCTGCTCTCGACACCGTCTCCGACGAATTGACGCAGGAGAGGATTCGGGGCTGGGCTGGACAGGCTCAGGTTGAGCCCAACCGGACCCAGGCAATGTATCAAGCAAAAATAATTAATTTATTTAATCATCTGCTCTAAGATTCGTGCCATTTTTAGGAGGAGGAGTACTGGAGCAGTTGCCTATTTAAAAATGTTGCACTGCTTTGGAGCCAGCACACAGTTATGCTTTTTTTTTCAAATTTTAGCCAGGTGATCTAGCTAGAGCAGTTGTATTCCTTCATACCACCGAAAGTGTCATTACAAAAAGATAAATACATGATGGAAATGGATCGATGTTCTCTGTAGTTCCTCAACTGCTTGATATAGGCTTCACTCATCAGATGATGTGCTCTATATATATAGGCCAAACATGCCCATATCCTTAACCCCTCCATTTTGGTATTCAATTGTCTACAAAATGCTAGAACTTTTTTGTGTTCACAATGCCTCAGATTGTTGTACCAATCGGACAGGATTGCACCATGATGCAAGGTCTTTGTCCACCAATTCAAATTTTAAATCGACAAAAAATGGCCTGACTGATCCATCACTGGATATCAACCTCTCTCTGGCCGGTTCAATTCATGCAGCATTACAACTTCTAAAGCATCATTAGCAGCCTAGCATAATCTATCACTACAACAGGCTTTGCTGCAGCAGTATGATCCAAACATTTTGTCATACCCCTTGATGATGTCACAGCATTAGAACTTCTAAAGCATCATCAGCCTAGCATAATCTATCACTACAACAAGCTTTTCTGTAGCAGTATGGTCCAAAAATTTTGTCATACCCCTTGATGATGTCCTGGCCATTCACAATGCCAGAGAACATTTGTGTCATGAAATGGGACGATGGCATGAACTAAAATACAATGCAAACATGGCTAGCGGGCAGTAAAACCAGAGTGTCCTTGGTCTGCCTCGCTACTTGATGGAGAGGAGAGGGGGGCACCCAGCTTAAGAACCACTTTCCTCTCTCCACTGATTCAGGGCCTATGCATGGCCTGGCGGGTGCCCCAGTCAGGGGCCGCAATGACAATAGCATGGCGGCATGACACAATTCTGACAAATACCTCACTCAAAGTTTTAAATCTCCAGCTATAGCTGCAGCTATAGCCGGAGATATCTGCTGGACAAGGCAGCTACAACAGTGGGAGATCTCCGGAGATAGCTGCTAAACAGGCCTTGTTTTAGGGGCCGACAAAATTTTCATGCCCCCAAAAAAAAAAGTCATCAGCAGCAAGTCGCAGAGGCGGCGTTGTGCAGTACGAGCATGGGCGAGGCAGCAGGAGCAGCTCTTCGTCTTCCCCAACCCCAAGCAGCGCCTTCATCTTCAGTTCTTCGTCATTATGGTTTTGGTGGATCCAGTATGCAGTCTGGACAAACCATTCATGTCCTCTCTTCTTCAATAGTACACAAATGATTTTTGGGAAATTTTATTGTAGGACACCGCGAAATGTTGAAATTTGCTGCAACACACCGCAAACGCGACTTTTTGCCCAGTACCATTATAATTTCGTGTTTCTTTGCCAGTGGACACCGCGACGATTAAAATAAGAATTTCCTTCGTCCGAGAGAGAGAAAGGACGGTGAATAGACCAAATTGCCCCTACGAGTCATCTTCTACCTCTGTCCATGGCCGAGGGCTGTGCACGCGCGTGGCTCGGGAAGGGGTTCGGGGCCTTGGGGCGGCTCCAGCAAGGCTCAGCCAGCAGCATGACAATGTCGGGCGCTCGCTGGCCCATGCAGCCGCTCCCTCCATT
The DNA here is from genome assembly GCA_015844335.1 of Chrysopogon serrulatus. Taxonomy (NCBI): domain Eukaryota; kingdom Viridiplantae; phylum Streptophyta; class Magnoliopsida; order Poales; family Poaceae; genus Chrysopogon; species Chrysopogon serrulatus. The sequence goes on from JADLZL010002201.1 coordinate 460,466, forward strand.
CCTGCCGTGCCATTGTCTGCTTGCCCGTCAGCACTGGGGCGCTGGAGCTCGGCACCACCAACCTCCCGGCGAGGCTGCACCATCCGCAGCCATGGCTGTGCCTTCGGCAAGGTCGAGAACCCCAGGCGAGGCTGCCGTCCTCGGCGAGCCTGCACGCCCTCGCCTAGGCAAGGCTGCCCGCCCCTGGGCTCGGTCGTGAGCCCCTGGCGAGGCCGCACCGCCCTCGACCATGGCCACGCCCCCAGCACCGCACGCGCCCCAAACCGTGGCCACGCCCCGGCGACGCCGCGCCTGCCCGTGCCGTGACCGTCGTCCACCATAACCACGCCCCCGGTGACACCGTGCCCGCACCCTACTGCGTCGCCGTGTCTTTGCTATGCTCGGGCGGGTTCCCATCGTCGCCTGACGCTGGGGGGTGCCACCTTGCGAGAACTCGGCGAGCCGCCGGCACGAGCTCTGTGCAGGCCTCCGCATGCAGGTGAGGAGTTCTCCGCGTGAAGGTGGGGGTCGTGAGCAGCCTCCGCGTGCAGGTGGGGGCCGCGAGTGGCGGCGGTAGCGCCTGTGCCACGCGCAGGCGCACTTCCGCGCATGGGCGTGGATGGGAGGGAGGACCAGCAAGGGGAGGGGAGGGAGGAGCAGTGAGGGGAGCGGCTGCCGGTGGGAAGGGCCAGGGCCCTAGGGCTGGGTTCAGCGTGGCTCCAGTCCTCGCCGGAGAAGAAGAGAGCGGCGATGTGTTACTGCAAATATTAGTGAGGAGATGGAGGTTGAAGATGAGAGTAGTTTAGACATTTCCCCTACCTTCTCTCTCCTGGAATCCAAGAAATGATTAAAATAATCTGAGCGGTGTGTCTAGGCAAAGAATCACGAATTTGCAGTATCTTTGGGCAAACTCCCCGGTTTGCGGTGGGTGCCAGCCAATTAGACCTTTTTTTGATGTCCTACAGCAAAATCTCCCATGATTTTTATGTCACCCATTTTTTCTAGCAACAGTTCACATAGAATTGAAGAAATCATGGAACTTGCAATGCTCGCCATGGTGTAGGAGAGAATACATGACTGAGAGATACAGGATGGTGCACTTCTTGAACTTGAGTGCTAGGATCTGAAACCGGCCCCAAATCCGTGTAGAGGCTCTGCAAGAGTTTCATCCTTGGCACCTAAACCGCAACTATGCCCCCAAGATCCATGGCAATACTGGCGGTGTCCCAAATCCATTCGGTTGTTTTTGAGCAATCAAACTCTCAATTTTCTAAGCTCACACTATGCCAGAAAAGCCTATTCGTGACGCATTTTTAGGGCTATTGGTGACGCGTTTTTTACGCGTCACCCTTCTCGCGTCACCAATAAGGGTCTATTGGTGGACGTAAAAACACGCGGCCACCAATAAACGATTGGTGACGCGTGTTAACAACACGCGTCACGGATAACAGGAACACGCGTCACCAATAAGGAAACATGGGTGACGCTTGTCTAGAAAACGCGTCACCAATAAGAACCTATTGGTGATGCGTTGGATTGAGACGTGTCACCAATAACAGTGATATGAGTGATGCGCTTAGTTAATACTGGCGTCACCAATAGTGGTTATATGAGTGACATGCTTAGTTAATCTGGCGTCACCGATAAGGTGTATCACACATGTCACGAATTGCAGCTTATAATTCTCACACATACAATAGATCATCAGATCCACACATACCGATCCCCAGATATATATATATGTACATATACAGATTCATATAAGATAATTTATATATATAAGTCATCACTGATTCACATACACATGTCTCAGTCATCACTGATTCACAATACACATGTCTCAGTTGATTCATTTAACACATTACATCACACAACATCCTTCTACTTGGAAAAATAGTCACCTTCAACCCTTGATGCTTCATGTGCACACACGTCATGGCCATATGTCCTCCCATGCTCTTCACACCAGAGGCATGGAATCTATGAGAAGCTGCTGCAGGCACAACAAGAAAATTAGATACCAGAGGTGTAGAAGAATGATTCCTATTTATAAGTAAAACATCCAGAAAATCACAGAAGTGCACGCACGGCTGCTGCTAGGCAAGAACTAGACACTGCCTCTACTCTGGCGATGCCACATAGCAACACTGAAGACAACGTTCCTTCACACAGGGATGCTGACACCATTCAGGTGTCTTCCACTCAACACCAAACACACCAAGGCATCACTTCCTCAATGCCTTTACAACACAACAGGTATGATGTGAATGCTCCACTACATCTCCAAGGCCACCGATGGTATGTCGATGCCTCTACAACTCCAGATCAACACAACCAGCCACCCAGAGCTGCTGGACTCGGCATCTTTTTCTTACTCATGCAGGAACAATCCACAGAGACAATTTACATAAAGGCAAAGCTTCAGGTTTGCACCTCGGTGCTCATGGCAGAAGCAGCGGCACTAGCTTTAGCCTCTGAAGTAGCCCAGAAGCTTCAAATCACAGGGGTCAACTACTTATCGGATAGTGAACAACTAGTTCATTTCCTACACATGAACCATGAAAGATGGAAACAGGAGTTTCATTCATGTTTGGTGCGTATATAGTGAATCAATACTTACAGAAACATTAAAAAATCCAGAATGGTCTAGTTGTAGGCTGCTAACCATGTCACCAGTGATATCAATTATTGTGATTCAAAGGGCTAGTTAATTCTGGTGTTATGCCTATTTAATCCTTTTGTCAAATGAGCTGCAAGCAAGTACCAATATGATTCATACATATTTTCGATATAGGGCTGCAATCAGATAATTGGCCAAAGCAACAACTAAAGTCTCAGTTTTTTTAAGAAAGATTATGCAGATTTGTTTTTCTAAGAATAATGTGACTAGCAACTACTTCAGAAGCACCACAACCACTTGTGCCCAATACAGGTTCTGTAATTTGAAGGCAGAACTCAGTTCTGTACGCAGAAAAAAAATGACAACAACAATAGAGAACTATATATATCAATTTACCTCTTAGACATTTACAGCTCATGTCACATCAGAGTCTGCAGCACATGATAAAAATATTGGTGTCCATCCTTCCAGCAAGACATATGAGATAAAAGCATCAAAGTGGAGAGAAAAACACTCTGCAGTAGTGATAATATGAGCATGAGATCCTATAGAGATCAACTATGAGGAAAAGTCAAGTTAGAAAAACTAGATAGACACATCTAGAGTAAACTTGGATGAAGTGAGGTGAAACAGCTAATTTTAAAGAACTGAATATATGACTGGAAGACCTGATGTGCACTACTAATTTTAAAGGCCTAATGCTCACCGTGCTGCACATCAAGAAGCTGTCATGTTACCCCAACACATCTGGGAGCTGCCAACCAAGCTGCACTGCTACTGCAGATCTGATAGAGAAGCCCAAATTGATGTCCAAATACAGATTTATACCTAAAATGCAGAGAACCCCACAAGGATGCCTTCATTATTATATGAACTGCATTCTCATGTGTTATTTATGTTTGTAGCACTGCTACTTCACAAGGATTTTGTTTCCTTCTCCCACTAAATTGTCAATCCATTACCTAATCATATTTGTGGACACAAGTTATAAATCTGGTAGTCTACACACAAATGAAAATCCATTATCTAATAATATTTGCACAAATGTAAATGTGTCTTATAAAGTTATGGATAAGCAGATACAACAAATAAGTTGTACAACTAGAACTTGTAATGTGTGAAGTTCTCAGCTTGGAATATCAGAGCAACAGAGTAGTGTGTTCTATCACTTGCCTACATATTGTTAACTGAAAAAAATAATCTAAGATTGCACCTAGTAGGCATTTAAACTAGAGAAACAATACTGCATGAGCATCAGATCCTGTACAGGAAATAAAAGTAAAAATGAAGTTCACAGGATAATTTTACCAGGTAACTTTCTTCTTCCTTAAGCATGTCAGGTTGTGTCTCTATTTGTTTTTTGTTAGAACTGACCTGCAAAAAAAAAGTAATAACACGATGGATATTTTGGACCTTTAATTGCAAACGTACATTTTGATAAGTCAGATGACAATAGCCGTACTTGGAGAGCTGTACAATAAAAATTATTTTTGTAACTCAGGTCTGCATTCGCAATGTTGTACAAAGTAAAAAGCTGGAATTAAAAACATACTTCTAAATGAAACACTGAAGCCTATCAGTAGCTTTGGGTGAACTGGCAAGCGGTAGTGCAGAAAAATCTACCTGAATCACATATGAGATTTCAGCAATCCTTCTTCATCCCGTGCACGGCAGGGGGACATGGGCAGTGGCGCCGAAGAGCCGGCGCCGGAGGCGGCGTGCATGCTTGCTGGGTCGGAACCGGCAACTGGAGGCCGCCTTGAGTGCCAGCGCCATAGGCAGACCAAAGGCCGGAAAGACGAGCAGCCCTAGCAGAACCAGCCCGCCGGCCACGCGGATCCGGTCTTCCCCCACGCGGATCCGGTCTCCCCCCACTCGGATCCGGCCATCTTCGCGTGGATCCGTTCGTCCTCACGCGGATCTGGCTGTCAGCCACGCGAATCCTGTGGTAGATGAAGCGGAGAGAGGGGAGAGGAGGAAGAAGTTGGGAGAGAGGGGAAGGACGGGATGGCCCTGCTACTGCTCTCCTCGCTGCTCGCCGGGCCGGCAAGCAGCTCCGGCAGTGGCGGAGGCCAGGAGCGCTGCGCGTGAAGGGGAATTTACAGGAGAATAGAAAGATTTGGGGGAAGTTGGGAGGGGATAAGTCACGGGTGGAGCAGCGAATTTGGCTCCGCGCGTATCGGCTCACTCTGTCCCCGCTCTTTTTTTCCAGCCCTCTCTCTGCCGTGTGGGTCACACGAGCTCGCGAAAATTTATGCCCCGCCAGCGCGCGCTTGCCCCGAAACAGACTTCCCCGTCGGTCAGCTGGATTGGGGTATTGGTGACGCGTCGTTAAAATCCGCGTCACGAATAGGTCCTATATTGGTGACGCTCCTGAAAAATACGCGTTACGAATGTTATCGGTGACGCGTTTAGCCACCACGCGTCACCAATAAGCAGTTATCAGTGACGCGTATCGTTCTTGGAACATGGGCAGCTATTAATTGATGACACGTCTACATAAAATGCGTCACCAATAGTCTATTGGTGACGCGTTTTTTTTCTATGTCACGGATAGAGGTGTCACCAATAGGCTTTTCTGGCATAGTGTCATATTAGCTTAGTCAGATTTTAGTGTTGCAATATGCCTGAATAATACAAAGGAGACACTTTAACTAGTGACACAGAATCAAACTGGGTATCTAATATACAAAATTAGATTAGAGACATGGGGTAAACACAACACACTGCTGATTCGGTGTCGTTCATGGCCAGTCAACGAAACACGTCACTAATGGCAAGTTATCCATCAGACAACACATGCTTTTCAGATACCTGTTCTCTAAAAAGGTTATCAGACACTTTTACCAACTAGACGAGTCTTTGATATCAAGGGCTGTCAACGAAACACGTCACTAATGGCAAGTTATCCATCAGACAATACATGCTTTTCAGATACCTGTTCTCTAAAAAAGTTATCAGACACTTTTACCAACTAGACGAGTCTTTAATATCAAGGGCTGTTACCAGTGTCACCTACCATTCATATGAATCTTGGATATATAGACACAACATAGACTCTTCCTGTTTGAGCCAATTAAGCCCATATCTAACATACAAATCTTTCTGTATGCAGCTTTCATCTTCTTGTTGTTGTTTTTTTTCGAACAGAGTGCAGTCTTCATCGGTTGTGTGCTGTTCATGTTAAAAATCAAACATAAAAGTGATTAAGAAACATAAATGCCATTATGTCACCTAACCCTAGTAACGTGTCAGATGTCACTAATCACTAATGTATATCACCCATCGTACATCATCGTCCCTCTGATGAAGAAATGATACATGCCCACAGTCGACGAGAGGGAACCAATATCCCAGGCTGCACAATTCCTAGTGGAGAAGTAGTCTATCTACATCTTCTTGTGGCCTATAAACCGAGGTGAGCCACCTGGGGTAAGTCTGAAGGGATGTGCAGAAAAATTGGGATGGATGCTCACTGTACTCGTGTGACAAAATCCTAAGACACACCTTTCCATTCCAAATAACCTGGCAGGACTAGACTTCCCAACATTCTCATCACAAAGTACAGAAAGGGATGCATCACTGTGAAACCGTCATGAATAGCTTGGATCCTGATGCCACACATTCGCAGGTACTGAATAGTGGCATAGGTATAGGACTTCTTCATCATGCTGCTTGATCGATTAGCACAATCTGGTACTACGATCCAAGAATGAACGAACCCAATGTCTTATATATAGACAATTGTAGCAGCCACAAACTTGCCTTACACCAAATAATCATTGGAATGTCACATTTGCCATTTTATATATAGACACCAAATTTACAGCTAAAATATATAGGAGAAAGGATATATTTACCAGATTTGAAGAGGCGTGGTGGATGAGTTTAATTAGTTGGGTGGTAGTAGTACTAGTTGGGTATTAGCACCACTGAACTCTTAGGAATAGCTAGGCGCTAAGTCCTTACACCACAATTCTTGTACACTGACGCAGCATAAAATATTTAATCCGTTTTATAGAACACCTATCACTGAATTCAGAAGAAAGAATTCAATTTCACAATTGACCAAGAACAGTATGAGCTTCTACAAGACTATCTATTATGATGTGTGACGTTGAACTCTTATTTTCTTCATCACAATCTTCATGCACGCATTTCCTTCTGCATAAGCCACCAAGCAGAGGGCGGTGGTGAACTTTCTATGTCAAAACGCATTCCTGCTGTCAGCTGTATCGGGTTGTGGTGCAAAACGTGTTTCTAGATGTGGAGCTTCTGTGTCAAAACACCTATGTAAAACAAGACTTGCGCTGGTGGTTATATGCCGGCCTCTGAAAATAAAATCCAACAACTAAAAAAATCACTAGGCCAGCAAGCCTGTAGCTCGCTGTCCTGTCGTGGTAAGTTCGATATCATAATTGGATTTCCTCACAGCTCCGTTCTGCTGAAGTATAGTTAAATAATTGTGGTTTTTTGATGCAACATATTTAGTCTAAAACTTACAGAAAAAGTACAGCTGCTAGTGAACTGACACGTGACAACTGAGAATATCAGTCCAAATGGAGCATTGCCTTCTGTTTGGTTTAACTGGATAAACTAGAGTAGTATCCAAAGCAAAATGCAAAACAGAGTAGCATCCATGTATCATCGCAGAATGCAAAACAGAGTAAGAGATAATCTGAATTACTCACTCACTAGTACAAGATATAGATATGAGGCGATCATTCTTGATTTTTGAAGGAAGGCTAAACGCTATCTCTCCAACATGGTCACTATTAACTGATTTTCAGAGGCAGGCAAGCACATCCACCTTTTCGAGGCAGTCATATGTAAAATTGTAAAACAATAAAAAAAAATCCACATGACTAGCCCCTACTACAGGAATTTTGATGGAGGCGGGTATTTTTTTGGTTAATAGAGGCAGTCAAAGAAACCACCTCTGTCCAAGGTCTGCATTAATGCTGACTTACGGAGGTGGTTGCTTCCCTTGCCTTGGTTAACATATTAACGGAGGTAGTCACCCTGTTTTATGGCCCAATTGTTCTGGAAACTTTGTGAACCGACAGTGTGAAGGCCTAGTGAAAACCAACGTACTGTAATGGGTCACATAAGAACTGCACGTATAAATATTTACATAGGCGGCCGGTGAATCTATCTATAGTACCAGCATAGTTACACAATTCGCCGGTGCAAATTATGTTCCAAAAAGTTACAAATCCATAGAACTAATAATGTCAGGCGAAGACTGTACCCAGCACAAGTCATGCATCGCCCGGCCTCTGTCTGCCCGGCTTCGCACGAGCTGCGTGCCCCTGAAGAGTACCTGCTGTTTCCTAAAAAAGGAAGTTCCAACAAATCCATCTCTCAAAGCCAAAAAAAGTTTTCGATCACACTGGCCTACTTGCCTGGCAGCAAAAATGAAGGAGCCTTTTTTCTCAAAAACAAAATGAAGGAGCCTTTCGCAAAAGAATTAGGGAGTTTAGGTGTCCCATGAGTCACACAGAATCGGAAAAAAAAAAAAAGAGAGAATTGTGCAGTCATCAACGCCTTCCTGCACGCGATCGCCGCATCCTTTGGTCCCCTCCAATCCAGCAGCTGTTCAGTTGCCGCTGACCCACACGCGACGATCACCACCTGTCATTAATTGCTTGCTGCATGGAGACCATGGTCTTGCAAACCTGATCATATGGTGAGACCCATTACGCAGACTCAAACATGCATATTTGGATCGAGAGTCATGCTGAGAGATACATGGGCTAGCTAGTCCCCTGATTGACAATAATGAATGCCTAACATTAATATACAGAAATCATATGTGTCCCTCGCGCTCGGACAATTTATCAGAAATGTACAGGCAGGGTTCAAAATTGGTCAAAGTACAGAATGGGATTTTTTTGCATGAATATATGTCGTTTCCTATATCAAATATGTGTGCTTGCAACACGCTGTGTGCAGCCTTCATATAATTTTTCTACAAAATTGTATCCTCTTGAATTTTTGACAAAACTCAAGCAAGTAACTAGTAGTTTTATATGAAGAGTTTAATTTGTTTTCGAGTTTGAGCTTGCACAAAACCCGCATGTGTTGACTTTGGATGGAGCAAAGGATCAAGAACCATTTTCATGTCATCGACATGTAAAAGTAGTCCCTACTTTATATATATATAAACGGCCTTCTGCTACACAGTTGCATAATATGCCATATTATCACATATATGTAGAATATATCCTGATTCTGCCATTGGCCCTACATTTTTCAATGAATTAATTCGTTTGGTATTAAACAATTAATCCAGTTTTTTCTTTAAAAAAACCAATCTAGTGTTTTGACTTTGGCAGGTCTAGCCTTAGCCACACTCGAACTAGTAGGATGCCGTAGCGTTCTTTGCGGGTATGAAGTAAAAATGTAAGGAGTTTATAATGGTTAAAACTATATATATATATATATATATATATATATATATATATATATATATATATATATATATATATATATATATACTCTTTATGGCTGTACACCAAAAATGTAGCTCAGAAGGCCACGTCACTGCAAAACTATGACCGTCCATTCCCTATTACCCATGCAGGATTGCCGTCCATATCAGCCCGCCGGCCCAGCAATTAAAAAAGAAGAACGGTTGCACTCGACGCTTCCGTAGCGGCCGCCGGCCCATTTAAAAAAAAAAAAAAAAAAAGAAGAAGAAGAAGCACTCGACGCTTCCTGTTCTCTCCTCCCCGCACTCCGGACGCTTCTCCACGCTTCTCCCACCTCCAGCGCTCTCACCCCCGCTAAGCGCCGTCCCTGCCTCCGGCGTCGCCAACGGCGCGGTCGCCATGCCAGCCGCCGGCCGCGCCCCCTCCCCCTCCTCCCCCCCCTCCCTCTCCGTAAGGTCGCGACGCTGGTGGCCGTCGCCGACGCCGCCATGCCGCCGCTCCATATCTCCGTCTTGGCTTCGTGACGCGCCCCGCCTCTCCCAGCAACAGCGCTCCCCCACCTCTTCCCGGCTATGGCCGCCCGACGTTGTGCCGCGGCATCACGGCAGCCCCGGCGCGGCGAAACCCCTAGCGGCGCCGCCCCGGCGCCATCACGCCAGCGCTGCTCGACCCTGCCACCTCCGGCCAACACCAACATGCCGTTCTTGCCTCTATGACCGTCGTCGATTCCGACGTCTCCAGATGCTGCCGTCCATCCCTTCCTCTGCTCTGTTCTTAATCTACTTGCTGCATGCGTTCATTGCCTGAGTGCTAATCTGTTATTTTTTATTTTGTTGCCCATCCAGGCAAAGCTTTTGCAGGTTTGTAAATTTCCTTGCCTAACCATCTCAGTCAATATAGCTTTTGTGTAGATTTCTAAATTTGTTTGCGTAACCATGTAAACATCTGATGATCTATGCAGCTATCCAATTGACAGCAGAGCAGGGGAATATTTTATTTTGTTGCCCATCCAGGTAAAGCTTTTGCAGGTTTGTAAATTTCCTTGCCTAACCATCTCAGTCAATATAGCTTTTGTAGATTTCTAAATTTCCTTGCCTAACCATGTAAACATCTGATGATCTATGCAGCTATCCAATTGACAGCAGAGCAGGGGAATGTGCACGGAAGTGGTTGCGCCTATTCTGGTTGCTGCTTTCATTCTGAGGTCCAGTTCGATTACTTTTCTATACCTGTGTTTACATACAGTCAGTTTCTATACCTTTCGATTCTGCTGTGTGCAGCTTCATAATTTTTGGGTGCTACAAATGTTGTTTCCAAAATGTGTAAATTGCTATTGCATATGCTATGATTTATTGCCAATATATCTTACAATTTTATTATATTGTCAATTTATGCCTTCCTAAACTTTCTTTTACGAATACTCTAATCTAGCCTTTTGGTTCCCGTTTCTACCAACAATCGACACCGTTACATGAATGCTTTGTCCCAAAAAATGGAGGTGTGTCCTTCTATTTGCCCCGTTATTTCTTTGTATTACGCATGCCTTGCTGACAAGTCCCATTGTACACGGATTTAATTTACTGCTACTGCTATAACTTTCGAGTGCACATTTTACCTCCTGCACAGTGCTTTGCCTATTAGGCTCCTTGCTTTGTCCTCCCATATATTCTATTATGGCCTATAAGAAATTTATGCAGCCTCAGCTTTCACTGACAGCTCCAATTTACACACACTCAATTTACTGCCGTAATTTCTGAAGTGTACCCAATTTCAGCTTACCTCAAAACATATTGTACAGCTCTTTACTTTTTGTATCCACCTTTACCCAATTCCAACTACACAACACTTCACTTTCTGTTTGCATAACTGCTCAACCTCGCAAATCAAATTTAATGCTGATTTCTGAAGCAACCAAAATTGATTATTCCAGTCCAAAAATTATGTTCCGGTCAACGTTGCCATCATAAAGCTGATGCCTGCTGCATCCCTCGGCAGCAGGCTTCACCTAGCGAGATCCCAATGGGGCCCTCATAATCCTTCTAATCTTCTTTTTTAACGTAACGAAAATTTTGTGAAGCCTACCTTTAAAGACAACATAATCCTAAAACCATTCTTACAATGACAGTATTTCTTACTTTTATAGATAATGTCTCCAGATTGATCTCCATGCATGCTTACATCTCCCTATATTCACTCATGGTTTGGCCACTCTGATATGGTAACAATGCCTAAATTTGGACAGGGCAGAACGTTAAATGTGCCCCTTTGCTCTGTTATGTTTGCATATCCCTTTGCTTTGTTCTGTTTTCAGACACCTACAGAAACGTTTATACATCCAAGCTTTCAAATTGTTATATCAGGAATCAGAGAAATTCCCCATGGGACTAAAGCCTTCTTTGTGGCAAACAAGCTCAGTCTACCATGCTACCTGATGATGTAGGCCCCATATGTATATAAGATGTCTTAGCCACCGTTTCGCAATGTCTGCGCCAATCTTGAACTTTGCTTCATAGAAAACTCAGGTACATGGCAAAGCACCTGCTGTCAACGACTAACTACTCTTACTTAGATTTCTATGCTATCACAGAACAGTGGATTATGTGAATTGTCCAATTTCCATCCTTTCTCCATATAACGTTTTTTGAACAGACATGTAACTTGAAGCTTTTTTATAGTTTAGCCTTCTATATGTCCCAATTCACAACTGTGGCTCATAGATATCTAATGATACACTACGCTCCCTCACGCCAAGCAAGAACGCTGGGGACTAACTAGTGTATATATATATATATATATATATATATATATATATATATATATATATATATATATATATATATATATATATATATATATATATATATATAGATGTAGTAGTTCAATTGCGGAGGTTGTATCTATTGACATGGTATAGATTATTTGAACAGGGCATCACCCAAATCTCATCTATACGCATATTTTAGAGGACCACATGTAATCTATGTGATATGCCGTTTTGCTAGGTATTTGCTTGCAAACGGGTTTTTCTTAGAAACGGTTTAAATTTTTATAAAAAAGTTATCAAAATATATTCATGTGGGGTCTTGTTTTGAAGAGTTTATTGCGAGAAACACCATGGTGCAATTGGATTTTAATTATGATACTTGGTTTAGACGCTACGACTTTTTTTCTATTTCAAAAGAAATAGCTAGTGGAAAATAAATGAGAGTCTTAGTGGATGTAACTCCTGACAGCTGATGTGGCGCAAGGAGAGGAGAGAAAATTAGCTAGTGGGGATTTTGTTTATAGGAGATATAGATTACCCTTGGTTCAGTTCTCCACCAATCAGGCCCATTAATGCCCCCATTATCCCCTGCTCCATGCCAATCCTGCGTGGTACCTCCGACCAGCAACAACCGGAAGTATGGAACAACAAAAGCCTCGGGTGCCTGAGGAGCATAAAAGGGAGTGTGCGCCCTTATCCGCCTCTCCGAGCAGTTCCCAGCTAATGCAACCTTGGTTGTTATGTTTATTTCATAAGAATGGGTGGCACCGTGGAAAGAGAACTCGCTCTATATCTGTGTCGACTGACTGTTTTGATACTTCCTTAATGAAAGTGACCACAGTCAGGCAGTGTAATCTGAGAACGAAGCAGTGCACCTTGTGTACAATGGCTGCACCAGGGTTGCAATCTTGATTGAAAAATGTTGAGAAGGGAGAAAATTCCGACGAGCATGACCAAGAAAAAAATCTGAAAATCAGAATTTAATGTAAGGGAAGGGAGCAATATAATTCTGATTAGCCTCACTAATACTACATACTTCAGATTTTAGATGGCCATTTACCACACAGAGTTGATATTCTCTCCCTACATCACTATAGAAAGGAGTGTGACCTCATTCTTCTCTGGATCTTACCATTATTACAATCGGTGGCCATTTCTGAAAAAGGAAAATTTACTTAGTTTATGTAATCTTTGAAGTGATAATTTGGATTCCACCATTTTTCCAAGCAAACAAAAAAGGAAAAAGATATATCTTGTTTGATTATGCTTAACAAATAAAAACCTTCAATTTGTACCCTAGGAATAACATGAAATTCAATTTTATATAATGTGAATTTTAGTAACATTACAGTAGTACATGTTTATCCATTATCTAAAACAAATGTATCAGCATGCGTTGCAAAAGGATCAATAGCGCGGTTGTAGAGTACTCTATATATCTTTGTCGATCACATGGATGTGGTTAGTCTACTTGTCTTATTTGCATGTGAACTTAATTTCGTTCCCTCTTCTGGTGCTGTACCAGCAGCCATCAACATGTCAGGTGCATTGCTTTGGACCCAACACACAGTTATGATTTTCTTACAAATTTTTGTCAGGTGACCCAACTTATGGTCAGATTGTATTGCTTCTCCACTTCGAAAGATAAATCAGAAAACTTGGCCTGTTACTTCCAGTGTCATTACGTAGAAGAGATATACATGATGGAAACTGATGCTGTCTCTTAATAGTAACTCAATTGCTTGAGAAACTTCATTGATCAGATGCTGTGTACAGGCCCCATGCCCGTATCCAATTGCCTGTAAAATCGTAGAACCTTTCTGTGTTCACCATGCCTGAATTTGTTGTACCGATTTGACAGCAGTGCGCCATGCAGGGTCCTTGTCCATGACTTCAAATTTTTAAAGACAAAAAGGCCTGAATCCACCACCAAATAACCATGTCCCTGTGGTTGTGTTCATGCAGGATTGCAACTTGTTAAACATCATTAGCTAACATAATCTGTCATTACAACAGCCTTTGCTGCAGCAATAGGGTCTGAACATTTTTGTAAACTCAAATAGACGACGTCACATGGAAGTGCACCGAAAGACATGTTGCATTCATCTGCCATGTCCCAGCCACCTCCATCACGCTACATTCAGCTAGATTTTCGTGTTGCTGCTGGTAAAGCACCGTGTCCATGATCTGTTATCGTACTTGATCAGGAGGGTAGTGCTGCATCCTGCTTGAGAACCCCTTTCTTCTCTCCGCTGAATCAGAGCCAATGTTATGGTGGATTCCCCTGTCATCGGCCGTATTGGCAATAGCATGGCATGACACAATTCAGAAAAATGACTGCACACAAACTGCTTGGATCCTACATGGCCAAGCGCATGCATGTCCGTTAAAAGTAGAAGCACAAATTATTCCTAATGCGTCCCACTCCCTAACAATCGGATATGACAGCCTTCAGAAGGCTTTGCCATGCTGGTAGTCAATATTTTCTTGTTCCCCAACCCCTTTCCCTGGCTATGGGAAGCTCTATAGCTTGTACTTAAAGATGTTGCCTAGCTCTGTGCTGAATGGCTCTGAGCTTTTCACCTACCAGTCCAGATGACTACAATAATAAATGATTTCAAGTTTCTTGATTACTATCGTCCAGCTATACAATAAAGAGAGGATATGAGAAAATACTACCACCATGGAACAACTTATTGGTCCAAGGTGTGAACCAAAGCAAACTAGCCTCCAAAAATGCTTGATACTTTGGAGCTAGCTACTACTTGTTTTTCTAAGAATGTGCATAGGCATATATTTAGGCACAGTGTCACAAGCAAATCGTGTGCTGTCTAGAATGACACAACATGACATTATATTGAAATATAGCAAGCGACTTATACGAGAAACTATGTTATGTCCTACTCCCAGGGCCGTGGCATCCCCCCTCCACTCCACCCACACACACCAACAATGAATTTTTTTATAACATGATAAAAATTCAATTATATATCCAAAATTCAATTTTACATCAAAAAGTTTCTTTTTTTCACCTATTCTTTATTTTTGTTATAAATACTAAATATATACGTAAAATACCATGAAACCATATACTTTTTATATATCTTTACATTCACAAATGAGTTATCCATTACGTGGCCCTCATTAACTAAAAGTGTTAGTTCCGCTACTAGGCCTGCTCAAGAGAACGTAGCAAGGTGGCATGCCTGCCACGAGAGGAGAGTGGTACATGTTGAGGAAGGGGAGTGGAAGTCGTGGTCGCGGAAGAAGAGGATCGGAGACAGGACACATAAAGGGCAGATATAGTAGACCGAGGAGGGCATTAACATACATGTACGTATAAGTTTGTTGATTTTTTAATTTAGAGGGAAAAAAGTCCTTATTTGGTTCCAAGGAATTGGAAACCAGAAAGTAATCTAATAATGAAGTGAGAAACACTTTCTAGATATTGGTTTCCAATTTGCATAAATATAATCCACACACACAATTTTTTGATAAGTAAAAAAATACGCCGAATGGCAGAATTGAAAAAAAAAAAAAATATGTGTTGTAGCTTTCTTTGTAGAACGAATTTGTCAAACCTTTTTTTCGCTTAACCGAACATTGACTATAGAAAGGTAGAACGAATTTACCAAACATTTTTTTTGCTCAACGAGACAACCACTAAAGAATGATTTCTAATTTTGTCCAGTTGACAGATTTCCTTTTTTTCAGATACTGGAACAAGGTTTTAACCTCTACCATGTCCAGTCAGGAGATAATGGCTGTTAAAAATCGCTCTAAGATGCATCTTACAGGCGCCCCTAGTTTCCATTCCAAACAATGAATTACAGCATCCAAAATATTTTTCTGAGAAATAAATGATATGTGGAGGACAAATAATTATTCAGCATCCTTTTGGGTTCGGATGCATTTTTGAAGTCTCGCTCTCTTTGCACATATAGCAGCACGTGCCTCTGTTAATCTTTGGTGGCTCGAGGTCATCATCCCCACCTAAGACATCAAGGAAAGTACTTCAGTGCCCAGCAGAGCTACCGTACCTTGTTTCTTGGTTCGCAACTCCTTTCCTGATTCTTCGCATGCCCAGATGCAGCATAAGTATAGCAGTTATCGAACTAGTGAGATACATTCTGATGTTCCAGACCTCCCAATGGCCAATGAATTCAATCGATCAATCTTATGGTTGCCAACCTCAAGTAGAGAAGCAGTTTACCAACCTATAGAGGGTGACCATCACTCCATCCCCTTTGTTCTTTTCTACATCATTCAGTATAGAGCCTAGATAGGATGACAGCAGATGAGCAATTTTATAGACAGCAGCACACCAGGCTCTAGCTAGATAGCAGTGGGCTTTCATGTTTTTACCTAACTCGAAATATCTCAGATACATAGAAAACTCAGATATTTCGGGTTCGGTAATACTGATATATATATATATTAATGTTCTTATCAATAGCCTGGTATCCTTGCGTACTTGTCATGGGATAAAGAGGGCCATTTCAATTGGAAGCCCAGCACATGGATGGCTCCGACCTTATCGACAACCCTGTTGTTTCTTCTCTACTGTTTCATCAGTACATCTATCTAACAAGAAACTTCCCAGAAAGAAATGTCAAAAACCAGTAGGATCAATAAGGTGACGAAATCATTGACTGGCAATAGACGTGAGGGTCAAACTTAATTTCCTGATATATGTTTCTGCATATCGGGTTAATAGTAACAACCTTAATAGTTGGTTACACAAATTGAAGATCCCTGAAACCATATATAAATCTGCGGATCATATAGATTTAGAGCCACCCCTACAAGTAGGGTCATTTCTAGAGGCGGCTCAAAATATAAGCTGCCAATAAATCGATTTCTAGAGGCAGCTTGTTTTAAAACCATATTTAGAGACGGTTTTATATTGAGCCGTCCCTAAAGTAAAGAGGTGTTGCTACAATCATTTTTGTAGTAGTGCCTTGCAGTGGCCATAGGCGTGTTTGAGCTCTTGCTAACTCTTGTCTGAGGGTGCACGCAGCCGCACCCGATGGCTATAGCCTCCGACTCCCTGGGTGATCTATGAGATCGGTCGGAAGGTCTGTCGGTCAGCTTCCGCTCTCCTGGAGACTTAGCATACCCACATGGCAATGGATTGAAGATTTTCAAAATAATCTAAAAAGTAGTAATATACAGACTCCTAACGTTTATGGAGCTCAGGGAAATATTTAATGTTTTTTGTGCCGGACGCTGCACGGTGAGTGGGGACATTGTAGGTGCCTAATCTCATGCAATCACCAAATCACCAAAGGCATGCATGGTGGGGCCGTCAGATTATTTTTTATGGTTGCTGGCTACTTAATTTATGGTTCGCTGTGGGTTATAATACTTTCTAGAATTCTTGGTTTGCTGAGGTGTCAAAAACACTTCCGTAAGGACAAATAATGCACTGGGTGTCAACAGATTTGGTTATGCTCCGGTAAGACCCTATCACGCCCACGATGACATCCTTCTTCCCTTCCTCTCGCCCCCCAACTATCTGCCGCTGCCACTATGGCCATGCTTACCGATGAGCCACCGCGATGTCCCCCGCCTAACCTATCTTGGCCACCTTCATCGCTGCCAGGGTTCCTACCGAGAGACCACCATCCCCACCACCTGGCTTCCCTGCCAACCTCAAACCCCTTCCTTCGAGATGGAGACAAGGGAGGTAAAGAGTTGGCTTAGGTGCAGGCAAGGGAGGATGCAGTGGTGTGTGATGGTGTGGCGAGCCACGTCGGGGCCATGTCATGCTGCGAGGAAAAAAACAGTGTGCCCTCTGTTAAATAATCCACTAGCACTATTTTTGCGTCATGTGTGCCTCGTGGAGTATGGTCGAGACTGAGTCTAGAGATTTAGTGGTGTGCATGACGCAAATTTGCATGGTGGTACAGGCGCATTGTCCGGATGAGCAACTGGCTCATGGTGTTGCTGGACGGGTCCTGTGGATCATGGCGTGAACGCCTCCATGGAGGTCTGCACCATGCCATGTTGGTGACTATATAAGTATCCCCTGTGCTTCGGCGTACGTCGCCAGAAAACATTGTATCTATTGTGTTTTTTCTACCTTTGTCCAAGTGCGTTGGCGTGTGTGTGTGTGTTGAGTGGTCCTGGGTGAAGGCAACATCATCATCGCCTCCATTTGGAGGGAGACTCGATCCAATGATTTCCCGCGTGCAGAGGGAAAGCTTCTCACGATGGCATAACTTGCCCCGCGCCACTGCAGGTGCTTCTCTCGGTTTCCACGGTTCCGCAATCCTGTATCCATATGACTTGTTATGTCAAGAATATATCTGTGCTACTACTTTTGAGAGAGAGGAGTATGGTACAGGGATGAGGAAAATCGACGTGCCTGAGTCCGGACGAGAAAAGATAGGAACATGAGGCCAGAAAAAATACCAACGAAATTAAAGGATATTTTGGGTATAATAAAACTGGTTAGAAGGAACACTTGGCTGCTTAATAGTAGATGGAGATAGAGATAGGGATAGAGATATAAAAATATTTTATAATACGACATTGTTCTCCATACTAGCACCAAGGATTTTTCTTTGCTTTATCATTTACTCCCTCCGTCCCTTTTTATTTGTCGTCGTGGGATGCGTGCCACAAGTTTGACTCTATTTATAGAAAATACGTACAATATTTATATCTCCAAATAATTTTGTTAAAAAACTAGATCCAAAGATCTTTCTGATGATATCAATTATGATACTAATCGATAATATTTATTATTTACTAAAATTACCGGTATTTTTGTCTCGGGAAGCGAAGCGACAAATAAAAAGGGACGGAGGGAGTAGTATGCAGCGCATATGTGCCCTTTCTCTTTTGGTTTCATTTCTGCTGGTAGAGTCAAAGGGAGTAGAGATCCTGATGTTAGCTCTAGTTTTAGGTGATTGTTAACCAATAGTACATCGGCATGGCTTGGATCCATAGTTCTATTGATCCCGACAACTCCTTCCTTTCAGATCCAGTAATTGTTCCAACTGCTGTGAAGAGGGTTGGCGCCACGTCTTGTCAACCACTCCAGCAGGCCAGTGCTTAGCGGCACAAGATTAGTTCCATAATGCAGGACAACATATTCAAGCCAGTCAGTGGTGCCTACTTTTTTGCCCCCTTTCCTATTTCCTGCTGCTTCACATGCCCACAGGCCCCTTTGTAATGAAGTATATATGATCGATGGGACAAGTATGCCCATTGGTTCGATGCTAGGTTTAGGTTCTAAAGGACATAATGTACGTGTGGGACAGCAAGCATAAGTTCCTGGTTGAACAGCAGTTTCTGTAGCCACACACGGAGAAACCAACTGGTAATTAACTCATGCTAACGATTACATGACATAGCTATACCAGACGATGGTCCTGTCAATTGCTCGCTCCACATGCATATATATATGCATAATACTTGATATTGTAACTTGTAAGGTCCAGAATCCATTTTATAGACTATTTCAAATGGATCCACCTGACACTTATTTAATACCATTTCCTTTCTATAGTACAATTTCATTAATTCACTCTTTTTAAGAAAAAACAAATTCAAAAACTAGTTGGTTCCAAGTTCTGACGAGTGTCTTGTGCAAACATGTTTAGGTCAGATCTCACTACGTGAAAAATGATTTGTAAGGGCCAAGTCAATTTTACTATAGGGGCGGCTCGAGATATAACCGCCTCTACAGTAGGTCTGCCTATTCCCCACATATCAGCCGCCCCTAAGTAGGGGCAGCTGGTATTACTAGCCGCCCCTACAAATGGGCTGATTTGTAGGGGCGGCTTGTGATCCAGCCGCCCTTACTAATTGATTTGTAGGGGCGGCTTGTGATTCAGCCGTCCCTACAAATGAAGGCCAATTTAAATTTTGAATTTAAACAAACTACAACTTCTTATGAGGAAGAACAACTAGTTACAAGTTTTATATTCTGATTAAAAAAAGAAATCACAGCTATTCAAGATGATCAGGTATGAACTGGTGCTATTTTATGTCAGATTTTGAAATTCAAAATTTGAACCAGTCAAACTTTGTCAAACGAAAAATTGGCCAAAACAAGAAATGTACATCTTGATGAGTTTTAAAAACTTGTTATTCATGACTTTTTCATTTGATATTATTTTGTGCCTCAAATATATATTAACATTTATATTGGTTTTTCTTTTAAAAAGATAATTAAAATTTATATATGCCGCGGGCCTCTTGGATAGCCCAGGAACGGCTAAGTCCTGGGCGCTATTCTTTCGCGGACGCCGTCAGACTGCTGCTGGCGCCATCTCCCTCGTACTCAGCGCCCGCGCTCTTCTCCCCCCCTCCGCCTCCGCCTCCCCGCCCAAGAACGTCGCCTTCTCCCAGCTCTCCCTCCACGCCGCGCTCGGCCTCCTCGCGGGGCGGAGCGGGCGCCACGCGACTAGGTCGCCGCCACCCTAGGGTTAGGGGCGTGTCGGTCGCTGCCACAGCGGCAGCGGCCGGGCCAACGGCCTCCACGCTTCGCCGAGGGCCTCCACGCTCGGGCCGACGGATCCGCACCGGCGGCCCACGCAGCGTTGCCTTCGCCCGACGGTGTCTTCGTCGACGCATCGCTCAAGCTCAAGCCGGCCTTCCAGGAGGTCGCCGTGGGGAAGTACAGGGCGGACACCCAGTCCGTCGACTTTCAGAAAAGGGTAGATCCCCTTCCCGCCGAACTCCTTTAGACTTGCGAATTTCCAGAGAGAGTACTGCTGGTAGGGGGCTTTTCTTTTCTTAGGCTCAATGTGGCATATTTTGACATGCTAATCTGGAACTGTTGCTAGGTTTTGGTATGCCAGCAAGAAAATAAAATCTAGGAATTGAATGGTGTGCTTAATGCTTAGAGTATGTGTTTTGTTAAATTCAACACTGTGTGCTTAATGCATTTTCTAGCATTATTTTCCCCAAATTAATGCTTAGAGTATGCATGACTGATGATCAATCTCCTATGCAGATTGGAAGAGAATGATATGATAAGCTTGTCCTGACTCCCTTTGAGAAAAATATTGACATCTGGAGGCAACTCTGGAGAGTGCTTGAACGCAGTGACTTGGTAAGTTATGCTCCACTGAATTGTCAGTGTCACCATTGTGGCTTTGGTTGCTTTCCTTACATATGTTTATCACTGATGTGTGCTCATACTGGACCATTTGTTAAACTACTCTAAGAAAGTAACATACACAGGTTTTAGTTCACTTGCATACTTTAGTTAACTCGTGTTAATCTGTTAATGCGTGTCTTGTGCAGTGACCATATTCTCTTTTAGAATTGTGACAGATGTTAATCTGTTAACCTGTGTGTTAGTCTATCTGTTGCTGTTTTTCCTATATATATGCTGGACATTATTCTACTACCACCTACTGTGGGATTGCTAGGAATGTTGCCTATGATGATGTTTTTTACATACTGAGTACATGCCTTATGCTATTGATGAGTGTTTTTACATACTGAGTACATGCCTTATGCCAATGATGAGTGTTTTTACATACTGAGCACATGCCTTATACCAATGATGAGGGTCTGGATATATGTCTCCTTTGTTTTGCCGATGATGAATGATGAGATTGTCTAATCCATACGTTACATGGACTCTGAGCTGATGATCAACACTTGTCGAGGAACTTGGCATCATTACCAGTCGCCCTTACTATATCTCCTTTTCGAGGCCTATTTTGTTGCCATGATGCTCCAAATATATGATCGAATGATGATTGACATACTTCTAAGGCCTTTTAATTAGATATGACTCTGAGACTAGGTGCTGCTATTGTTTGGTAAATAACTTACAATAAAGAAAATTTTTTGCAGCGACTAGGTTCTGCTGTTTGACATATAGTATTCTGAGTTTTATAGTACCTGCTGTTTGAGAAAATGAGTACCAGGTGTCTACTATTATTCTAGAAGTGTGTTACCTGCTGCTCCCTGCATTACTTAGCATTTCTTTCTTTAGCTAACAATCTATATGATCAAGTGTGCTTCGTTGACTTGTCTAGGGTTTACTTCCTGTACATCTACTGCTGCCAGGATACTTGGGGGTCTCTTAGCCACTGCAATGGCATGTGCAATGATGTTTTAATGTTTATGAAACCTATGGACCTGCTTCATGACTTTTTCTGTTGCTCTTTGGGTATATATATATATATATGTAGCTATTAGTCTATCTAAACTGTTTTGGGCAATTTATTAAAGCTGTCTACTTAATCCTTTTAATGATGGTTTATCTCGTATCGTATTTGTGGATATGTACATGTATGTATGTAGTGGTCAGATTTGAAATTAAATTTGAAACATATATTACATGTTGTGGTCAGATTTAGTTTAAATTTTGAATTTTTTTGTTTGCAAAATTCACTGTAGGGGCGGCTCTAGATATAACCGCCTCTACAAATATAAACTGTAGGGGTGGCTGCTGAACAAGCCGCCCCTACAGTGTATATCTATAGGGGCGGTTTGATCAGGAACCGCCCCTACAAATATCATTTGTAGGGGCGGTTAAAAACATCAGCCGCCCCTACAAATTGGCCAGCCGCCTCTATAATAGGGTGATTTGTAAGAGCCCTCTGGGAGGGGCGGTTGGGCTAGCCGCCCCTACAGTGCCTGAGAGCCGCCCCTACAAATCATTTTTGTAGTAGTGTATTTCGATCGTCGTCTTAGATTCTGATAATCTATGCCAAGCAATCACCCCTCAACAGAGAGCTTCACGGTGGAATCGGACCTCAACGACCATTCCGAACATAACAACATCAATAGCCTCGCGGTAAGTACAGCGGCAAATGTGGACGGTGGACCTCAGCGTAGCCCGCTGCATGAGGTCTCGAAGGACTATTTTTCCTGTGCGTCGAAACATGACAGGGATATAATAGAAACTGTCAGGGAAATAAATTATGTCGGCCAACCGACAGACAAATACAGCTTCATTGCCCACCGTTAGAATTTATTTTCCTGTCGGGATTTCCCGGAAAGTGGCTCTCAAGGAAACATTAACAGAGTGATGGTATGAACAAACTTGGCATGTTGAGCAAGCCATTTGCAGCCATCATGCCTCCTAATTCCTGCTACGTCCAACTCCAAAGGAACATTGACAGTGATGGCAGTCTATGTACACTCGTCTCGCCCTATTTCCATTCTTGTTGGTCACAAGGCACCACAACTGCAAGGTGACTACTATTTATAATCAGGACATCATGGTCTCTGGGAGTAACTGACTGGATTTAATTCTTCCTCTGTTCCTCCTCACCCACCACAAGTTGAACGTTGCAGAACTATTATACATCCCAGACCATAGAGAAAAAATATTAGTACTGCTAACACACATGATGTAACGTCGACCAAGTATGGCGGGCCCTCCAATTCTACGTGCATATGGCCCAGAACATAATCCATCTATAGTTAAAGGCCATTGGGAACCACCATAGATGTTGTTTGTCAGTGGCCACTGCACACGTCCAGCTAGATCACCAGTCACCAACTGTAGCATCTGGTTCAGATGCTTGTCTATACCTCGACTAGCACACATCATGGCTGTGGGAATCAAGCCCAAGAAATTTGTAGAGCTCGTGAAATGGGTATTGATAGAGCATTCAATATTCTTCTAACCTCGATCAGGCTTTGCACGCATGAACCACAAAGTACATATAATTAGCACTGACACACCTACAGATAAAGAGAATCTGGGCATACATCAAAATTAGATGTCTGCACTTACCAAGACATCATTACCAAGCTTAGTCGTGCCCCAACAACAAACAGCTCTGCCTCTAGCTCAGCATGCCCATCCTAAAGACAAGGCACGTTCTAGTTAATAACAAGAAGTGACACTAAGGAGACAAAGGTCATATCAATATCTTTGAAGAATTTAACAAATAGATTACACCAACCATAGATTACTGTCCACAAGCTCCACAAAATAACCAATAAATCGAACTTCCTAGCACATATGAGAGGAACCAGACAATATGTATTAGAGGAGGTGGTGCAAGTACATCTGATGTTTTATTAGAGGGACAAAATTTATATTTTTAATTGAATTACTCCCTCCATCCTGTAATATAGTGCATATAAGCATTAAAAATTGTGCCCAAACATATAAAGGATTCTAGTGACAGAAAACAATTTCACATTAAATAGTTGCATAAATTTGGTCGCTATCATATTGTTACTTTCCATTTGTTAACCAATTACCATTAATCCTATTGATGGTAGTATTTGACTAGCAAATAAAGTGAGAGCAGATGCATCTTTTGTGTTGTCTATTAATCTGTCCACATGTCTAGAATACACTATATTACAAGATAGATGGAGGTGCATAAGAGGGACTACATGCAAAAAAAAAAAAAAAACGTTGTGTACATAAGAGGGTTCACCAAGCATAGAGGTGCTCGCCCCTTCGACCCTTTACCCTAACTAATGCAGACATTGATCATCTGGTCAACCTTTATTTAGGAAACAGGAGGGGCTCAGGAACCCCTACTGGAATTTATTAAGACATGCAACCAAAGTGGTTACAGAGAAGTAACAGAAAGCTAAGAGACAGGAAAAAAAACAACAACAGAGGGAGGGAGGTGCTCAAGAAACAAAGAAAGAAACGAAGAATAAGTTCAGTTACACAAGCCGCTCTAGCCATGAAACTATTTCAGGGAAGTACTTTTTCTTGGCCCTCCACAAGAGCTACTTGAAAACAGACTTGAAGATTTCAAGCCCCTGGCTTTGCTGGCTGGAAAGTTTCTGAAAATCACGTCGTTTCTTAGCGTCCACATGGTCCAACACATAATGATCATGACCTCCATGGAGAATGGGACTCCCAACTGTATTTTGATGTCCTCAAAAATCTGTGACGGCTCATCAGAGTCAATGATCACAATCCCAATATGGTCCCAGCAGGTTGCTGCCAGATTACATCTAAGGAAGAGATGCTCAAGGGTTTCTTCAATGTTGGCAGCACAGAGAACACAGTTATACGAGGGCAGATGAAAATTCTTTCTTTTCAAAATATTCCAAGTGCTGAGTCTATCCTTGGATAAGAGCTAGAAGAAAACTTTGTGCTTATGCTGACAGGAGGATTTCTAGAGCCACTTGTAAATGGGGTGTGAATCACAAGTCCCAATAAGCGCTGCCCGTCAGCTTTTCTGGAACAAAAGTTTGAGCTCCCCTAACTGTATACCCACACATCATTGTCAGCAGTTAGTTGCGCATTGTGGAAGAAGTCTTCAAGATGACAGAATTGTTCAAAAGCCTCATTGGAGAGGGGTAGGTTGAACAAGCTAGAGTTTGGATTGCTAGAGACAGCGTTCATGAGGGAAATGCTCGGTCTTTTGGCAAAAGAGAAGAGTTCAGTGAACTCCAACCTGAGGGGCTGTCCCTTCCAGCTATCATCGACAGGAGGAGGCATCTTGAACAATTCTTGATGCCATGCCTTTGTACTTACCTAGTAACTTCAGTAAATCCTTCCACCAGAAGGACCCCTTCTTGGTGTGATTAGGCAGCCTGCCATTATTGCAATATTTCTCCCAAACAAGATGAACCCGAGGGATGTCAATATAATCAATTAGAGAGTGTAGTACTACTGTGCTAATAACAACAGAAAACAACGATGAACGGATGAACCATGTGTATACACCGTACCGTGCCTAGAAGCTTGGACCACTAGTTCTTGTTTGTTGAATCACCCGATCGAACAGCTAACCATAATGGACCATGGAGACAGTGCGTGTTGGCGGACAGCAAGCAGCAGGTGGTTGCCACTGCACACGTGCCCATATGGAATAATGCGTGGAAGGCAATGCAAGCAACAAGTGGTCACTCTTGCCACATGACGGATGAGACTAAGAGACAAGCAACCCTGAATATAATCTATTCCTGAAACGTTGCGCAAGTTGGCTATTCATGTTAAATAGCATCTGATTGGCATATGAAACTACACTGTGCTGTGGTGAATACTGTAACGACAGCCCAAGAACTGTATTATGAGTTAGGTAACCTAGGAAGAAACAGGTGTGCTATACATTAAAGCCAAGGTCAGCAGCTAGCAATCATCAGTAGAACTCAGTAAGCAGTAAGCAGTAAGCACCAGCTCAGCCGTAGGTGCAGGTTGATCTTCCAACTGACAGGAAATCCAAAGTAGGGGCGAATGACAGACTACTGGGACAGATCAAAGATAGGGGATCATGCTGTGTGGTTTTTGCTGGTCTATTATCTACTGAATTCCCATTGCATCCCACTCCCAAGGAACACGGCCTATTGATTCTTATTAGTATTCTCTTCGCTCTATTTTTCTTTTCCACTATTCTCATTGGCCACATAGATACTCATTGAAGGTATATCTATTTATGTAGGTAAGGTGTAGCTGGATAGAGTGACCATGTGTGTCTCCATTTAGTTCCTCCAATTATACCCCAAACTGATCTTGTTTCAAGCAGCATATACCTCGGTCCTTATACGTCGTCCAAGCAAAAGGAATACTGGTACGTAGCAGGTTCGGGTAGAGCTTATGGGCCTTCTATCTATCTATTCTAGTAATTCTATGATTCTAGTAATTCTATGGTGGAGATATAGTTGCCCAGGGCAATGCTCTAGGTTAAAGGATGCTTCGTCCAAGAGACCAAATAGCTGGCATCTCGTTCTTCCTCTATCCATCCGGTGCATATAGAAGCAGAGCCCATTATTGGCCATGGGACGCGTGGACAGGAAGAAGCAGAGCATTTTTATTATATGATGGACTTACTATTGGGACCGGACTAGTTAACTAAATGCTGGACTATTTGAGCGCATCACCATGGTAGGGGATACCCTTCCTATTTCACGAAAAAAACTTCCTCAACTATAAATTTGTTGATCGCTCCAAGAGCTACAATTTTGATATTAGTTTTATCTTCTTCTTAATTCATGTCAAAAAGTTATGAATAATTTTTTATGCATCTATTTATAGTCTGAAAAGTCCATTTGTAGATGGATGCTTATTAAGGGCCATCTTTGGTAATAGTGATTCTGTACCTTGAGGTGCATGCTCTAGAAATCAATTGATAAAGAGAAACATCCTAATGTGATTGTCTCTATTAACCGACGATTTTCAGAGGCAATCACTTCAGTGCACACTAGTACACAATCAATTTTAGCTGATGGTTGTAATTTTTATTACTAATGGCAGCCCAAAATGTATAGACGTCAATAGAAATAAAATTATGGGCATAGGCTATGAAATGCTAGTATAAATGCATTTTTACTTGCTGCTTTCCGCTACTGTCAGCAAAAATACATGATTTCTACGGGCAGCCTTGAGAAAACCGTCAATAAAAATGCGTGTACATAGGTCATTTTCTTAAAATAGCGCAACTACAAATAATATGAAATTAACTTAAATAATGAAATTAACTTAAATAATTTCAGCTGGATATATCATGATTTGTGTCAATTTTTATCCTAACTTTTAATTTCTGAAAAATCATTTATAGTGATGAACCATTAGTATACATCAATCGAAAGGGGCGGTTTGCTTGATTGGTTTTTAGGTGATGCGAGTATAGTTAGCTGAATTTTACTAGCTTTTCACACTGACGGTTCTCAACGGCACCAGCAAAAATAAATTTAGTACTGCAAGTACTGATGTTTTGTGTACCAGTGACTCTAACCTATGTAAATGAGGCCGGTATTTTTTTTTTGGAGGCCATCTGACTATTTATAGCATGCATCTGTAAATGTGTGCATCTATGCTAATTAGATATGTTATCTACTAAAATCATTTTTTGGTGGTGTGGAGCTAATTATCAAGGGCAAGCATTGAATCTACTACACTGGCTCCCTGCTCTGGTTGAAGCAAAAATGGGCACAGATACTCAACCTCATCCATGCTAGCTTTTTTTTGCCAAATCTCACACTGATAATATTAATTTAGTATCCGTCGGTGTGCTGGCTCCTCTCCGGCTCTCCCATCATGGGCACAGACGCAGTTTTCTGCTATGATTAATTCTTTTTTTTTTTGCGAGCATGCTATGATTAATTCTTTACCTTTATGTATCCCATTACACTTTATATAGAATGGAAGAGAGAATTAATTATCAGTAGTAGGGAACTGTAGAGGAGCTCGAATTAACTGCATCAGGATGGTAAAGGAAAGAAGCCCAACATTGTCATTGTCGATTGATTGATGGTGTAAAAGCTAGCTAGCGCATCAGCTTCAGGGTGGTGAAGTGTTAGCAATAATCTTATTTGCTTGCACATATCTTAGCACGTGCGTTGTTTGCGTGTGCTCAGTGTCGTGGATCAGGTGCACCAGAGTTTGTCATTGGCGCACAAGACGTGGGTGGCGTGCAGGATGGCGCGTGTCGCGAGATGCTCCCACCGTGTGCATTCGCGGCCAAGAAAACCTTGTAATTGCTTAATTTTGCATATGGAGTTAAAAAAAAAATCTGCTAGTCACAGCACCAAAAGTCCATCGTGTTCATCCGTTCTTGTTTTGTGGATGACAACATAGCAAGATCGAGAGTGAGATCGAGAGCTTCGGGATTTGCAAGTTATGCCAACAAGTTCCAGGCAACATTCCTGATTAGCAGCGGACGCCGCTACCCACATCTACATTGTCAACAGCGAGTTTCCTCACCACCTGGGACCAGCCTGTTTCACGCTGGCAGCTCAGCCAGGGCAATCTGTTTTAACCGACAAATTCGATCCAGTGATTCGGTTTAGTAGAACTTCGGTTCTGGAATGGACTACAACCGATCGGTTCCAGAGAAGAAGAGAAACCGACGATTTCGTTATTCGGTTTCAACCGAGATTGGCATTTGTACCTTTGTGGATCTCGTCGCCGGTGTGTAGCTGAGACCGGGGATGCATCGGCCGCACCATCCCTCGCCTGCTGCTCACTGTATCACCGCCCGCAGCTCGGCCCATGCGCATGCGCTTTTCCCCAGCCGCGGGCTGCCGCCGAAGCTTGTCCTCCACGCACGGCGGCGGCACCTCGCTCGTCGCTCTCCCGCACCACCGCGGCGATGCGGTGTCCTACTCGCTGCTCGCCAGCGGCCGCGGGGCGCCTCGCTCACGCTCCCATGCGCCGCCGCGGCACTCTGCTCCCTTTCGACTCTCACAGGCACAGGCCCACGGTGGTGTGAATGGGAGGGATGTGGTGGGGCTACTAGCTTTTGGGCTTTGGCTGATTATGGGCCACTGTGGGAAGGGGTACAGGCACACAGGCCTAAGGGATTGACAAGTCGTGGAATGGAGGGAGCTTGTGCTGTTCGGTTGAACGGTTCTTCGGTTCGGTTTGGGAGCTAAACTGATCACCGAGCCGAAAACCGAATCTCACAGATACAAAAAACCGAAACCAAACCGAAAAACCAGAAAAACGACACTTCGGTTCGGTTCGGTGTTCGGTTTTAGATGTAAATGTGCCCAGGCTGACTGGCAGCAAACTACATCACGATGAGGGATCAATGTGCAAGGCAAGGGTTCAGGGGTGGAGTGCCGTTGGAAGCACCGATGGTCCATGGCCATCACAAGGTGGTGTTACATCACTACCGTTTCTGGGGAGACAGAAACACCAGGGGCTTCTTTGCTTTTTATCTTATTCCACGATGCTTCACAATCCCAGATACTCCTTGGTTCTGATTGTTGATAGACAGATGTATCAACCTCACATTCATAGATTGACTCCATTTGTAGGTTCCGACCTCAACATGGGGAAATTAAAATGCGTGTAACATGTCTTAGTTCCTTCATATATATGGAACTGAGTGACCATACTACTACAAAAAATCTTTTGCAAGGCACTTTCAAATGTGCTTCGGAGGCGGTTGGCTCCAAAAACCGCCTCACAAAATAGATTAACCGAGGTGGGCGGCTTAAAAATGTCCGTCTCGGTTAATATCAATTAACCGAGGCGGTTATTCTAATGTAACCGAGACGGACATTCTATTTATAACCGTTTCGGTAGATAAAGCCCAGCCCGCTAGCCTAGACTGGCCCGATATTAACCATCATATATAAGCGAGGTTCCGGGGTTTTCTCACTCATTCTCTCCTCTCCCAGCAGCTCTCTTTTGCTCTCCAGCACAAAAAAAGCACTCCCTCCTCCCTCTCAATCTCCCTCTGCTCTCTCCCTTTCCCTCTCCACGAGCAGCAACACAGCAGCAGGGCAGTACCCTGGCGGCGTGGGCGCGCGGCACCGCAGCGGGCGCGGGGCGCGGACCGGCGGCGTGGGCACGTGACCCAGAGGCGCGGGCACGTGACCCCCAGCAGCGGGGCGGGCGCTGCCGGGCGGGGCGCTGGGCGCTGCCGGCGCGGCGCTGGGGCGCGCCCTTGGGCGCGGCGCGGGCGCGCGTTCCCAGCAGCGTGGCTCCGGCACCCAACGGCTCCAGGTACCCCTCCGCCCTCCTCTCTCCTTTCTCCTCTCTCTCCCCCTCACTTTGTCTTCTCTCTCAGGGCTCCAGATCTGGCTAGTGAGGATCCAGGGCTTCGCGTCATCCTCCATGGCGGCGTGGATCCAGGCGCTCCACTGTAGCGGCGGATCCGCGAGGATGCACCCACGGCGTCGGCTCCGGCGAGGAGTGCCCCCCACGGCTGCGGATCTGGGCGAGGAGTGGGATCCTGGCGGCGGCGTATGCCGGGTGGCGGCGGATCCGGCTACGCAGACCCAAATCCAGGCCTATTTGGGCTAGGGTTTGGGTTTTTTCTTTTTTTTTATTTTTTCATTCGATTTACTGAGGCGGTTGTTATAAGATAACCGCCTCGGTTAACATATTAACTGGCCAACCGCCTTGGTTAAGGCCACGATTTACCGTGACCTTATGTCCGAGGCGGTTAGGAAAACCGCCTCGATTAACCATTTTTGACCCTCTCGGTTAAGTTTTGTGTAGTAGTGCCAGTTTCTCAAACCACGTAAAGGACAAGAGCTCTCTATCGGCTGCCTCATTTGTCTTTGCATGTTTCTTTAACATCAGTGTTGCTGGTAGATGTTATTGTGCCTAGCTTCACGTTATTGCAAAAACCTCATGAAGGCCATTTTATTTACAGTGAAGGAGCTCTAGTAGAGAGATGGCAAAAACAACTAGACCCAGCAATGTGATCCGGTGCATTGACTGTGGCAATAAATACACGGGGGCCAGCTATATATTTGCTCAATGTATGCTTGTGCATATCATCTAAAAAAGTTAACATCCTTAGTTAGAGAAATAAAACGTATTGCAACCACAGAGTAGTTTCCACATTTCTATTATTCTTGCTGTCTATTGTGTAGAATACTACTGTCAACAGAGCAGCGAAAATACAACAGAGCTCCTGTCATCACTCAATTGCACATGGTATGAAACTTTGAAAATGGGAAACAGATGCACTACTGAACTTAAATCCCATATATGGTGTACTCCTTGTGCTAATAGACTATTTCACACATATATTTCCTATATGGGTGCTTTGTAAATTATAGATTCAACGAACACAGTGAATTAAACGAAGTGATAGCGACAAAAATTCGCTTGTTATAGCCTCAATGTTAAATTCAAGTAAACCATGTTGAGATGTATGCTAAGCCGGTTTTGCTCAGCTGGAGGTGGGTTTGGAGATTCATGAATTCAAGTTGTAA
Source organism: Chrysopogon serrulatus (assembly GCA_015844335.1). Lineage (NCBI taxonomy): Eukaryota > Viridiplantae > Streptophyta > Magnoliopsida > Poales > Poaceae > Chrysopogon > Chrysopogon serrulatus. The sequence goes on from JADLZL010002201.1 coordinate 491,847, forward strand.
ACAATCCACCGATGGGAGAATACACCACCCGCCACAACTAGATTTTTCTAATTCTTCTAGTGGGGTGGACATTTGCTGGTGTTTTGGTATTCAAAATTTGGTATAAACTTTCATACCAAATGCCTCCTAGTGATCGAGGATTCCTATGTGTTGTAACTAGTGATAGTGTTTTAATACTAATTAAAAATACTAGGAGAGTCCCACTATTTTGGTAGTGCACCATAATGTATAAAAATATAAGGGACACTATCAATGGAATCCCATGAGCCTATATGTGCCATGACAAAGAATAAAGGTTACTAGGGATGTATCAAATTAAACGAGATGGCAGGTGAACAATGTTTTAAATTTAAATTTTATTTATTTTCACTTACGAAATATGAAATTTCTCAAACTACTTTCATGTAGACAAGGTTGGAATCCAGCAGACAATGTTACTAGGGATTCACATATCCTACTGTTTTTGGCAAGTTATTGACCTGACCAAAAATGGTTTCAGGTCCATTATCTCTCGCCCTTCTTCTTTTGCCTGTCCATCAAGCAATTATCGATTTACAGAACCTACTGACATAGCTACCTGTGCATTTAGCCTTTATTTTGGTCAGGTCCATTATTCCCACTTCTACGTGTAGACAGCACATCCAAAATACAGCCAAAGCCACAACTAACAGCTATGTCCTCCATCCCGGCAGCCAGTGCTGACAATGAACAGCAAACACATTGTGTCGACACTATTCTTGCCACTTAATTTGACGACAATAGCATGACACTGTATCCTTATTACAGATCATAGTGCCCAGGGCAGTTAAGATGTGGTGGCGAAACGCAGTTAGATCCATGGCACCGTGAAGCAATATTGTCTTACTACATTTCTTCATCAGCAAGCAGCTTATCCATCTTATGTTTTCACCTTGTTCCTTGATGCCTCACATTCCCAAAAGCTCTTTAGCCTCATTGATAGACGGAAGTAACAACCTCACATTCGCTCATCAAATCTGATTGGTAAGCATCCCTGCCTACAATGCAAGCCGAAGATGTGTGTAACGTTTCTCAGTTCGCTTATTAATAAGAAGCGGAATGCACTGTTTCTGAAACCACACAAAGGACAGAATTCTCCAGGCTGCCTCATATGTCTTCATTTTTACTGCATAATCGTGCTGTGATCAAGGGTGCCATTATACAGGACACCCAGCACATGGATCCACCTAACCATATTGCCAACACTGTCTATCGATCTATCTACCATGAAATAGTTTTAAAAAACTGGCCAAACACAGTAGGATCTGTAAATTGATATATCTATACTGAAGAAGCAATGGCAGTGGCAATAAATCCAACCAACAGTCAGCTAATTGCTTGATACGCTTGTGCACCTGGTCTAAGTTAACATCCTTAGTAACAGAAACAAGAGGATACAGCAGCCATAAATAAGTGCATTTAAAATGATAAATCTCCAATTTTGTATCATTCATGGTGCCTATTGGATAGTCATCCATCCGTGTCAACAAAGAAGATAAAATACCATATAAGCCTCAGTGGCACTCTGTTTCACTTGACACAAAATGTCAAAAATGGAAAATAGAAGAGTAACAGTAATATAAACCCCATACCCCATAGTCTACAATGTTTGATAATTAGACTACTCGGCTCGTGTTTTCCAAAAATGATGCTTCATAAATTGGTTCAATTATCTTAGTGGACATATAAGTAGTATAGTAACATAAGTTGGCTTGTTATCGACTCACTAGTATAGAAATGATTTTTTTAGTGTCGGCCAACAGATCTTCAAGGGTGGTTCAAAAAATCATTTCAAGGGCATTTCAAATTAAAAACCGCAACTATGGCATCAACTGTGAAGATAGGGTGTTTGCAGTGTCAAGCATCTAACTGCCCCTAGAAAAGCATTTCTTGGGCGCTTTTGTTAAGATATCCGCTCCTGAAAATGTACCAGGGGCTGTTGGAATAGGAGAACCACCCTAAAAATCTATTTCCAGGTGCGATTTCAATATGCAAAAACGCCCCTCTAAACTTATTTCCAGTGGTGTGGGTGCTGCACTACAACCATCCTTGAAATTGTTTTTCAACAAGGCAGTGGCAATGCACCAGCTTCTAAAAAAACACATTTTTAGAGGCTGTTGGCCTCTTTGAAACGGCCCTGGTAATAGATTTACAAGTGTGTTGTCCTGCTCAATCTAAACCACCCCCTGAAAATCAGTTTTAAACTTTCAAAATTTCCCACCATATATTTGAAATTGACCATTTCACACCAAATTTTAGAGCCTATTGCAATTGATTAAAATTGACTTTATATATACTAGAGAACTAGTTAACTAACACTAACTTGATTTAAAAGTATTTGTAGCTTTAATTTACATTAGTATCTTACTACAAGAAATTCCCTTATACATGACGGTTCAACGGTGACCTTTTAAAAAATCATCATAGAATATTATCATCTGTGACGGTTTATTTCTAAGGTGATAGATCTATGATGATTGGTTAAGTTATCGTCACGGTTGAACGTCACCAATTATTTAGCATGACTATAGTAAAATCTTAATTGTAATGTTATTGCTAATGTTTAAAATCAAATTAATTATAACACTCAGTGTTAGACGGCCATTAACAATAATTACTGATGCATCAAGTAAATTAACAAGAATTGTTGAAATATTTTTTCATAAATGGAAACAAGAAATATATAATTGCACAAAAAGAGAAATAAAAACAAAAGAAGAAGAAAGAGCACACACCACACGTTTCCTCTCCACGACTTATATAATTGTTCAGATATCAAAAAAAGGGAAAAAAAAAGAAAAGACTAAAGAAATAGAAAAATAGAGAGAGGAGGCTAGACGTTGACACCACCTTTCCCCATCCCCATCCTTCTCTCGCAATGCCGCTGAAGTGCCGCACGCCCGACCCCTCTGTAGGCTCTCTCTCTCGGTCTCCCTCACAGCGCCTCCCCTCCATGGTCCTCCCCCACACGCTCACGCCTCCACCTCCGGCTGCTGCCCTCCACCTCCGGCTGCCACCCCTCCCTGCTCTTCCCACACATGGCGTCGCCTCTGCCTCCGGCTGCCGTTGGCACCCTTCCCGCAGGTCGTCGCCTCCATCCAGATCCAGATCTGAGGTGATAGGCTTGCGACGCTGGTCAAGAACGAGCACACAACCAGAGGCGACTGGGGCATGGTGGTGGCCAGGAACGAGCTTTCAACTGGTGGTAGCCGAGAACAAGGTCGCAGCCGGAGGTGCTACGTGCAGCTGCAGGTGATATCTTCGGCGTTGCGCGACCAGAGCGGCGAACTGTGAAAGTCGAGACGTGCTACTTTGTTAACTTGAATTTTTTATTAGTATTAATCCAAGTTTTGTTAGGATTGGCAGCATTTAGAACACTTGTGTATGCAAAGTTATTATTATTATTAATTGAAAATATTTGTTAGGATTGGCAGTATTTTGCAGACTAGCTGATGATTAGGAGCAGAGTACCTTGGATTTTTTAAAGCATGGATGTAGGGCTAGCTTGTGACTGGACCAGAGAGGAGTGTTAGAATGTGAATTGGAGAAGCCGAGCAGCATGGATTTTCAGATCCTGTTGAATAAATGCACATATCAAGTCCACAAGGTAATTAACTTAAGGGCTGAGATGTTTGTGACTTTGTAACACTGAAGTTATTGAATTTGAGTTGCACGTGACTATACTTGATGAGTGCCTGTAAATAAGTATGTCATATGACTTGTGAGCTTTGTTGAATTATTACTGCTTGTGCTTTCTAATAAATAGATGGCATATCTTTCTAGAATCTTTGCTAAAAAATATAATGCCAGGAGGCTTGATTCCTGTGAAGTCTGAAAAATGAAATCATTATTAAGAAAAAGGAACTGCACTCCCATTCAATTGGTTCTGTATATGCTTATTTGATTCTTAGCCTGGGATTTTCCTTGTGCAGCCAATAGGAGCAAGGTTGATTAACATGTTTTTGAAGATTAATGCAAATATGAAGATTGGTCTTCTGCAGGATGTCGATTGAAATTATTAACATCACATTTTCACCTTTGTTGATTTGACAGACTTCGCAATGCTTGACCCATTTGTACACATCTTGTTTCATCCCAGAACAAACCTATTTTTAGTCGTTGGTACGTAGCCAAAATCCTGGAATGTCCCCCAGCTCCCATGCACTTCCCGGACAATTTTACCCCTAAGTGAATTTCCAATTCCATATTAAGCAGAAAGCCGTTCATGCCGATCTGCTTCTCCAAGCTAGCAAACCTATTATTCCGCTAACAAAACCGTTCCTGTCCATGAATTTCTTGTGTTCAGCACAAGGAGCAGTGCTTGTGTTCAGTTTTAGGTGAGCAGCGACAATAGTGATCTACACTAATCTCTTTTTGTTGTCTTTTCATGCTATACTAATTGGCTTTGTTTAATATTTTCCATCCTTCTTAGTTGTTTGACAGATCAAAACTATTGTAACACTGAATTTACTTGGCAGATCAAAACTCTGTATTCATATTGACTGATCTTATGTACATCTAGCCAATTGACTGATAAAAAACTCTGTATTCATATTGACTGAGCAAAACTGTCTGATCTTATATTTTTTTATTCATATTGATTTTCAGATAACACATCTTATGGACAGCAAGCCAATCGACTCGTGGATGCTAATATTAGTTATTTTAGACTCCCTAGAGATAGTCACAAAGTTAGTTATTTTCAAGTAGCACAAACTTAGTTGTTGTGATAGTCAAATTAAATGGTTGCGAGCCAGAGGCAAACCGATTTGTAGTTTGATTTCAATGTGACTACTATGGACATGCTAATACATGAATAAATCAATGTTTGTTTTGTACGATTGATATATATTATGAGCTGTGAAGCATGTTAATGTAGTGATAATTTGGCACTAATTTGTGGTGTTCATTTCGTCACTATTGCCTGGATTTGGGCTTGGATATGGGTTGGTTATAGAAGCCAGCCAACTAATCTTGACGAACAAAAATGCCAACCCATGACTGTCTATTTTGATCCAACAAATGTATGACGTGGGATACATGACGTTTTTTCGATCGTCATTGAAGCGAACCGGGATTTCAAAACTTGAAATTCCGACTCTCTTGCCCCTCTGTGATAGTCCCAGGATATCTCGGCTATCACGGGCATCCACTTTTCAGATGATTACAAAGTCATACAACATCAGAGTACAAAAATAAGCATAATACAATAATCTAATTGCAAGCCCATAGGGCCAAAACAAAACATAACACCGGTAAACTACTCGTAGCAGCGAAGCATGATGAACATCCAATCCACAGGCATCCTTGAGAGTAGATCGCAAACCAACTACTAATCTCAACACCACTGCAAGTCAGAAAAAAAACTGCACACCACCAGATGTGTGCAGGCCATGGTCAGCACCGAATGAGCTTTGGTGGAAAATAGAAAATAAAGGGATCTGGTGATCCTAATAGTTTGGCTGTAGTTTGCATCCTAGCGCATGCGGAAAAGCATCAAAAGTATAGTATATAAGTCTTCAATAATCCTAAAACCACACTCTCATTCTCACATCCACTCATCATCACATCACACCTCTCATCACACATCATCCCTCACATCACCCTCATACTCTCAGTCTAAGCGACGAGGCAGCCTCCGCACGCCCCTCGTCTCAACGGCCTCAAGCCGGACCTAGCTTCGGGGGAGAGAGAAGCAAAGCACAAGAGAAGACTAGCGGGATGAAACAGTTCACAGGGGTGATCATGACCGAGATCGCGGCTATACGTATAGTTTTAACTCTGCAGAGTGTGTACACCTGTACCCAACAGGATCGCCATCATCGACCTTGGCCGTGGTCTAAGAGAACACCGCTCAAGAAGTAGCACATTCTTTACCAGCCTGCCCCCAAAGTGGAGTAGCACACGGCGCAACGCATACCCTTGGGATCGTGATTAGGGTAGCCGGAACAACCGTCGGCATCCTTCTCACCGTGCTCCTAGGGCAAAACCCCGTGCACCTCTGCTCCAACAGATCTGGCTTAGTCCGCACTAGCCCAACGGCGGGCCCCGCCCATTTCGGGGCCCTGCGGTGTGCACGTTTGACATAGTCCGTGTTCCGTGCATGCAACCCACGACGGTCCTTAGTTGGCCAGAGCAAGCACCTTCCACCAATCACACGTGGCTCACCTCTCTCAGGTAGCCACCTCCACCACGCCTGTTCCAAAACCACAAACCAATATCACCACACAAACCGGATATGGGGCACTCCATGCCCCTAGGGCACCCCCAGGGTAAGACCACCTCTCACTCTCGGCCGATATCTCCAAGAAACAGGGGTCAAGACAAGAAATATCTCCGTAACTCCTCATATCACCACCACCCATGCGGGATTCAACGCTCCCGTCGCGCTCACATGCCATCTATCTCGGGGAAGTCCCACGGACATCCCCAATCACCAACCCCAATCACCCGATATTCCATCACACATCACATAACAAGGTATATATGTAATTATGATGGAAGTAAATGCAAGCAAGCGCACAGGCATATAAATAAGTGGCGAGCGCAAGGCCGGGTAGTCGGGGTGAAGAGGTTTCAAACAAGGCAATCAAGGCTCGGGCAATAGCATGCATCACATATACTAGCAAGGAATAAAAGTAAAAGCGCTAGCATTTCTAATTGCAATGCCTAATAGGATTCTCTAAATAAAGGTGCCGCCATGACACTGCGATGTCGAGGAAGTAGTGGTTCGTGTCTCGGAAGTCGAGGTCGCCGACCATCAGGATCCATCCCCTCCGTGTGCGTTGCCGGGTCCATCCGAAGTTCGACCTGCCGCTACGCAAAAAATAAAAAGTCGAACGCGACTCGCAATAAGAACCAATAAAAACTGCATTAAGAATTTACTTAAATAAGAAAACCAATTGCACTAGGAGGTAGAGGAGGATTTTAGAAAAATTATAAAACTGGTTTCATAATTTTTGGAGCAAGGATGAATTTGTGGCGAATTTCAAAAGTTGGAGAGGATTGCTGAAATTGGCTACAAGAAAAAGGGCAGGGATCGGATGGCTGCCTTTGCTGTTGCTGGCCCAACAGCAAGAGGAGAGGAGGGCCGAGCTGGGCTGCTTGGCCAGCTTTGGGCTGGGCCCTGGCGCTGTGAGCTTCGTGTCCCTACCTGCTAGGAAGGCAGACAGGAAGCGGAGTGCTTGTCAGGTGCTCGACGGGGTGCCAACAAGGCTGTGTGCTCCCCGAAGGGTCCTTGGCGCGTGCTGTGCCGTGCGGGTGGTAGCATGGAGAGACCGTAGGGCCAAGCAGCTGGATGGAGTAGACAAGGCAGCGGCGGACGTCGTGGCGGCGCTGGTTGAACGGGGCCACAAATTTCACGGCGTCGCCGTGCCGTGCGAGTGCGTGCAGTCCAGGAGATGTGGCGGCCGCGAGTGGCGCGGCGCCGTGGTGACCGTAGCCGTGCCTGTGAACGCCGAGCTGTGGCGAGCCGCGCTAGCGTGAGTGGTGCGCGAACTGGTGGTGTGTCACGCGAGGTCTCGGGTGACCTTGGTGAAGCGGCTCGAAGGCCGGGCAGCAGGCATGGAAGGCAAAAGGCGTGAACTTGAACTCGAGCCAGCTCATGTGCGTGCTCCTTATGTGTACCTACCGTGTAGTGCAAGCTGGTGCCTTGCCGGACGACGGCCATGGATGAGACCGGCACGGCATGTATTCTGAAAGGAGGCTCGTCGGCACGAAGGCCGGGCATGCAGTGCAGCAAGGCATCAAGTAAGGCAGAGACTTTGGGGATTGGGTGCTCACCAACGGGTAGAGGCAGAACGCGAAAGGCCGGGGGTCGTGGGCGCCGCGGCGTGCACGGGTGTGTCCACGACGTCGTCGGTGCGCAGCTGGGAGGTCACCGGCTTGCAGCTCCGCGGAACGTTAACGGCACGACGACTGGCTGACACGTACAGTGGCGGCCTCAAGCTGCAACACCGGGAACAGAGAAACGACGAGACGGCCTGGTGAAGAACAGAACGGCACCAAGGCCCACTCTTGGCATGGACGATCACAAGGAGAAAAAAGATGCAGACTTGGGCTTGGGGGAGGCTCACCGACGAAACGGGAGGTTGCAGAACGTGTACAGTGGCGGACCCAAAGGATAGTCAAGGTAGGCCCGGGACTACCCTGAAATCTGGCCCAAAACTACAATAGCATTTGGCATTTTTCATACTTTTGGCCCGTAAAAAATCTGGCCCAACAAGGAAAGGGCTCCCTGAGTGGCCTAGCCCCAGCCCATCACGTGACCTGCCCCAAACTGAGTCCCCCAGCAAGGACCACGTCACCAGTGTCCGTCGGCGTCGTGCGCCCGAGCACCGAGGCAGACGGTTCCATGGCAGAGCCGCCGCCGCCGCCCCCAAGCGCCAAGGCCGAGCCGCCTGAGCGGCACCCCGCCGGCCACTGCCCCCTTGAGTTGGCGCTGCTGCGCTAGTCGTTCGTCGGCCATCGCCAAGATGCAGAACAGCCGGCCAGCAGCGTGCCATTCCCCTAGACAGGTGAGTGTGCTTCTGTTTTATCTTTTTTTGAAGTTTAAGCTCCCCCAATTCTGATGCCCTAAGGTTTGGACAGTGAGCACTGCATTATAAATTTGGTTTTGTATATGTGAAATTGGTGTCTGATTCGTTATGATTGGTTAGGGACTTGGTTCTTGTACATGTGAATGGAATTTCTTGTCATGTTTCAAGAAGTGAGACATGAAGAAATCAAATATTACATTGAGCATGATCCGGGCACAAGGGATCCTATTTCAATCTTTGATGTGAATGAACAAGATGCTATAAGAAGATTATAACTAGGAATATTTGTGTATTTTTTTTAACTTTTTAAATGTATTATCATAATTTGATTAATTTATAGTCATCTATACTGAACTTTGTTTTTGAATTTTTCTGTATCCTATATAAAATTTTTAACTAGGACTACCCTTGTTTCAAATCCTGGGTCTGCCACTGAACGTGTAGCTGAGCCGTGGCGAGGACGAAGGACAGAGCGGCGTCACGGCGTCGCGGACAGCGAGGCTGAGAGCGGTTCCGCCGTTGGCGTCGTGTTCCGGGGTTCTGGTTGCTGGTCCGAGGGCGCGGGGTCGGCGTCGCGGTGGCGCGGCGTGGACGACGAGCGGGCTCCGGACGAGGTTGTGCCGCTGGTTGGCGACTGGTCCGGTGCTGGTGTTGTCAGGCCTCGGTGTGTGGGTAGGCTCGTGCTGCGGGCAGGACGGGGCCGTCGTGGTGAAGGCGCGAGGTCACGACGCGCGGCGAGGGCGACGGCGCGGCTCGACGGGGACGGAAAGGCGGTGGCTTGGCGGGTCCGGACGACGCGCGCGCACGACGGGCTCGTCGTTGCGGAAACCGCTGCTGAGGCGACGAACGTCGCGGCGTCGAGATGTCGACGGCGGCGCTGCACGGCACGGGGCGGCCTGGCGTCAGGACGTCGCAGCCGGCGGAGACGAGGCAGGGAACGCCGGCGGCGCTCGACGTGCACGAGTGGTGGACTCGGCCACGGAAGCGTTGGCGCGGCGTTGGAGCAGGTTCTTAGCTCCGCGGCGACGGCGGCGGCGTGGTACCGCCGCGGCCACCGCGAACGCCGCGGCGAGGCTGCATGGCACGGCGTCGGGCGGCGCAGTCGACGCGGAGGCCGTGCGCGGCGCTGCTAGCTACCGGCAGCGAGCATCGCAACCGGGCCGGAGAGCATCGCGGCGCGGACGCAGAGAGGCAAGGAAGAGGAGGGGCTTCGGGTCGAGGAGACAGGGAGCAGTGGCGGCGGACTGGGGAGAGGGCGAGCGCGAGGCCACTGCGCTCGGCTTTTATAGCTGGAGCAGCTAGGGCTCCGAGAGGGCAGGCGATGGGATGGGCGGCGGCGATCTCCGGCGTCCGTGCCACGGGACACGCGGCGCCCATCCGTGGTACGGGGCAGGTGGCCGGCTGTGGCGGAGACGGAGAGCAGCGTCTCGGGCTTGTACGGAGAAAGGAGGAGACGGAGAGCTACGACAGAAAAGCGACGGCGTCGCTCGGCTCTTTCTCCCGCTCCCACTGACGTGTGGCCCAGAGAACGGCGCTCCCATCCTCTGCGTTGAACCCACGCGGAAGGAGGCAGTGAGGCTGGCCGGTGGGACCCGCGCTGCACAGAGGCATGCAACGGCGGCGGCTTCCGAGTGCGTGCGATGTACGCGGAGAGGCAGAGGGCAGGCGTCCTGCTGCTGGTGGCTTTCGTGGGCTGGGCTGAACGGTCGAAGGATGGAGAAGGAGAGCCGCGCTTGCTGTTGCGGCCTAGCACTGGGCCTGGGCTACGGTAGCTGCTGCTTGGTTTGCTTGTTTAGCAAAGCAGATCACGACGGTACAAGGAAGGGGGCTGCTTGACTAATCAGTGCTTCACGTAATCAAAGGAACGGGCACAGTGGCATGCACGCTCATGAAGCTTGCTGGCTTGCCCAACTAGCAACCAGAAAGCTAACTCACACATGCATACACACTATACGCCTGCGTCAGTTTATTAGCAAGCACTTTGAGATAGATGGGAGGAGATTAAAGTTGGAAGGGAGAGGGACTACCTCCAAGCACGAAGCAAAGAACCAAATCACACATGCACCTATATTACATGTGATGCACAAATTAATTTATAAACTAAATTTGAAAGGAAAAGAGGGGTTAGGGATTTATTTTAGGAAATAATAAATCAAGTGTAGGCTTGCACGTTGAATTCGAGTGTGGCTCGAATTCAACCAAGGTTTTAAATTTTATCCCAAAAATTGTTTTATTTGAAAACAACACTTGTCATGTCGGTGATCAGTCTTCACGACAAGTGGTTCATTATAAAAGTTTTGAAACTCAGTTTTGAAATTGAGGCCGGGAGGGAAAATATTTGACTTAAATTTGACCTAGAATTTACATGCAACACACACTGAGACAAAAATTTTAAAAAGTCGGTATTTTTATTACATGGGAATTTACGGAATGTTACAGTCATAGTGAGTTAAATATGACGCGTTTTCGCTTATCTGTAACCAAAGTAATTCATCATGTATATGAGAATTTCTTGTAGTGATCTACTAATTAATATTGTGCTACAAAAAAAAAGTGAAATGAAGGGTTGTTCAGAGTCATGATCAAGAAGCACTTGTGCGATGGGTAGAAGTCGCCAGCATTGTCAAAGTCATACTATGGTTCCCGATGGGTAGAGGTGTTTTATAGTAACTGCATTAGACCCATTATTGTGGCTGTCGAAAGATTGATGCCGTAAATGCTTTTTCTGCATTTCCCTTGAACCATTGTATATATGTTGCAAGGGGAAGATGCTAAACCAACCACAATGTAAAAAAAAAGAAAAAGAAAGAAGAAATCCAGAAATCCAGTTGCCTAGTCGAAGTTTAAAAGAAGGACAAAATGGAAGATATCTAGAGTCTTTCTTCCTTGAGCTGATGGTGGCCATGCATGTACCATATGTAGCACTAGGTATGAGAAGTATCAGGATTAGAACACCCTGTGGAACGCAAGCACAACCCAAAGCAGACGAGGATTGTGCAGCATGCACTCTTGGATGCCATTCTCATGGCAAGGGATTCTGTCGGGGGTTATCTATGGAGTTCCATCATGTGTGAATCAGCACGTGCAGGCCCCAACAACTCTCCATTTGGATCCAGTGTTGAGTTATGGGAGGGAGTCTAGTCACTTTTGGTTCGTGTCCCTCCAGTGATGCAACCAGCCAGCGAGATGATCGACAGAAGCTGAAGGCGTCGGATCACATCAAGGCCTTCCAAATTCCCATCATATCATTGTCCCTTGGAAAAAAAAACTCGTGCGGCCTTCTTGATTCGGAATTGATCTGCGCCCAGCCACTGCCAATCACCTACACAATTCGTGGGAGCCTTCTTAATTATTCATTTGGATGTACCTACCTCGCATTCAGTGAAAGAATCCATCTGCAGGTTCCGAGATCAACAAGCACTAAGTATACAAATGATTTTTCTTGACACTGAATTATTTTTATAGACGGTTTAATTAACTAACCCCCACTAGAAATCAAACGGTGAGTCCAAATTAAGATCCGCCACTAGAAATGGATTTCTACTGGTGGTTGTCTTAAGAAACCACCAGTAGAAATAGGTGCTATTTCTACCGGTGCTATTTCTCTACGGGCGGTTCCTTAACACAACTGCTAATAGAAATAGGAATTCTACTGGCAGTCTTACTAAGGAACCGCCAAGAGAAATGGGTGCTATTTCTACTAACGGTTCCTTAAGAGAACCGCTAGTAGAAATCCATTTCTAATGGCGGTTCCTTAAGAGGACCGTCAAGCACTAGAATTTTAAAATTTGGATTTTCAAATGACTTTAAATGGAGAAACACTCTACATGAAAGTGGTAGATCTTGAAAAGTTATAAAACTTTATAGTTAATTTTTTTCATTTGAATACATCTAATTAAGGATAATTACCTCTGAAGTTTTAAATTTGAAACTCAAAATTTTTCAAAAAGCATCGGATGGAGAAACACTCTGAATAAAAGTTGTAGATCTTGAAAGGTTATGAAACTTTATAGTTCACTATATTTTTATTTGAATTTGTTCAGACCCTCAAATATTCAATTTACTATTGGTTTCAGTATAATATGTAGGGAATCAAAATGAGATATAGACACAAGTGAGTGTGTGGTGCAATAGTAGGAGAGTTATCGTGTGAGGGTGAAGTTGTGGGTTCGAATCCCATCAGCCAAATAGCGTGCGGTTTTACACAAAAAATTACAAACATTGTTGTGAACCACCACTACAAAAGCTTCTGTGGTGAAAGGCAAGATTTATTATAATATAACATTCATGTCCGTATCAGTGTCTTGATTTTTTATTATCTATTTCATTTTCTGTAATTCAAAAAAAATATATCATAAATGGAAGAGTTTACAAAAGATATATAACGCCTATTGTAGCTTTCTGGTAGAACGAATTTGCAAAGTTGTTTTGGGAAAACGATATTACCTAAAAAAATTGTTCCACAATAGAACGATTCCTCATTTTGTCCAATCGGCAGATAACAGGATATCCAAAATCATTCTAACAAATTTCTTATTGGCATCCCTAAATTCCATTTAGTATATATGCAGGACATCTGGACAATATTTGATCGTACCTTTTTCAATAGCATGCACTCCTAAATTCCAGTTTAAATAATATTTAGAATTACAGCATGCAACCTAATTTTCTGAGAAATAAACGATATGTAGAGGATTAGTAATCTGTGTGGGCGTGCTGTGTACCTGCCACATCTATCTGGAACGTTTGAACTTGCAACTATCTTGTCATCTATTTGGAGGAATTCTGATGACACATCTGCTTAAGTCATTCGGTTACGAATTCGCAGCACCTATTGGTTCTTCTGCATCCATCTGTATGATTGAAGCTGCAGCATCCGATACATTTCTACAGCATCCTTTTGGTATGAGTGTTTGAGGGCTCGGTCTCTTTACAAATAGGAATATGTGCCGATGACACGACGCCGCGACGAGCCCCTCGTTTCTCTCCCGATAGCCTCCTTCGAGGCGACTCGGGGACTCCCCGGCGCCGCCCAGGGCAGCTCCCCGGCCTCCTCCTCCGCCGCCGCCGCCGCCCCGGCGGCGGCGGCCAACGCGCCCCCCCGAAAATTGGGAGGACGTCGCTCGCCACTTCCCTCTCCTTCCCACCCTCCTCCACCGCCCCTCCCACTCTCTCCTCCGGCGGGATTCCGGCAGGACGGCTGGCTGGGCGCGCGCGGATCCATGGCCCTAGCGGCCGGATCCTACGTCTCCCCTCCCGGATCTGCACCCTCCGCCCCTCCGCCTACACCGACGCCCGGCGCTCGGTTCCCGCGGCCCGGGCGGACGGATCCAGCGGCTCCATTGCCTCGGCAGCCCGTTCCTGCGTGGAAGGGGCGATGGGTCCTGCCAGCGCCGACGCGGCGGTGGTCGCCTGGCCTGCTGCCGGCGGCGGCGGCCCGTCGGGCCAGCTAGGCGCCCTGTTGGCCCGTCGCGCGACAGCGGCCGGTGGGGGAGGTGGCCCGTGCGTGCCTCAGCGATTTGCGAGCCTCGGCCTGGATTCGTGGACGGGATGCCCCTCCGATGGCGGGCGTGTGCCGACCTGCCCCATGCCCCTGGCGGTGCGTCGAGGCGGGTTTTGCTCCGGTGGCTTGAGGTGGCTGGCGTGCGAGGCTTAGCCAGCCAGAAGCGTACGCCGTCTCGCACAGTGGTGGTATGGGCGGCCGCTCTAATGGTACGTCATCGACGCCATGGTGGCGTGGATGGCGTTGTCTCGCTCGTCCCATGGCATGACTTGGATGCATCGAGCTCCGGGCGAAAGCTCAGCCTGACCGTGGTCGGGCGGACGATGGTGGTGCCTTTGGCGTCACACCCTTCTTGAAGGCGTCGTCTTCGAGTCTCATGCTCTCATCACCGGCGCCGGATTCTAATCTCCTACAACCCGTCGCTTGTCTACTGCCGTGGTCGCAGTGCTGTGCCATTTGCGCTTAATACTTTTCCTCACTTTGGTCTATCCAGCTGGTGTTTATGGTAGTTGTAGTCATCGTCTGGCCCCCTCTCATGCAGATGCTTTGCTACTGGTAGCGTGTTGGCCCTATCTGCGGATGCTTTGCCGCGCTGATGGTCTTGTCGCTTGGGCGGATGCTTTGCCGCCGGTGTCGCTTAGGCCCCCTCGCATGCAGATGCTTTGCTGCTGCGAGTGTGTTGGCCCCATCCGTGGATACTTTGCCGCGTCGATGGTTGTTGTGCTTGGGCGGATGTTGCCACCGGTGTTTAGGCCCCCTCTCTTGCAGATGCTTTGCTGCGGCGAGTGTGCCAGCCCTATCCGCAGATGCTTTGCCGCGTTGATGGTCTTCGTGCTTGGGCGGATGCTTTGCCGCTGTTATCTTCTACGACTTCACTCCACTGCTGGCTTCCAAAGTGTTGGTTCAGTTAGCTGGGGATGTCGGGTAGAGGCCCCACCCCCCCTCTTGTTTCTTGCTTTTCTTTTCGTGTTGTGGGTTTTGTTGGTAATCCATGGATTACTTGCGAAATCTTTGTATCGTTACTTTGCCGTTCTTTCGGCTCTTCTTCTTAATGAAAAACGCGTAAAGTCGTGATCTCGAAAAAAAAATAATGTTTTACTTTTTTTTACGAAGCTGGAGCGGCGTAAGCCCCTATGATAATCTTTGGCCACGGTCCTGAGCCTCCACAACACCATCCTGGGCCTGAGAAGCCTAGAACGAGTGCCACATCTTCCACATTCTGAACTGGTACGGTGGTCACAACTCTCCAGTCTCCACTGGCCTCTCCTCCCGTGTTATATGTCTCCAAGCTGTTGCTCATGATTTCACCACCTGTTGTGACCATTGCTGTGTCATGTAAATGGGTGGCACAGAGATAATAAACAGAGGATCTGTGCTGCTGCAAAGTAATCTGTATTGCAGCGTCATTATTACAAAAATAAAACATAGCAGCTTAAAGATGATGACAGAGTTCTGGGTTAAGGCTAAATATGCTCCACCATACTTAAATATTATTTATTTCATCATATACGTTTTCTATTCATAATTTGTTTGGGTCAACTGATTTGTTGTTTCGAGTTTGTTGTTCCTTTTTTTTACACAATGTGCTTCTCATGCAGGTTCAGTCCTCCTATGCAGGTTCAGTCCTCCTTCGTCTTTACTATTTTACCAATATAATGAAGCGCTGGGCCGTGGCACATGCGAACCACCACGCCATATTACCAAAGCATAAAGCCGAGCTCCCCTTATCTCCACCTCTCCCAGTTTCCACTCTCTAGGCATTTCAAACCAGTGACAGTAACACTTTCTCTGCCTTTTCTTTCTCTCCTAGCTTCTACTACCTATGACTTCGCCACCTGTAGTGGCCTTGGTGATGGTCTCATATGAATGGGTGGCATCGAGAAAAAACAGTTCTCTTGATGTTCCAGTGAATTCAGTATATAGAAGTAACCAGCATGGAGGAGAGAACTGTGGTAGAGAGGAATGTCTGATTAGTCTAGGTGTAAAATAAAATATTAAGATTTCTTACTAATTAAAATTCTTTGCATGTATAGATACTATATAATTAGTGAAGACATTTGCATGCCTAGTAGCCTAGTGTACAACCCATTATTTGGAGTCCATTAATATATTTTTTTTTGACAGAAACAGGAGGGGAAATCCCCTACTGGACTTTTATTAAAACTAAAAAAAGGTTGTAGTACGGACTCACGAAACAAAGAAAGAAACAAAAAAGATTAACCTAGTTACACATAAGACTGTTGTTGGTATTTTTTATACACAATTAAAATATGAAGGATTCCGCAAGCGCACAGAAAACCATTGTAGTATTTTACCGGGAGTATTTCAGGTATCGTTATTTATATTTTACCACTGGGAAACATTGGTTTAAGACATTGATAGTTCACCATAATGTATCTACTAACTAATACACCGACTAGAGTAAAGTAGGGGTAAAGGTAAATAATAGGAGTTATGCATAATGACACACAGGAGAATTCTATGATAAAAGAGTAGATAGCTAAAGTGAGAGGACAACGGAAGAGTTTAGGATTCCTAAATACTTCTATTCTTTGGAGTTCTATAATAACAGATTCATAGATAGATATAGTAATCACACAATAGCACCTTTGGAACAGCAGTACCTTTCCAACTCTCAAATAAGACTGGGAAGAAAGTAGTTGGGAAAGGCTGCCAAAAGCTCTACGAAACATCAACCTGAATGTGGTGGAATACGAAGACCGGACAGAGCTGTCACCTCTGGGGCTACCACAACTAACCGTGGGATTGAGCGCAACCTCAGGTAAACCCTAGCCTAAACACCATATCTACACTAAAGATTACTACTCTAATCACATATGATAACCAAAGCACTCAATACAAGCGGAGATCCCATGCCAAGATATAACAACTATACTAAACATAATATAAAAGGCATAAAGTAAATAGAGAAGATAAATATATTAAAACATGTCTTACAAGAATAGATATAAAGATATACCAGAACTCTGAAGACTCCTCTGAAGACTCCTCCAGAACCGGGCATAGCTCCACTCTCCCTAACTCTCAACTAAAACTAATCTACTACATTGGAAAGTCTAGCC
Source organism: Chrysopogon serrulatus (assembly GCA_015844335.1). Taxonomy (NCBI): domain Eukaryota; kingdom Viridiplantae; phylum Streptophyta; class Magnoliopsida; order Poales; family Poaceae; genus Chrysopogon; species Chrysopogon serrulatus. The sequence goes on from JADLZL010002201.1 coordinate 508,988, forward strand.
CTAATTCTCTAGAGATGAGAGGTCATCCATTCGAGGGACGCCTCTACATCTCCATAATAATGTGGTGCCCCTAGGGAGGGGGGTCTGGCCCTGTATTTATAGCCCGATAGGATGCACGACAGTCGTTTGATCAAACCAACTTAAGGTACGGTGGATATTAACCCTCAAAGGCGGTGGAGGAAGCTTCCAGAAGGGCGTAGGGGTTTCGCTTTTAGGGGAGGCCACCCGTATTATTTTTTTGGGGCCGGCCGGCCCTCCAAGTGTTTCCTCTGGGCCTCCGCTTTGTCGTAGTGTTTTCTTGATCTTTGTAGAGCCCAATAGTGTATGTTTCCATCGCGGTTAAGTTTCGTTACTCCGTTTGATAGTTAGGCCCTTTTTTCGTGTTTTCTGGAACAATCCCTGGAAAATAATAATTCACCAAAACTCATGGAATTTGTCAGATAAAACCCTAGATTTCTCTATTTGCAAGTGTATTGACCATTTATCATGCTTATTGCACTATTGAATGTTGACGCTATCCACCGTTAACAACTGCAGCCATAAATCAATAGGGGGTGATATGAATTTCTAGCCTTCAGGATAACCAGGGCGAATTCCGATTTGAAGATGGATCGACCAACGCTGAACCGAAGCTGGGAGACCTTTAAATATGAGGTCATTACAGACCATCCAAATGGACCAACTCATGGTAATTATAATCTCCATAAAGAAAGGCAAGTGTAGCTGAGCTCTCAGGTTGCTCATCAGTGCATGAAGATCTGCATGATCAGAGACATCTACCTGCAAAGTGTCCCAACAGGCCACAGCAAATGGGCAGGAGAAGATGAGGTGTGTAAGGGTTTCCAAAGTTCCAGAAGGACAATGAACACAGCTGTAATCAGGTAGGAACATATTCTTCCTTTGCAGCAGGCCTCGAGTATTCAGCCTATCTTTTAGCACAAGCCAGAAGAAGAATTTCCGTTTATTCTGACAGGAGCTTCACCAGAGCCATTGGGGTATACTGCATGTACTCCATAGGAACCAACCAGAGGAGTCCATTAATATTGGCATTATTAGCCCCTGTAAGATACTGATTGGTGTTCATAACCTTGTCCCCTTGCTCTCTCTCTCTCTCCCGTCATTTCTTATTTCTAGACCCCTAATGTGTTTATTAGCAAATGATTTTTTTTTTCAAAACAGACCCCTAATAGTTTTATTTGCTTGTCACTATTGAACTGAGAATGTGAAAGCGGCGAACATGGTGACAAATCCAACAATGTGTCTTTATAAACCAATCCAATGTGCTGAATTAATCACGAAATGGAATAATCTTCTCTCTCTCTCTCTCTCTCTCTCTCTCTCTCTCTCTCTCTCTCTCTGTGTGTCTCAAATCCCTCTGGCCTCTTCCACCATAGAGCGCGCAAGCCTCGGCCAGACGCAAAGCTACTTTTTTTAATTAATTGTCCACTCCATATACAACCTATTCTGCACCATTGCACGCTGTTTTTCAATTAATTTAGTTATTCAGCATGTTTTAGTTTTGCTATTGCTAATTCTGGGATTTAACGAAATATTTCTGAGCTTTGGTGTAAACTCATGTTTTGCGCCTATAATTTTTTACCTTAGTCATGCAAGTCATACAAATTTCTAGTAGCCCTGTGTAACACGCCAAACCTCAATATACTCCCCACTACTACATCTACATCTACATCTACATGATTGCATTATTAGAGGTAGGGAAAAATTATTTTCAGAGACGGGCTAGATCCCTAACTCTACATATTACTGCTAGAAACGTCTATTACTGCAGTTAACTATCCAATTTGCATTCACATGTTTGTCACAAAATACGCATTCCAACACATGACTATTATCAGTTTGCCACATATACCTATGCATAAATAGAACAAACCCATCCCATACACTTGTAACAATCCCTTTTCTGGTGCTAGCTAGCTCTAGTTAATTACATCTTGTGTGTAGTTGTCTGCTGAAGATTAAGAACTTTATATTCTGTCCATATTTGTCATGATACGAGCTGTGATCAATCCAGGGTACTATATTATTATTACTGACGGGACGAACTGAAGCTTCCTTGGTTTTAGACCTAGCGAAATGCCAAATGGAATTAATGTGCTGTGTCCCTTCATCACGCATTGATCTACTACACATTTCCTAGCTGCTGCTGATCAAAATATATCAGTATAACCGTCACCACCAAGCAGTAGCACAGGTACTATTTGATGCTCAAGGCACCGGAGATGCTCGAGCGATGGCATTGTAGTTGCTTGACAATCATGCAATTATTTATGCATATCACAGCTGTCAGGGAAGACCACCAGCTGTGATGGGACTTAATTAGAGGTGTAATCGGAATGACGCTGGTGTTTAGGCAAGCATCACCTGAGCTAATATCATGCATGGTCCTATAAGTTTTTGATATTTTATTCAGTCAATGTAAAATCACAAAGCCAACTGTTTGCACATCCAAAATCTAGCTGTTAATAAACCAACCAACAAAACTAAGCTTTTGTTTGCAAAAACTACAATAAATGGGCCTTAGGTCTATTTATTGTAATTATGAGGTGTATAAACTGGATGATTCTGTAATCATGTCCTATGCTAATGAATCAAGGTTTTGATATCTCTGTGATAAAGGTTTAATAACCTTAAGGGTTTTAATATGCGTGACAACCTACGTATCTAGTTCACTCAACAATTCAATACGTTTTGCACTGTACATTCACTTTACACAATATTGGATTTTCTCTTCGGTGTGGTCGTATATTGCTTTTTAGTTCACCTTTGAGCACCAGTTGTAAAAAAAGAAGTCAAGCGATATCTACCCAAGCCGAAGCTCAAGATGCCAAGCTTGGACAAGCTCGTTTTCAAGCATATTTCATAGATGATATAAACAGCAACATCTTTTGGTTCACGAACATGATCACTATACACTAGTACACAAATGCTTTTTACAGGCGGTTCCAGACGCCTTGCCACTGGCGTTTTGGGCCGCCGCCTGTGCAAGAGGCCAGTGAAAATGTTGCATTTTCATTGGCGGTTGCTTGAAAACCGCCTGTGGAAAAGCATTTTTACAGGCGGTTCACATAAGCAACCGCCAGTGAAAATGCAATTTCCACAGGCGGTCCACCTAATGAAACCGCCTGTGGAAATTCCATTTCCACTGGCGGTTCCTTATGTGAACCGCCAGTGGAAATGTTTTCCCGCCAAAATTCATTTAAATTTTCATTTTTTGAATTGACGCCCTCTCTGTCCCCCTCCCTCCCTCCTCTCTGTCCCCCTCATCTTCCTCCCTTCTCCCCCCCCTCTCTTTCTCTCTTACTATGATCAATACAAAGACTATTTAATTATGAGAAATACATTAACAAAAAGTAATTATACCATACAATACTTATATACATATATACATCATTAACAATTTAATTATATCATACATTGTATACATCAAAATTGTTTTCTCGGCAACGATATGATAATAAAATTTACAAGTGGAGATGAATCTAATAATCATTTCGACTTAATTTCAGAGCGCTTTTATTTCCCTTAGCGCCTCAGACTGGCCTCGCTAAGGGGCTTTCGGCATGGTGATATTTTCCCTCTGTAGAAATGATTTCTCTCATGATAAATGAGCAGAGGTCCTCAATTATGCCGTACAGAGTTAGGTCGTCGAAGTTTTCGGAATTCGATTCTTGATATGCCTGAAAAGAAAGTTTGTAAGCATTATATATATTTCCATGTGTCTACGCATATTTACATTTTTAACGATATAAATACAAATGTTACTATTAATGGTACCTTATTAGGGTTCCGATGTACCGTCAGGCCGTTCTCATGAACTTCGACGTAGAATCCACAAATTGCACCGAACCGATTGGTTGCTTGTGGCACTACATAAATTGCATACATTATTTACTTGTAATACCATCTTATATATTAAACATGCATGATATTGATTCATAAATTTACGCATCGCCACTTGTAAAAAAAAATCTTATTTCTGTTCCCTTATGGACTCGTCGTACACTCCACCTCTTAATTTATAGAATCTATAACATTTATGATATCAAAAAAATCAGTTAGCAGCAATCTTAAACTCTCATCGATAAAAAGATGCATACTACATTTTGTCGGCTTACCGTTCTAAGATGGTTTGAAATTTTGCATATCTTTCAGGACTGTAGTCAGCGAAGTCAAAGACCAGCACCTTTCCCTCCCTAGGATAAATGAAGAAGCATATCCAGTGGTCGCTGCGTACGATTGAAACCGAGTTGTTATGCATTTAGATAAACCGATACTTAAGCTGATGTATATATATGAACTCATACTTACTTAAAGTTATAAGGGGCAATTACGACTTAATTTGTGTGTTTGTCTTTGGAGCAATGCATGGCCTATGTAGGTGGCGTATTTAGTCTCATGATCCTTCTCTAGATCTTTAATTCTTTTGCGGCGTCTTTTTTTGATAACCCCTTCAATTGATCGTTGTCGGGACCAATTCGAAGGTGTGCTCATTCTCACATATTTTTTTTCAGGCTAAGGTACCCAAAGACATTTGCTTTCATTCTGGTTTGGTCCAGGGACCATTATTACGAACTCGTCTTGATCAAATTGCATTCGCAAGGCACAAGTGCATGTTGGAAATTCAATCTTAGTAGAAGTCAATCAAAATAAACGAAGTTCATGTTAGTACGAGAGCTACACTTACAATGCAAATAGCATGACGAGCTAAAACGTCGAGCCGCTTTTAAGGTTCATCATCAACCATATGTCCTCGAAAGTAACGAAAAGCCGTATCACGTTCACTTTTGAAAGCAGATGGTGGTATATTTACTTGATTGCGTCGATCCCGACTTTAGCCGCTCTCATGTACTAGTCATGAAGTCTTTTTTATACCAAAGGGAGCTTTTTAGAGTTGTTCTCAACTCGGTAGAGGCCCGGGTACATATGTATCGGGACATTTTGATAGTCATCCCATGTTGGCCTCACTATCTCTATAGCTCGACCAGGCCGCTTCTGCCGACTTCGTTGCTCGCCTAAGTCCACGGTATGCGTGACTTGCGAAGTCAAGCGCAATCCTTTCCAAAAAATTTGGCGGTGCCTGTTTTTTTCTTCGGCTCGTAGGGGAAACCAATTTGAGAACAGGAAATTTTCTTTTCTTAGTTTTTCTTGGCTCTTCTTTGGTGGCGGCGGTGGTGTCCAAGGCGTAAGCTTTCGATGTCTTGAGGTGGTGGTGAAGAAGCGGGGTGCTCAAGGATTGGTGTAGTTGTTTGTGGCGGAGATCCCGCCGGTTTCGATGTTGACGGTGGGGTTCGTGGAAGGATCGGCCGCAGGGGGTGTTTGTGGTGGAGATCCCGGCGGTTTTGATGTTGACGGTGGGGTTCATGAAGGGTCGGCAAATAGGGGGGTGATGGTAGGTTAGATCCCGTTGACGGCCGAGATCGTGCCGACTCGAAGTTTCGGGCGTGGCTTCGAGGAAGGTGGTGGGTCAAACGGACATCTCTTCGAGGCCATAGGATGAAATTATGAATGGCCCGTCCGAGTGTCTCAATACCCTCAGGACCAGATATTTCTAGCATGTCATCCTCGTAGCCCCGGGACGACCGTCACCACTTCTACCATGCAGTACTCTTTCGGTATAGGATCACCGTGGTAGTCACGTCCGGGGATCTTAAAAGCCCGTGGCTACCTCCCTTGTACGTTGATGCTTCATACCATATCGTATGAGCATTTTGCAAGATGTCGGCCCATTGATGTCATCCACAGGGTAGTGGTGTGTGTTTCCCGTAGACCCCACACTACTTGGAAAGGGAGGAGATTGGGCGGGCATGCATGAATCATCTCCTGAGCTCCAGGCAAGGGTTGTGTTGGCACGAGCTGCATCTGTAGGCCTTGTGTGCTCATCTGTTGAACAGACATTGCACTAGCTACCTTCTGCACCAGCTGTGGATCAGGATTTGTTAGAAAATCTGACATCATGTTTCTGAATTGTTCCTTAGCCCTTTCCTCAAAAAGTGCTGCATGTCTTCCTTATATTGATCTCGTTTCTTATACATGCCCACCCACTCCTCGCCAAATCCTTCTTTCCATCCCATCTTAGACGAGATGCCTTGTACACGCCCAGGATGCTCAAGGTTGCCCAGTCCAATACTGAGGATGTCTCTCTCCCTTTGTGGCTTAAGTTTCCCTTGTTTGACCTCCACTGCTAGCTCCAACATCTTATCAGCTGGGGCTGTGATGTTGAAGGGACAGTTCACACCGGTAGCAGTTTGTTTAGTTCCTCTACATCTGAGCCAATTTGCCGTCCTCTCGCCAACTTCCTCTGATAGCACAGAAACGCCTTGTTTCTTTAGCTCCTCCTCCTCTGCCCGCCATTTCGGAATTTGTTTCTTGTAACCACCGGTGCCAAGGTGATGGTGGTATTTGTTCTTCTTTGCTAGTTCTGATGCAGCTTCACTCTTGGCTTTGGCAGCTGGGTCGTTCTTCTGCGCCTTGAATATCTCCCACTGCGCTGGGGTGATCTTATACTTGCCCGTTGGGTCGTACCCATGCTTGAGAAACTTGGTATTCATCTCATATCTATAGTTACGGAATGATGTTGCAATCTGTTTGAAAAAATACTCCTTGGCAAGTTTGTCCGTCCCCGTAAGGTAGACAAACCTTTCTATAAACTTGTTACATAGCTCTTTCCTTGTATATCGCATCCACATCCTTCCGCCTAGGGATTGTGATGTCCAATTTATCCCCGACCAAAAAACCAATTGCATTCAGTATCTTGGCGACCACCTCATCGAGACACTAGAGGCTCTCCTTTTGGGCCGATGCTAGGAACTATATATGTCTTCTCCGGCCACTTGTTTGTTCCTCGGTCACCACGTTTCCGGTCACTCTGTTTTTCTTTTTCTTGATTTGGAGGTGGTTGTCTCGGTCATTTTCGGTGCTTCGTTGTGAGGCACGTCTTCTTCTTCGCAAGAATATCCCGCATTTGAGACAAAACCTCCCGGGTCGAAGGAATTCAAGAGTGTAAGGATCATTATGAGTATAATACTGTGAAGGAAAGTATTGGTTTTTCATGTACTAAGTATGCCTCATCATTCGGATCATAACTGGGTCAACACTTTTTCACGTTGCCTATCTATGCTAGGGCATGGATCACTTGATTTGCCGTCATCTTCCTCTTCTTCCAACATGTCACCATGGAAATCTTCTTCTTGTCCTTCTTCCTCACGGGGGGTGTGTGAGTCTTAGTGGGTGACTCTGCACGCATTTGCTCTTCTTCTTCCGGAGGATTTACAGTTCTATGCATGGCAATAACTATGTTAGTTACTTTGATAGGGTTCTACGTTATAAAAGGGCAAGGCTTCGTAATGCCGTGAAACTCACCGTGCCTCCGGGGTGTGTGAGTCTTAGTGGGTGACTCGCGGCGGCTCATCCGCCTCGATGGTCTTTAGATTTTGGAGACGTCATCTTTCGATAACTTCAAATATATAATAACACTAGGTCACTACCACTAAGTCATTAACACTATGTCATTAGGAAATAACACTTAGGAAAGAACACTAAGTCATTAGAAAATAACAAGTAAATCATTATGAAATAACACTATGTCATTTGGAGATAACACTAAGTCACTAACACTAAGTCATTAACACTATGTCATTAGGAAATAACACTAAGTCATTATGAAATACCACTAAGTCACTACCACTAAGGCATTAACACTATGTCATTAGAAAAATAACACTTAGGAATTAACACTAAGTCATTATGAAATAACACTAAGTCATTATGAAATAACACTTAGGAAAGAACACTAAGTCATTAGGAAATAACAGTAAATCATTATGAAATAACACTATGTCATTTGGAGATAACACTAAGTCACTAACACTAAGTCATTAACACTATGTCATTAGGAAATAACACTAAGTCATTATGAAATACCACTAAGTCACTACCACTAAGGCATTAACACTATGTCATTAGGAAATAACACTTAGGAATTAACACTAAGTCATTATAAAAATAACACTAAGTCATTATGAAATAACACTTAGGAAATAACACTAAGTCATTATGAAATACCACTAAGTCACTACCACTAAGTCATTAACACTATGTCATTAGGAAATAACAATAAATCATTATGAAATAACACTAAGTCATTAGGAAATATGTAGGAAAATGATAAAGCGTGGAGGAGATCTGAATCTAGGGCTGGCGGTAGGAACGATGAGAAGACGGTGGCACGACAATGATTCATTTGGCGGGTATCGTGGACGATATTTGTCAATTAATAGAGCGAGCATATAATTTTAAAAGGTACCATGAGCGAGGATATAACCAAAACAAATTTACTAATTGATAATTGATACAATATAAATTGAAAATGCCACATACAATATTACTAGTTTACTTAATAGTATTACTTAATAATACAAGTAATATATTTGAAAAATTTGACATACAATATTTGAAAAATGCCACATACAATTAATACATTAAGATTTTGAAAAATGCCACATACAATATTAATAGTATTACTTAATAGTACTACTTAATAATACAATTAATATATTTGAAAAATTTGACATACAATATTTGAAAAATGCCACATACAATTAATACAAATATAAATTACTAATTTAACTAATTTTACAATAGTAATGAATACAATTAATACAAAATTTCACATACAATAATAATTAATATTTTCTAACTTTACTAATTTTTAAAATTGCTAACAATTGTTAGTAATTAATACAAATTAATAACTAGTAGTTTTACTTAATGGTATTACTTAATACAATTAATACAATTAATATTTACTAATTTTACTAATTAATACAAAGAATACTTAATAGTATTACTAATTTTACTAATTAAAACAAAAAAAAAAAAAGCCACTGTTGGGCCTTTTGGGCCCAACAACAGGGCCCAATCCAGCTGGCCCGCTGTGGGGGGCGGGCGACGCACGCTGGGCTAGAGGCGGGCGCCGCCGCCGCCGGCACACCGCATGGGCGCGCCGCCACAAAGCGTGGCGCGCCGCCGCCGCCACACCGCAGATGGGCGCCGCCGCCACGTAGCAAACACCCGCCACGCCGAGCAAATGGAGGTGCTCCTCACCGGCGGACGGCAGAGCGCGGGGCCGGCAGCGATGCTCCTGGCTGTCGCGCACTCAAGGACGGGAAAGCCCCCGGCGGGCTCCGCATGGGAAGGGGCGCAGCCACCGGCGGCAGGATCGAGCGGCGGTGCTCCTCGCGTGTGGATCTTGGCGCCTGCCTCCGCCGAAATTTCTATACTGACGGCGTGATTTGAAAAGCGCCCCACCGTGACGGTGAAATTTGTGGGCGGTATGTTGGGAGCATAAAGTGTTGTCCCAGACAACCGCCTAAAGAGGAAACTATTTTTTACCGGCGGTTGTCTAAGACCACCGCCTGTAGAAAATTTTTTCAGGCGGTGGACTATAGGCAACCGCCAAGGGAAATCTGAATGGATTTTCATCGGCGGTTGTCTATGACAACCGCCCGTGAAAATGTTTTTCTTTTTTCCCTTAATCAATTTCTTTTGTGTATGGCATTAAACCGAGCTTATTTTTTTAGGTTAATTTTTAGGTCCCATCTTAGACTATTTCTTTTTATGGTTATTTCTTCTAGTTATTTGTTCCGTTATTCTTGTAGGTTAGTCTTTTAGTATATTACTTTTTATATTATTTCTTTTTGTAGTTTTTTTAGGTTAATTTTTTAGGTTATTTTTTTTATAGGTTAATTCTTTTAGTATATTTCTTTTTAGGTATATTTTTTTATGTTATTTTTGTAGGTTTGTTTTTGTAGGTTATTTCTTTTACTATATTTCTTTTTAGGTTTTTCTTTTTAGTATATTACTTTTTATATTATTTTTTAGTTTTCTTTTTTAGGTTAATTCTTTTAGGTTATTTTTTTAGGTTATTTTTATAGGTTATTTCTTTTTAGTATATTTCTTTTATGTTATTTTTTAGGTTTGTTTTTAGGTTATTTTTTTACTATATTTTTTTAGGTTTTTCTTTTTAGTATATTAGTTTTATATTTTTTAGTTTTAGTAGGTTAGTTTTTTAGGTTATTTTTTTAGTTTTCTTTTAGTATAATTTTTTAGGTTATTTCTTTTTATGTTATTTCTTGTAGGTTTTTTTTTTGTAGGTTAATTCTTTTTAGTATATTTTTTTAGGTTATTCTTGTACTTTTTTTTTTAGTATATTTCCTTGTGGGTTATACTAAAAGAAAAATACATATAAGTACAAATAGAAAGAAAACGATTTAAACAAATAGAAAAGAAATACATATTTTTTAGGTACATACAAGTAGAAAGAAAAGGACTAATATAAAAGGATTTAAACAAGTAGAAAAGGAATACATACAAGTAGAAAGAAAAGGACTTAAACAATTAGAAAACTAATACCAAGACAAGTAATTCATGAGTACAAATTATAACGGATAAATTGTTACATATGATAATAACTAATATTTAACTTAACTAGATACAAACTAGCTCGGCCGCTATCGTTTCTGCCTTCTCTATCATGGCGCACCCATGGCAATGAATTTTTGGGATGCTACGCCAACATTCTTTATCTTCAAAGGATGATCTTCAAAGAGAGACATGTGCCCGAAATGGTTGAAGTCATCTAGGTTAATTACACCATCAACTCCTAAACCTTGTTTTCGGAAGAACTATATGCTTGGTCTTATCGCTACTTTTCTTCTCTTCCTTAGAAAGGATCTGTTTTGGCATAGAAGACTGCGGCAGCACGGATAGCAAGGATCCAAGGATCATCCTTGTAGCCTACTTTACTTAGATCAAGAACTCAAAAAGCCATAGTTGTCCACCGTGGACATGTTTGTCATCAACCCATTGGCATCGAAACACATGCGTCTTAAATGAATCATAGTCTAGTTCCCATATCTCCTCAATGAAGCCAAAGTATGTAGCGTTTTTATCTGAATCATCTATGGCCTCGCAACGAACACCACCATTTTTACGCCATGCTCTTTTTGTCCCTAGAAGTGGTACAAAACGGAAGCCACTAATGTCATAGATCCGCCATGATATGACCTCGCCGAGATGGTCCAAATACCAACCTCTTGATAGTTTGTTGCTCAATTGTTTCTCCATTTGGAATGTTCCCGCTCCATTAGCCATGAAGTGAATCGATGCTTGTGTTCCTTTGATAGCCAATCCTCTATTTGCCTAGTGGTTATGATCGCTTAGCTCTTCTATGTGTTGTGTGATCGGTGAGGCTCCATTATCGAGAGTCGATGCATGATGCTATGATGCGCTCGAGGACTATATTACAGTCCTGGATGGGATGAAGGATTTTTGGCCCATCCTCCCACACCCATGTAGTCCGCCCCCCTCATGTCGGGACGGAGGCAAACCCATTGCAACGGGTCTTTTAGGAAATTGTTGCAGAATGGACCTCCGTAATCAATGGCTCTTCGGTAGTGTATCCCCTATCATGGATGCCTCGTGACGAGCACGAGTGGATACGCACTATCCCATTGACATGAAACGTTCATATGTCCACATCTCATGCAAGTATATGGGACCCAATGCCTGTATTTGTGGCACCAAATGCACGATAAGGTGTACCATTATATCAAAGAAAGATGGTGGGAAACACATCTTAAGCCGGGGATTAATCTGCTCACCGTGAATTCTCAAGAGATTCCAACTGCTCTCCTGGCAATTACCATCTGTGATATCTCGTTAAAAAGAAGATAACTGTGTGATTGCCATCTTTAAGAACACCGGGCTTATAGCCCCGATGGCAATAGGGAGAAAGGTTATCAACATCACATGGTAATCATGTGAGTTGTAGTTGGTGAGTGTAAGATCCTTCATTGACACAATGCTCTTAATGTTAGAGAAAATCCAGCCTGAACTTTCAATTTCTTCAACCAAACACACATAGCATGTTTCTCATCCATACTCAGGGTTGTAGCTTGCTGCCGGGAGGTGGTACTTTCCATTATCTAGCAAACCGGATGAAGTTCCGATTTTATCTTCAAATTGACCAGTCCCCGACGTGAACTCAATCCTTCCTTTGTCTTACCCTTTATGTCTAGCAAGGTACCAATTATGCTTTTCAAACACATTCTTCTGAATGTGCATACCATCGACTCGTGTCAGATGTCAAACTCTTTCCAAGATGGCAAATACTTGAAGAAAATTGACATCTTTCTTGAATGTAGCCCCGTGGAGTTGGCTTCACATCCTTTCTTGCTTTTCCATCTTTGTCCGCTTGCCAAATACAAACTCTATGACTTTTAACTATTACCTCTATGACCTTTACTATTCTCCTGATAGAGCAGTGTACCTTGTTTCGTCATGATTGTCAAAGTATCTATCCATCTTCATAAGTCGGTACCTATGTTCTTCGATAAGAAAAACGCTCGTGTCTCATGTATACTATCTTGTTTGAGTGCACCGAGGGACACGTAAAAGGTTTCCTCATCCAAGCATTACTACAACAACCGACCTTACCCTTAAACTGTCCTTGACAATACAAAGAGAGCTGGGTAATCGCTGGATCGTAACAAAAATAATTGCTCTTAGTGTGAATGACTCTTTTCCAAGATTCGTCCAACATGGCAACACCAGATCCCACAATATTTTCTATTTCCTCCATTAATAGCTCCAAGAATACATCCATGTCAACACCGTGTTGTGTAGGTCTAGAAATAAGAATGG